>CM057149.1:25831932-25927688 GCA_029964075.1 Patiria pectinifera | reverse complement strand
TAACAATGAATATTTAAGGACTGAATGAGGGAAGCTACCATTTCTATTTGGAAATTTAAGTTCGCGTAAAAGTAAAGCGAATTTTATTCACATATTTCAACAATTATACATTTTTACACTATATTACATATTAAAGTATATGATAATACTAATACTGTTTATTTTCTACAGGTTACGCCAAGTAAAAAAAAATCAATCATGTTACTGTAACCATTACATGTACCTCCTTCACTTAAGCCCAGTTCATACGACTGCAAATGTGAAGTGAGTTGGACTTCTCAAAGCATTCGCTGTGAAATTCACTGGAGTTGAAAGTTTGTGTTCAACTTTTGCCCATTTGCAGCTCAATAACTTGCCCCGTCATTAATTTCACGTTTGCGTTTGCGCCTAGTATGAACCGGCCTTTAGAGTGGCATCATTATAGTACCCTCTCTCGGAATGAAAAACTTTCTTCCTCGTTTTGAATATTTTTTAATTTCACTTTGCAGCGAGCAAAGGAAGAAGAGGAACAGTACCGTGAGATCGTAGCGCGAGGTGCTTATGACGAGATCGCTACATCATCATCATCATCATCATCATCAAGACCCCCACTCAAGAAACCCAAAGTCAAGCAGAGTGCCTACTTCAGTGACGAGGAGGAAATTGATGGGGACTGATCATTGATCAACTTTCAACGTTGGACACTGCAAGGATTTGTGTACATGTATGTGCAGTGAAAAGTTGGCCAACCTGTGGTGCATTACCCTTACGTAAACAATGCTAACGTTCACCAATGAAGTCGGTGACATTTGCCCAAATGGGACCAACCGCTTGCCACAAACATTGGCGAACCTTGACAGCAAAGGTGAACAGTCTTCCCCGAGTCAGTAGCTATGTTCTCCAAAATGGGCGACACACACAATGAACGTAATGATTGTCAGTGCTGAGAATTTCAGCATCCCGAGTAAGTTCATATGTTACTGGGGAAAAAAACCTCGTTTCCAATCACATTTAATATTTAAGAGGATTTAGAAGCTTTTAAGATTTAAAAAATCTGAACATTTGTAGGACTGGGTTTACAGGGCGCCGCCTTTTTGGAAACATACCCTGATAGAGCAGCTCATACACGCACTGTGTGATATTCTGTGGATCAGTGGGAGACCCGAGTATCAGCTTGCATTTTGCAATATGTAATGCTTCCATAATATTCCTCAGATATCCTGATAGAGCAGCTCATACCGTGTGATATTCCGGGGATCAATGGGAGACCTGACCATCAGGTTGCCTTTCATGATAGCTGAAATTCCCATGATATTTCTCTGATATACTGGTAGAGCAGCTCATACCGTGTGATATTCCAGGGATCAATGGGACACCTGACCACCAGGTTGCCTTTCACGATAGCCGATATTCCCATGATATTTCTCAGATATACTGGTAGAGCAGCTCATACCATGTGATATTCCAGGGATCAATGGGACACCCGACCATCAGGTTGCCTTTCACAATAGCTGATATTCCTATGATATTCCTCAGATATACTGGTAGAGCAGCTCATACTGTGCGATATTCTTGGCATCAATCAGCTATCCCTTTAAGATAGTAGATATTCCCATGATATTCCTGGGATGTTCTGGCAGGGCTTCTCATACTGTGTGACATTCTGGGGATCGATGGGAGACTTGGCCATCAGCTTGCCCTTTGCGATAGCCGATATTCCCACAATATGCTTCAGATACCCTAATAGAGCAACTTTTTGGTATTTTGGGCATTATGATAACTGGTATTCCCTAGAATACCTCAGCTATCCTGATAGAGCAGCTCATACATGTACTTTTTGTTATTTTGGACATTTATGGTAGCTGATATTAGCATGATATGCCTTGGATATTTCCGATAGAGCACCTCACACTCTGTGATATTTTGCCCTCATGACAGCTGCTATTCCTGTGATATTCCTTAGATATCCTGCACCTCATACTATAATCTGGGAATCAATATGATGATATTTCTCAGATATCCTGATAGAGCAGCTCATACTGTGTGATATTCTGGGGATCGATGGGAGACCTGACCATCAGCTTGCCCTTCATAGCACCGCGGTAGATCACCTCGACCAGATCAATGAAATCCTGCTTCGTCTTGAAGCTTCCGATGAATTTTGTGTGGTCAGGAGTTCTGAAATGATAGGAAAAAATATATCAGCAAAGTACCATTTAGTTTGAAGTACATGTAATTCTCTGATGAATGATGCGTGACATTTTGTACCACTGATTTGTTGATTTGTAGATTATTTGTAAAAAAGTTGTAAACATGGATGTATTATAGACAATAAATAAATGTGAAATTTTGATGTCGTGAAAGGTTTTCCTTTGACTGGTAGTGTATTTTCAAAAAATGAACACAAAATACAAATTTGAAAAAAAAATATAGTCAATTCAATAAACGAGAAAAGAATAGATATAGCTTTACCCATAATCCACCTTCATATGCTGTCCGTTGAAGAAGAATATGGTAGCTGGAATAAGGGCGATGTCAAAATACTGCGTATAGACTGGGACACTGTCCGAGTCCACACAGTAAACAGTGGCCATCTTCGAAACATCATGATTAGTTTTAGACAGCTTTCAGTAAGGAAGTGGAAAATGAGAAAGAAATTTGTCAGTGAAGGGAAGAGGGAGGGACATGGCCTTCAAATTATTTTACAACAAATGAAATATTATGTGTGCAGTCACTGTTACGAGAACTTGCACCGTAATTGCTTCCCAAAGTATCTGCACAGCACAGAACACCAACTTAACCGGTTTGCGCTGGGATTATTTTGACACTGACCAGACCAAGGTGCGGGATTGTTTTTCACAAACCTCGATGCCAGGCGGGTTCAGGCCGTCATCTGCAGTTAGCACACCCTGATATTTCTTGCCGTGTCACTACGAGCGGGTCGCAGACATATTTTCGGCCTCGCTCGTGTGTTTATCCGTTATCCGTTCCGAATACCGCGAGAGTCCTGTGCATGACTGATTGCGTGTATACACATCATCTGACGTGAACTGGTTAAGAGACTCGTATTTTATTTGGAATTAACTCGTCAAAAACAGCAGGCGACAGGCGGTGACCCATAGGCTGTAGGCATCCTATTGTTCGATCCTATATAATAGCATCAGCAGTGGCACCAAATATAAGTCGGGACACTGTTCCAGCTATACATGTAGTTGAGGAAGTCCCAATCTCAACTATAGTTGGGACGATCCTAATAGTTGGAATCATGCATCCATCTACAGTTGGGACAATATAATTGGGACGGAACACAATCAGCAGACTCACTATTTTATCAAGCTGCATGCACACCAGGTCAGTGTCTCGGCCAAACCGAAGGACGAGAACCAGGTCCTCTGTTGTCTTGATCACTTGGTCCACTTCCTTCTTGCTGGTCAGCTTCGGCAACAGGAAACTCATCTTGTGCGTTCAAGCTGAAAATGTCAAAATACACATTTCAGCAAAAGGCCGACTGAATGTGTTCACTTACTTAGGGCAGGTGGGAAAGCATGATAAATGTGTAACTGCAAATATTCAGCTTTATTGGTGGGCCCATGTTTATTTTTTGATCTAGATGCTCATATAGGCCTATATATGTCACTTGTCAGGCTTGTCAGCAATAAGACAAGGGTTTTCTTCAACTACCACCAACGTGACCAAGACTGAAAGGAGGAATTTCAGGGGTGCATCCCTGTGTTCCCCAATGTTCCCAAATACCGATGTTCCCCAACCCTAACCCTAAACCCCAACCCTAATCCGAAGGCAGATTTCGGGGAACATCGGAATTGGGCAACATCGGGTAGACCCCAACTTCAGTTGATACCCGGGCCCACCAAAGGGGTCTACCCGATGTTCCCCATTTTTACCTATGTTCCCCATGGTTACACCTCTATGTTCCGACACCCCTATGTTCCGACTGCACATATTCCTATTCCTAACCCTAACCCTAACCCTAACCGGGAGTAACACAATCTAGGTTGTCGGAACATAGGGGTGTCGGAACAAAGAGCAGTCACCGTTCCCCATTACCAATGTTCCCCGAAATATGGTTAGGGCTAGGGTTATAGGTTAAGGGTGGCTTGGGTGGCTTGTGCGTAAAGCGCTCGCCTCTCACCAAGGTGACCACGGTTCTAATCCTGGCCGCGGATCGCATGTGAGTAGAGTTGTGCATTGGTTCTCTCCTGTGCCACCAGGGTTTTTCTCCAGGCCCTCCAGTTTTTCTCACTCCGGAAAAATCAAACACTTTCGATCTCAGGCTGTGCTCCGTGGTCATATATGGGTCAATGTGGCCGGCGGCCATAGGCGCGTTCACGTGCCAGCGGCCCGACCACGTTGTAGCCGCGTCCTTTGCAATTCAGCATACCAGCTGCGAGTAAGGATGATTAGCCTCCCAAATTATTATTATTAAGGATTTCGGGGAACATCGATATTGGGGAACATAGGTATGCACCCCCCACCAAAAGGTAATTAAAAAAACATAGAAAACAACCCATTCAATAGGATTAGGATCACACTATTTAATTAGCACATGGCAAATTAAGCCTCTTAATCTTATTTTGTGTCGTGAATACAAATGTATTTTGCAAGTAAAATTTGGTGAAAGACAGTTTAATTTTAAATTTACACAAACCCTTCTTGCTTGAATGAAACACGGGAGGGTTTTCCTCCATGCTTGAAAACCGTGCAGGTCATGCAGGTTGTGGCATGCATTTACAAATTACATAATTCTGGACAGAAGTGGATTGTTATTTTCTCGAAGTTATCAGTTTCTGACAATTAAACAATTTTATAATATGAACACCAAAGTCAAAATGTTCCCAAAACAAAGCTTCAATTCCATGCTCAGTGCTGTCAAAAAGGTCACCACGTGCATACCTTCACTCAAACACAATTTGTGAATAGCGCCCTCAAGGGTGCAATTGGAATGTGTCTAGTCCCCTGTCGTTCACAATGTGTATTGCGGGATAGTCCAATCAGGGGGACAGGTTATGTAATTTACCGGCGTGACCGACCGGCCACAGCTCACGGAACCGGAACCGGCACATCGACGCTATATTTTCCCTTACAAATATTACATATTGGTGTCTTTAGTGTCAAAGGTACGTGTTTTTTGTTTATATATTTTCCCTTTAAAATATTGGTGTACGTGTTTGTGTACTTTCACTTCAGTATGAATGTGGTAAGACTTTATGCCTGGCGCGCCCGCCGCGGGCCGGCTTCAAACAGCTGAACAGTCCATTAGGGACAAGTCGACCGTTGAGACAACTCGACCGTTGAGACAACTCGACCGTATGTGCGATAAATGGAAAGACAAGTCGACCGTTGAGACAAGTCGCCTCGCATGTTTTGGGCCTAGTTTCGGGGATAGTACCGTTTGGGAGTGATGACACATGAGTAGCTGGAGTTACCCAGCTCTGAGTTTTATCATTGGGTTGTCATCTAGAGCTGGAGCTCATTTTTCTCGAAAACGATAGTATAGGCAAAAAAAATTTGGAAAATGTTGAATTTTGTCCCCGTTACACACTAATTGCAACTGCAACTCACCCCAAACTTGCCTGGAATAACCATTACACAGGTCCTTGAAGTAAAAAACGATCCACGATGAAGATTCAGCCTACAATTGCAGTGAAAACAGGAAGAATAACCGCTAACCTGACAACCTTGCGAGCATGGCCAGGATCGCCGATGGTTTGTGCATAAAAAAAATTTGTGTACGATTGAATGGCGGTCGGTTACCGGTACCAGGCTGTCAACTAGTCGTTTTTGCCGGCTGGCGATTGGCTGTTGGCGCATGACGTCGCGCGGAAGCGTAACACCCGATGACTGTTTCGTGCACTATCGGTTGCGGTTCCAGTACCGCAGCTGTGATGCGAGTGGTAAACTTAATATGAGTACATGAAACAGTCATCGGGTGTTACGCTTCCGCGCGACGTCATGCGCCAACAGCCAATCGCCAGCCGGCAAAAACGACTAGTTGACAGCCTGGTACCGGTAACCGACCGCCATTCAATCGTACACAAATTTTTTTTATGCACAAACCATCGGCGATCCTGGCCATGCTCGCAAGGTTGTCAGGTTAGCGGTTATTCTTCCTGTTTTCACTGCAATTGTAGGCTGAATCTTCATCGTGGATCGTTTTTTACTTCAAGGACCTGTGTAATGGTTATTCCAGGCAAGTTTGGGGTAAGTTGCAGTTGCAATTAGTGTGTAACGGGGACAAAATTCAACATTTTCCAATTTTTTTTTGCCTATACTATCGTTTTCGAGAAAAATGAGCTCCAGCTCTAGATGACAACCCAATGATAAAACTCAGAGCTGGGTAACTCCAGCTAACACATGAGTTGTTTTTTTTTGCATATAATTACATGTATAACAGAGCCGATATAGCGCAGCGTGATTGTCCGTGCACATCGTTCGGTTTTTTTTCAAGGCCAGGTGCGCGCACCCCCGGCCTGTGCACCCATTTGCTGGTCAACTTGTCCGTACCGTGCACGGTGACATCGTTTTTGCCAGCCCTGTGCGCCCATTTGCCGCGCCGGTGGACATGCCCGCGTGCCGGGCCCGGCCCGGTCCTCGCGGGCGGGCGGGGCGCACCGGCCCGACGCGACGCCCTCTGTACATCGAGTATGCCCGCGCTGCACCCGTGATCGGTCTTGCCACAGATTTGTGCAACTTTTTTCTGCTCCACGTGTATTCATTTCCATTAAGTCGAGCAGTCTCAACGGTCGAGTTGTCCCGAGTCGAGTTGTCTCAACGGTCGACCTGTCTCAACGGTCGAGTTGTCTCAACGGTCGACTTGTCCCGAGTCGAGTTGTCTCAACGGTTGACTTGTCTGACATTCATTAGAAGGCTTCTCTATGTCAGCCGCTTGCATGGTGATTTTTTGTGAGTCAGCACACTATGGCTTTTGGAAATGCCCTTTGATAGACGAAATACCTTTGTCTGAAGTTCCACTTTCTGAAACACAAATCCACCAAAAAAGTTGAGCCGGTTGATCTATAAGTAGGCCTAACTTAGCTGGAGTTACCCAGCCCTAAATTTTATCATTGGGTTGTCATTTAGGGCTGGAGGACATTTTTCACGCGAACCAGCAGAGTTGGCAGGTCCAAAAAAAAATTCGGAAAAAAAACTGGAACTCACCCAAACCTTGCCTGGAATAACCATTACACAGGTCCTTGAAGTAAAAAAACGATCCACGATGAAGATTCAGCCTACAATTGCAGTGAAAAAAGGAGGCATAAACCGACAACCGTGCGGTCATGGGGAGGCCGAGAACCGCAATTGGATTTGTGCACAGCGCGTTTACCAGTTCGTTCTTGCCGGCTGCGTCAAGCGCCATCAGCCAGCGCAGCCGGCAAGAACGAACTGAATTTTTTTGGGGACCTGCCAACTCTGCTGGTTCGTGTGAAAAATGTCCTCCAGCCCTAAATGACAACCCAATGATAAAATTTAGGGCTGGGTAACTCCAGCTAGGCCTAACTCTGAAAGTTTTAGAACGATTGACATTTGGATCATGGGACAATTTTTGGGTGGCAAATCTGAGTTTTTACTCACCAACCTCGCGTTACCGATCCGATGAATACAGCGGTCATGTTCATGTGTGTTTACGTACGTTGCGCGTGCGCTGATCTTCGCATGACCTCAGCAGGTCAACTCTACATTCGGCTCGACCATTTGGGATGGAGGGGAGATTGTATGCTTTGCATCGAGAAACAATACATGTACATCATGATGTATGTCATTTTGGCACGCTGAATATGCTGCGCTGTCGTTACAAGTTGTCAGTTTTGGGGACTGTTTTTAAATTTGACATAAAAGGGATGAAAATATCCATCTGTAAACTACATTCCAACATTGACGGATGGATCATTTCTGCTGTCACATAGTCTTGAGTCAAGGCCGACGTGGTAACCCGGAAATGAAAAAAAAAACACGCGAGTGCTTTGGCTGTGCACAGAGCCAACAAGCTCCGCCACCCGCGTGTTCTTTTGTCATATCAGACAATGGAATTTCTTCAAACCACCAAAAATAAACAAATCAATTCTCACACCTTTGTCCAAAGCCCCAATGCTCAAGTTTTTATTTTTAATAATCAATTGCAATGCCGGGTGTTGCCGGTGAGAAATATGTGGGAAAATATCAGACAACGGATCTTCAAAATCAAACCACCAAAAATACAAATCGATTCCTACGCCTTTTTCTGGAGCACATTGCTCGATCAAGTAGTTTCATCAAGCGTCGGGCGTTACCGACGAGATAATGTACAAAAATATACGGCGGACAACGGAGCTTCTCCAACATGTCTAAGTCAAAAAAAGGGCAGCTTCTTTTGAGGTTTTGCATTGTACAAGAGACCACAAATTACAGCGAATGCAAATCACAAAGCGTCGCCCCTGGGCATTCTGTGAGTGATGTTTAATTCTCACATGCAACTAACGGGCATGCAACTTTTCCTCGGATCTGCTAATTTCCTCGTTTTTTACTTCTCATGATTGCCATTACAAATTGAAAAGTTCCGTGCAATGTCTTGTTTGGTTAATAGGTTTTTCTCGTTTTTTTCTAAATTACCAGTTGCATGCCTGGACTAAGTTCTGACATGTCTTGGGCAGCGTGTCGATCAAAACTCTGTCCTCGGTCAGAATCTCAATTTTTTGGCCTATTCAACACTGACAGGATGTTACCTCCAGCCCGCCCCCATAAAGTTTTAGAAGTACAATGTAGGGCCTAATCACTGCTTGGCCAGCATTCCATAAGAACTAAATACTTAATTTATTTGGCAATGGTAGATTTGGATGAACTTCGAAATTGGCTTATAACTTATATTTTGGACGCTTCTCCATTCTTAAAACTGGAATGCTGTCATGAATTTGCATTACCTTCTTTGCAGGACGTGCACTCAGATGACATTTGAGCAAGAACAGGACTGCAACCTCAGTACAGAATTGTTTACTGCTGATGGGAAGCATGCAACACTTGCGAACTCCAGCACAAGCCTTGAGACGAGCTCAGGCAGTCGTGATCTGTCGCAGCCGCAGGAGCATCAAACCGTCAACTGAGCTCCTCCAGATGCTTCCAGATCTCTACGAAATCTACAACGAGACCCAACCACACCGGGCTGGACAGCGCCGGGGAAGGAAGCTGCACTGGGCACTGCTGCCTCACAGCTTAGACCTGTCAAGCTGGTGCCACTTCTGCAACCTTAAAGACGGAGCTGTTTCAGCCGGGTACAGCACGCAAGCAGCAACTCTCCCAGACGCACAGATACTCTCATCTGATACAACTCATGCCACGATATCGGGCAATGTGTCGACGACAGATGCACGTGAGGAATCAAAACTGAACTGCATGCACAACATGGCAACGGGTTATAAAAATAAGTCCCTCAACGCACGGCTATCCCTTGAAGAAGTTCTGACCCGTTTACAAAGCAACCCAGATGTAATGTCCGTGCACAGAATCGGGCAAATGCAAGGCTTGGGTGAAGAAATCCAGCGGAGACAGCTCAATGGAAAACCAGTTCCAAATGGTATAAATGCCCTGGACCTGGACCACCTGCTTGGCCTTCAGTCTAAAACCAGCCGAAAGAAATTCATCAATTTCTTGGTCAAGAAGGACAAGTTGAAACGCAAAAGGACAGAAGAGCAAGCATCGAGACTCAGATGTACATGTAAGGCGTTAGAAACAAGTGCACTTCAAGAGCCAGAGTTAACTGTTCGCAACACTTTAGTTCGCCATGGGCAGGATGTGGCAGAGGATGCTGCTAATGGGTGGAATCTTGCCAGGAGCTTGATGTTCGGTCCCCCTATCGTGTTTGATCTGAGCTACGACCATCGCATGAATCGACGAGAGATCATCAACACCATCATGCAACTGAATCGCGTCTTCAGTGCCAATAAAACTCTGCGGGACCCCTTCCATGTCCACTTCACAAGCGTAGCCGGGGATGGACATGCAGAACAAGAACTGAGGCGCGTCCACGGCGAGCATTTCGACAACCTGATGGTGAGCATCACAGAAATGCCACCTCAGTGTGTGTTCCCCAGGGAGGAACTGGTTTACCTGACAGCGGACTCGCCGAACGTTCTAACAAGCTATGACGCCAGTAAGATTTACATCATCGGGGGTTTTGTCGACAGGGCTGTCAAGAGTCGGGTGTCGCTTGGCAAGGCGGAAGAGGCAGGCATCCCCCATGCCCGACTACCTCTTGACGAGCATCTCAGGTGGCATCAGAGCACTAAGAACTTGACGTTAGACCAGATGATGGACATCCTGAGTGAGTTGAGAGCAACAGGGGACTGGGGTAGGGCTCTGCAGCATGTGCCAAGTAGAAAACACCTCGGAAGCAAACATGTCTCTGCAGTGGACATTTTACTATGAGGACAAGCTTGTGCCTTTAATATAATCAAACTCAACAAGACCTAGCCCAGATGTTACATGTGGGTCATTCTATAAAGTTGGGGTCCATTACCTCTGAACTTTGTAATTTGCCATTCAAGTAAATGGTTCATTAACCCTAATCTTCCAAAATCCTCCAAAATTCCTCTTTGGAAAATGCAGGATTTTGCAGGATTGAGGCTACAATGTATATGGTAATAGTGTGTTGCTGATTTTAGAGGATGCACTGTGACAAGGTCTTAGGCCAGACCTTGTGTTGTTTATGCTCAGCCGCGTATAAATTTAGGCCAATATTATACTTAACATCCTCCACACTGCTTCAGGATGTCACTGGCTCTGCTCAACATATGACACTGATTGCTGGTAGATTTTGCAGGATTGAGGCAGCAAGGACCACATTCAATTTTTTACATGGAGGCAGTTGGAGAATTTTGCAGGATTGAGGTTGCATCCCAGCAAAATTGCCTAGGGAGTGAGGGTTAAGAATGACTTCAATCAATTTTGTTTTGGGGTAGGTAGTTTGCTATTCATAATCACAACAAGAGGACCTCTGCAGAACGGAAAGCAACAGAGTTGTAAATCATACATGTCAGATGTAGATGTCAGATGTAACAGGGACCGGTATAAACAAGTAGCCCAAAAATGTATAGAATGACCCATATCTCCTACATCCGTAGGACTACCCTGCTAAATCCAACAGAGTCCAATGGTTACTTCCTGCTCAATCCAACAGAATCCAACTGTGCCTAATTTTTAGTTGTCTGCTGGATCCAACAGAGTCCAACTTGGCGTTATTTACCACTACCCAATAGAATCCGACTCTGAATATGTACATTTGTACAAGGGGTTTACTGCTCAATCCAACAGGCTCCTGTTGGATTCAGCAGTGCTAGGGTTAGGAGGAGCACTGGTCCCATTCATGTTCACGTAAGTGATTGGTTGTACCAAAGTACAGGTACATGTAGGCCATCAGCCTGAGGGTTTGGTCAGTATCAAATCAGGGCATGAATGATGATAGTGCGCATGCGCAAGGTACATGTATACCGCCCCTAGAGTGGTAACAAGCATTTCGATGGACATTTTGAAAAAAAAAGGTGAGAGCACCCAAAAAGCTGCCACACTGCAACGCGTTGCAGTGTTATCACGTATTTTCCAACTCTGAAGGTGCATACCTCGCCAAAACTCGCTATAATGATACTTCCCTTCATTTGATACTGGTGGCCGAAATTTTGGACCGAGGCTGAAGGCCTAAAGTAAAGGCAACATGTTCACTATCTCCAGAATTCTGTTGTAAAAGATTTTGTATTAATAGGCCATCAATTTTTTCATCATTTTCACAAGGGTACAAACTGTATGCTGGGAGGAAGGGGTTAGGAGACCGTGTACGTTTGTTAAAAATAATTGAAAATGATGATAATACCTACCTCTTTAATAAGCAGAGAAATCATCATTTTTGTCCTTTTCAGTTTGCACCAGGCGCAGCTCTAGAACCAATATTTTTGGGGGGGCTAGCACGGTGGATCCAGAATTTTTTTAGGGAGGGGGGGGGCTCATGCCATATTTTAAATGGGGAGCGCCAATAAAATCCTAAAATTATTCACACTATATTAACTAATGCACCCTTGTCACGGCTATTTCTTCTTTAGGGGAGACCGTTCGCATGTACATCACAATCCTTCTTTTTGCTAATGCAATTTTTTTTTTACGGAATTTATTTTGGGGGGGGGGCTAGACAAAATTTTTGGGGGGGCTACAGCCCCCCCGTAGAACCACGCCTGCTCTCTACTAGGGGGAAGGGATCCAGAAAAAAAAGTTGTACAAAAAAATGGAAGGCCCCTGCCCCCTAATGATAGTCAACTGTGTTCCCCAAACTGCAGACAGACGCACGAGAACTACAATGTACTAAATTATGTTTTTCATTCTCTTTCCCTCAGGAGACTAAATGTATCTTTTAAATTACATATTTAAGAACTGATATAACACTTGAGTAGTACTTCTAACATCTACTTGTTATAAAAAGTGCTGTGCATTTTTTAAAGTATTTATTATTTGAATATTCCAGCTTGGACTTTATGGAATATTTGAAATGTTGCTGTTGAAGATTTACATGCACAAGCCTTAAAACTGGCTGCCTATCAGGATTTACGTGCATTTGCACTTGTCGAAAAATTGCCATACCGCTTATTTAAATAATTTAACAAGGCGGTTCTCGAACCGCGTGTCTCACCTGCTGTCACAATTATCTTTAAAGAGTGACCTTTGACCTCAGTGTGTGACCGTTGACATCATTAGCATATGAAGGTTCCCAATTTGCATCTGTGGCCTCTTACTGGTTTTGATTCAGCTTGATCAAATACTTTTGAAGCAGTGAGAGGTTGAAGTCTCATGTCATAGAAATGTAACGTTAGTGACGGTGGAATTGCCCCATGTATACATGTACATACATGTACACATTGCATGCATAAGTACAGACATACATGTACCGGTAGTGATTGCACAGTCTCTTTTTCTGGACAAAGTCCAGGCGAAGAAAAATTAGATTCAAATATTCAGTAGATGATCGAGTCGGTATATTTGGCACAGTTCCATACATGTACAAATAAAATAAACGTTCGTGTAGTCTGTACTGAAATTTATAACAAGAGTTAATTGGTTGACATACTCTCTTCAAAGATTGAAACTAATTTACAGTTAAATTTTGATCTACTCAATTGAATTAATTTTACTGTCAGGTGTCTGGTCCCAAGTTTTAAGTTGGTGGGAGTAAGTTTTCACTCAAATAGAGTGAAGTTTGGTTATGTTTGCACAAACGCGAGTAAAGATAGTGATAAAAAAAAACAAATTACAACTTGTCAGGTGAAACATTGTAATGTTTGTTATATTTTGTTGCTCACATGAGGGAAAAAATTAAGTCGTGCCTATACTTCTAATCTATGCATACATGTATACTTCGCCATCATGTTCATATTTTAATAACTTTTCATACTGAGAAAAAAATCGCAATCTAAAGAGCAAGGCGTACATGTTTACGTTACATACGTAGTGTGGACATTCCTTTGTTTTCATGTAGTTAAGAAAAGCCTGTGAAAATAATCATTTTACTCACACTGTGAAAATTCTTTCAACCCATTTTTTCTATGATTCCCTTTAGTGTTTCTCTTCATTTTGCTGCAGATAAATCTAACCCAAAAATGCCTCTAAACCAGTTTTCCAGAAATGGGGAAACAAAGTGTGGACGTGGGCAAGTCCACACAACGTCGCTGCTACCTGGTTTATGTGGACCTCTTTTGTTCAGAAGTCCACACAGTGAATGTAATGCTTGTATACCCTCACGGCTGTTCGTACTTTAGGTGAGTCGAAACAGCCGATTTTGACATCACAACACATTCCCTGAAAACTTTGCTTGATGAAGTCTGCTTTTGCAAATAGTGCGTCACAAACTCGTGGTTTGAAACCGGCCTTTACAATGTTTTTCTTGATCTTATGATGAATATGGATGAAAAGTACAAACATGATTTTGGAAACCTATTTATTCGTAAAGAAATGGTACTGTTTACAATTTAACGAAATTGTTTACTTTTTGTAAAACTCATTATCTAATCATAAAGGTTAATTTATTCATGAGGTTGCAGTGTGCCCATTATAAATGTTATGTATTACTGTAGTTCTGTTAGTAATTCAGTAATTGTAGTAATTCACAGCAAGGTAACTCACAGGGCAGATTTGTTAAAAAAAAATTTAAACGTTCTGTTTCACGTGAAAATGCTAGAAAAATTATGTTTTCTTAAACAGCAAACAAGAAGGGGATGGTGACCACATCTGTAAAATATTGATTTTTGGGGGTTGACGGATTTTCTTTTATTTTTTTACATGTATTATTACTTTTTTTTTTCAAGACTTCAGGAGTCAAAAACTGTTTGAAATGAATTCAAATAATGAATGTACATTGTACTTTATGGAGATTTTATATTTTGTAAAGAAAATAAAACAAATTTGATAGAATCAAATGTTGTCAAGTTGGCTTTAGAATGGATGTTGCGTGTAACAGTGGAGTGGTTGCTTTTGTTTAGGACAATGTTTATACTATGCTTGAAAATGGACAAGAATTCAGCTCAAATGGACAAGAATAATGGCTGGCACGTACTATCCTTATAGCCTTTCAGATCTCTTTACTTGATGTTTCCAATTGTAATCAATTTACAAAAACTCATTACGTTTGCTTCACTTAAAGGATTTAGGATCAGTTTTGCCGGGTTAAAGGGGGAAACAAAATTGAGATTTTTTAATTAGCAATTTCAATGCCTGTAACCGGCAGCCCCAGGAACTTAATAATGTGCCTATCTAAAGTTAAAAGATATCAAAAACAAAATGAAGAAAATAATTAGCGCAAAAGATAAGCCACAATTCATTACAAAAAGTACAATTGACAAGACCACTTTAATTCTTCAAAAATAAAATATAACAGAATTGAATTATCCTAGTCGGTAGTTTTTAGGCCTGAATATTACGTTCATCGATCGTATCGCAATGGCGCATGAGATAAAGTAGGCTTTCAAGTATCTTGGAAAACCCAGCCCTAGGATCGTGACATCGGGAGATTCGCCATTAAGCCTAGTGGATGGTGAATCTCCTATGTCATGAGCCTAGACAAGAGCCGAGACCAAGCTACATGTAGCTTTCAAGAAGACCCACAGGTCAAAAAGTAGGGAAATAGTAGGATCAAAATGTCAAACACAAACAGGACAATAGTAGGACTTAGGATGACAAATCGGGACATCAGGACTTCTGCGGGCTTTCAGGAGAAGTTTTCGTCGATGCTCACCAACGTCCGCAGCATTATAAGCCTCATTTGGCATGTTCTGTACTCACAACACTTGTGCTCCATCGTCAACTAAGCTCTTGGAAGTACATTTGCAGTACTCCTGCGCCCACACCCTTTTGTGTGATTTACAAGTGACAGTTTGTATTATTACTGCTTACTAAAACCATGGAGCTATAGCTCCATGCTAAAACAATGAGATTTCATTTTTCGGAGTTGTCGCACAAAAAAAGTAAGAAAAACGGTAGGAAATACATGTGGTAGGAATTTTAAGGGGAAAGTAGGAATACTTGAAAACCTGCACGAAGTCGCACCCCCCATTCCTATCTATTTTCGAGTTTCACCCTGGAAAAAAATTGTTTCTAAAAGTTATGCACTTTTGAATGGGAAATCAACAAATAAACGCACATTGGTAGAAATTATTTGGGATAGAGCGTTTTCGTTTAAAGAACACATTCAAATTGGAAAAGTCGTTGGGAGAAAAAACTGAAGAGCAACTTTAATAATGAAATGACTCAATAATTGATGTCTTAAATAGAATGCTATAATAAAGATTTATTGACAAGAGGAGCCTGTCAATCAATTTCATACAAAACAAAGGAAATTACAAACAAAGTTGTTAAATTTTACGAATGTGAAATTTTCAAATCTGTGTAATTTTAAAGACTGATCCAATCCATCTATTAATGCATGATGTAACAAAAGTCATAACATTTCCAAACTTATCGCTGATTATTTGTTAGCATGGGCAAAAAAAAATACTTTCTTGTTACATTAACTGCATTCAGTGAAGCATCTATTCGACTACTTTACTACTCGTGCAAGTTTTTCACTGAAAGTGCATTCAAAGCATATCACATCACCAAATCTCAAATTATTGTAAATTATTGTAAATTGATTTCACACGAATAACATGAATAAGAAAGACAAGATAAAAATTGCACACTACGTCAATATTGCTACAAATAAATTACTATGTTATGCAATTTTTAGTCAATCCTCAAAAATAGAGTTTAGAGACCCACAACCTTAAAATATACATGTAATTCAAATAATGAGTCAAAATTCTAATCCAATAAAAAGTTTAGAAATCGAGGATCTTAAAATCTTCATTTAAAATAGACACTTTTATTCTATACCATCAGTTTTCATAATTACGTACTGGGCAAGATCTAAGATTTTTTTTTTGCTTACAAAAAAATTCAGTTTTATCCTGCCAATGAAAGAATTAATCTTTGGCACATAAAAACAATAGCCCTAACAGGCCTGAATCCTCCAATTTCAATATGATTTTGCACACCCCTAGGGAATTAGGGTTAATCAAATGTTATTTCAGATATTATTAAATGATGTTTGTATCCACATTAAATATAGTATCTATAAACAACTCATCCTCCAACAAAAATTAGACCCCAAATTTACGGAATGATCCAGTGTTTAGAGTTTAGAGACCCATTAGCTCAAAATAAACATGTACTTCAAACAAAAAGAGTAGTTTAGCGATCAAGGATCTTAAAATAGACTTTATTTAAAATAGACAACTTATTCTATACAATCAGTTTCATAATGTACTGGGCAAGATATAATAATTTTTGGAAAAAATGTCGAACCTGACGCCACTTCCGCGATTGTGTACAAAGTCTATGGAGATTTAAAGACAATTTTCAAAGTATTTCCTAACAAACTTGGCGATATTTCTCAGTCCCAGATTCATGAATGATCATCATGTTTGCAACGAATGTCCTTCATTGAGATGATATAGTAGCGTCAGGTTGCAACATTTGTTTACCATTTTTTACACGAAATTTCAATTTCACTGTCCTGCCGAAAATCTTTGGCACGTGAAAACATTAATCAATCACTTTTCCAGATTTCAAACACTGTTTGTGTCCCTATTAAACCTGGTCAAATTTTAAATGAATTCTTAGTACAGATTATAAGAAAAAGATCATTAGTACAGAGCTATTTTATTTAATCTAATATTTAATACAACAAATTTTAGTGGCAGCAGCACTTTTATAATTTATTCATAAATTAAAACCCATAAATTCAGTCAAGTTCTCAATAGGTTGCGCAAATTTATTTGCCCCGATTTGTTTAATGAGAATCGTATTGGACCTCAAAATCACGTTTCTAACTGGCTTGAAATGAGAGATTTTTCTGATCAGTCGGAAAATATGTCTGTCCGTGACCTAACTGTCAAAATTTGTTATAACAATTTTCGAATGAAAGATTTTATTGAGCCATGGGCACAGCAGAAATGGCAGGAAATTCTTAACATTAGTACCGATTTAGACTGGACTACTATTTGGAAACGGGGAAATAATAAGCACCTTGACCACGACGAAATAGACATCTGGTATAAGATTAAACATCGCATTATCCCAACAAAAACATGGCTAAACACAATAGGTATCACCGAAGACGACCACTGTATTTTATGTAACTCGCAACCTGAAACTATTGAACACTTGTTTTTGTACTGTATTAAGACTCTTCCTTCTTGGCTTTTTGTAGAACATATTTTGAAAAAATTCACAGGGAACAAGTACTTCTTTCTCAACGATGAAAATCGCATTCTTGGTTCAGTGTGTAAGGTAATCAACATCACTAGCTTTATGGTCATAGCAAAACTTTGGAAATTTGTTTGGAATTCGCGATGTGCCATTTCGTTAAACTATATTGACTCCGATGTTGATATGCTGCAAAGATTCAAAACTAACCTGAAGCGTTTTGTTTATTTTGAAAAAAGCAGATTAGATGACAAAGATTTCCAGAAATTGTATCTTAGAAATAGTGCCATTTGTGAAATTGTTGACAACAAAATCCGCTTTGCATATTGACCTGTATTGTTTGTACTTTCCCGGCTGATTGAAATTTTTTATTTTTTTCCTTTTTTGAGATCCATGTGAATCTCAGTCATTTTTGTACATACGTTGTAGATATTTGTACAGTTACGGGTTTATTTTTATTCATAATTTTTTCAGTTTGAGCTACGATCAGAATATCATTTAGAAACGTTTAGAATACGTAAACGTAAAATGTATATCTATATTTTATTGCTTTCAAATGATTTATTTTGTTTAATTTCCCGGCTCATCAGTTACTCTGTTTACTGAATTTGTTTCCTTTTCGAATTGTTTGAATTTGACATTTGTGTTTGAATAAATGAGTTTTCTTAAACTCTACAGAGAGAAAAAAAGTATCATTAAAATTGTTTTCCCTGTTTGTTTTTCAATTATGAGTTTAATTGTTATTTCAGTTTTATTTCAGTAACAACACCAAGCTTACTAGACTAACTCTACATGTCACTGCAGACATTGCAACTCGAGCTGAATTTTAGCAAAACAACCATCACCAAAACAATTTCCAAGGATGTTTGTGAAGCTGTCTGTCCATCACTGGGAACTGACAAACTTTGCCAGGCTGGCCAGAGCTGCAATCAGTATGGCGTTACACACTGTGGAGGGGAAACAAAAACAAACATAAACAAATATTGATAAATACCTAAGGCAGTTTACCCACCCATATTGGTCAAGAGCTCGTCCCATGGACGCTTTTAAACACTTTTTTTTCCGGCACCGCTGCGTTCTGCGTCACATCGCACAGTACGCGCCATGCGTGCCAATCTCCATTTCAGGAGATTTATAGTACTACTCGCGCAAGCTACGCGTGTGCCTTAAATACAGTAGAGGGGTGTTTCACAAAACATGAAGTACACCCGAATATTAGCTCTATACTCGGGTGTTTCTGGTATAAGAGGATTCACGGTACGTATTCATTAACTTGTTATCCAAAAAAGACTCGACTCGACTACAGCACTGTGCAACAATGAAAGCCACTTACCCATCATTGCTGATCCGCACTCGACATACACATCCATCATGTGGCTACATCCATCATGGACCCCCCAGCCGTCATGCTGACACTGGTCCAAACTCTGCTCAGTCCCGTCGCAGTCAACGTTACTCAAGTAGATCGGTCCACTTCCGCTTGCGTCTTCAGACACGTAGCTGACGACAGAGGAATAGCCCAGCTGGCGGCACACCACCTGTGCGTCTTCCTTGGTCCAGCCTGTCTTGCAGACGGTTCCCCAGCGGGCGTCTCGGAGGACCCTCAAGAGTCCTTTTTTGTCTCTCGCGCCCAGTTGGTCGGTGAGCTCCACAGGATACTCATTGGCTTCTGTTCAAGATATTTGATATTATAATAAAATTTAGAAAGAAAGCACCCACTTCGTCTCAAAAACACATTTACCACCAAACGATATGCACTTGGAAAGATCGCTTTCATCAGTAACACAGAAGGACAGAAGCACAATCTGGCAATGGGGCGGGGCCTTGGAGTGTTGCAAAACATGAAATTACAGTTACAATTATTGGTACAAGTATTGCACAATGACTCTCATGAGTCAGAACTTGCGGTGTTTGTATTTGACTTGATTTGAAAATTTGGCCAATAAATTTTGTCCTTGGTGTTTTACAGGAAAAACTTTCCGGCATCAAGTGGTAAATGACTGTAGAATACCCGAATCTGTACCAATATGGGCGATTACAATACAGTGTGCGATCAAAAGGTTGCCATGCAGAGTCCATTTTTCAACTTTTATACAGTCAACAAAAATGTGGTCGACTTGCCAGGATTTGAATGAATGTCAGCCAACTTGACTTCGTAAGTTAAGATTGCAATTGTTTCCCGCCTTTCAGGGACACATCGAGAAAGTTGACATTTGTCTGATTTTTTTAGCGCCGACTAATGCCGATCATCTTAATACTGTCAGTTACCCTCAGGAAGCAAAAAATCAGCCACTGATTTGTACCCGACTGTCATAGCTCAGGCATATAGCTTGATCCTGAAAAGTCAGTCGCTAAGCGTTCTGTGTCATCGCACCTGAGAGCAGCTTGCAGGCATGTGCACATTTTGGTAACCGTATTGGTCAAAGGAGCCCAGAGTGCACATGTATCCTGTTCAGTAGTAAAAACGCCATACATGCACGTGCACTACAAATAACTAGCGCCCATTGGATAAATGCTCGAGTTGCAATAACTGCCGGTTATATTCATGTATTTATGCTTCAATGTGTGAAGTATGCATGGTTGAATTCAGATGACGTCACACTAACGAACCGGATACTATCTGAGCACAACTCGCATGAGCCTTCAGAAATGGCTGTCGCCGAATTAATCTATAGTTTGAGCGCAATTAACGTGTTCACTCGCAAAACTCACCAAGGGGCCCACTGCAGGTGACCTTTGCTTCGATTGTGTTTCCTCTGTCACAGGTTCCACCGACGATGAACACACACTCAGTCAGAGACTGCTCATTCCCGTCGCAGTGGAGGTTGACGACAACTGGCTGTAAACTGCTCTCCCCATCAGAGACACTGAGGGCGTAGCCGTATCCCAGGGATCGACAGACCACGTCACCTTCCCTGAGGGTCAAGGCCTTCTGGCTACAAATTGACCCTGAAACATATTGGCTTAAGGTCACTTTGACAAACCCTTCATAATTCGACGTCCCATCAACGAGTGTGATGTTCATCGGAAGCGCATCTGAGAGGAAAAATCAATAAACATGCAGTACTTTTATAGCACAAAATATTATTTTAAAGTCTCTATGTGCCTTTTGGTAGCTAACAGTAAGTGACTACAAGGTGAGTCAAAAAAAGCGATACCCAAATGTCGGGACTATTGTTTTAGTGAAGTTCTCCATGTAGCACTTTCAAAATCTAGGATATGAAAGCCCAATTCTAAGCTTTGTTTAGTACAAGAATCATGCAAATCACTCATGTTATTTTCAAGTTATTAAATTTTAAACAACCACCGTTTTAAAGTTCTGTCCACAAATCACCAGAAGGTACGTGTTCTTTTAGCAAAATGAAAACGAATCACACAGAGATTTGCGTGAATTGTTTTCCTTTTGCTGAACGACTGAGAAGGCACACTTTTTTTGTGATCAGTGGACAGAGCTTTAAAATGGTGGTTGTGCTTAAAATTCTTGTAAATTGAAAAGGACACGAGTGATTTGAATGATTGTTGTACTTGAAGAAAACTTATGAATTGGGCTTTCATATCCCAGAGTTTAAAAGTGCTACATGCAGACCTTCACTAAAACAATAGTCCAGACATTTGGGTTTTTGCTTCTTTTGACTAAAGCCCAGTTCATACTCGGCGCGAAAGCTAAAGCGAACAAGAATTTGTGATGTCATGGCAAGTTTTCACGCTGCGAATTCGTAATAGTTGAATATATTTCAACTCGGGCGAATTTCGCAGCGAACGTGCCATGACGTCAAATTCGCTTCGCTTTGGCATTCGCGTGAAGTATGAGCTGGGCTTCACCCTGTATTAGTGTGTCTTAAATGAAGCTGTGATTTAAAGAGTTCCATTAGAATGTGCTGATCTTTATTACCTCTGCCAGGGAGATTATGTTATCACCGGTGTTGGTTAGTTTGTCTGTTAACAGGATAACTCAAAAAGTATTGGATGGATTTTCATGAAATTTTGTGTTTGGGGTGGTCCTTGTTAAAAGTACAAATCGGGTACAACTTGTGGATGTGATCCGGAGCAGGATTTATTTTAACTAAGGATTCTTCAAATATGCCATAGACTATGAAACTGGGGTGGGGGCGGATTCTGCTCTCTCGGCCATTGAGTGACGAAAAATTATGAAACTTTGTGCATGCATGCATAGAACAATTTAATATGAACATACCCAAGAAATTGTTATGACTATAGGTGAAAGGGTTTGGAAATTAACGGCTATTTAATTATTCATCTGCACCAATGGTTATTCTGCTTTGTGTACACTAAAGGGAAATTCAGTTATCACAACGTGCAGTGCCAAAATTTGTTTTCGCTGGGCAGTAGCCTATTGTCGTAATTTTATGTTTTTGGTATAAAAAGATGCGCAAGACTCGAGGCTAAAAAGTCAGAAAAGCTTGGGTGGGGGGAAAAATGTTGCAAGGGTATTGCGGAAATAGTTGAGGGGGGCAGATTCCGCCCTCCCCCCCCCTCCCCTCAGCCCTTCTAGGGTTAGTGAAAGGTTGCAGTTATTAATTCCTGGAGATAATCGCGGTGCCAATACATGGATGCCTTTCAAGGTGTGAACTAACATTTGAATCCCCAATTAACAAAGTTTATCAGCTCAAACAAACTTGTGTATATGAGGGTGGATTGAGGGTGAGGCTGGTGTGAGGATAAGGAGGACTGCGGGTTTGGCCATGGATGGATTGATGAAGGGACCAAGCATGCACACATGTCTTTTCATACCAGGTTTTCTCTGGCACTTGACCCCTGCATTCTTATTGCAGTTCTTGGGAAACCAGCCAGAGTTGGGACAGCCGATGAGATTCTCGTACGTCGCAGAGGAATTGCACTGCAAGCCGGACGCCAAGTAGCCATCAAACTGTTCGTTAGAGCCGGATGCCGAAGGGTGCTCGCCAAAGTAGGACCCTCCCACTGCTTCGAGGGCAGGGCCATTCGGGGGTTCTTCAGTTGTGCAGGCGATGTCTGCGTCGGCCAAGTCCCAGCCTTGGTCGCAGATGCTGTAGACAAATGTCGTATCGCCGTTCTGGAATCTGACCTCGACTCTGCCCTCAGTAGATGCATCACCGTCCACGAAAGAGACTTGTGCTCCCTGACCTGACGTACAATTGAGGGAGGTTAGATTCAGTAAATGGGGTGCTAGAACTTCTTTTGTTTAAATTTGGCTTTGGTCGGTCATTACTACTTTACTAGCGGTTGTGCTAATAGCGTCCACAGAGCGTTAACAATTAAACGTCAATCAACATGATCAATCAACATCAACAAAGCATCAACAAACTTAAAATTAAATGCACTCTTGAGCTTCAAAAAAGCTATTATCATATTCAATACACATATGTTGTATTATGTAAGAAATAAGGGAAATTCACATTCATATCCCACCTAAAAAAAAAAAGGATTTTTTTTTTTTGTTCAACGATTTATGGCAATTGGAAGCTAGCCGCAATCTTCCTTTCTCAGCGGCAATTCGTTTTGCACATGCGCGATTGTACCATATCCCAGAAAAACAAGATGGCGTCCAGTTTCGTCAGAAGAAACAGCACCGTTGTTGCACTTTTTTGTTTACAATCAATTGCACACTTAAACATGTACTTTTAATATTGTGACACGTTGGAAATAATTCTGGGGAGCCCACCGAGTATTGTCAACACCACTTAAATTGTTGGCTGAAAAATGCTTGTACAAATTGTTGACGCTTTGTTGATGCTTTTTGATGATCGATAGCACAACCCCTTTACTAGCGCTCCAGCAAATACTGGACTTCCCAGATAAACAATTGTATTTTCACAAAATCCAGTCAAAAAGTTGCCAGAAATGAAGTGCCTACTGGCGTCTCAAAGACATGATTGTGATGATTGTCCATGCACAATGTGCATGTGGCCACAGTGCGTCTTGTACCATTTCACGATTGTGACCCCTGTGTCCAGCTCCTACCCCAACTCTGAGTGGGTGCTTTTGTATGGAGCCCATGCACTGTCTGAAACTACTCGAAATCTGTTCCTCACCTCGAGTCTCGACACAAGTCATCGCAACCACTCCACTCACGCAAAATGGGCCGCTGGTATTCGTCCGCTTCATGTGTGGGCAGTCCAGAATGGAACTCTCATCTCCCTGACAATTCACATAGCCAAGGTTCCCTTGCACTCCTATTTCTTCAGAGTCTGGGCCCCAACTACCAACGAATTGAAAACCCAGTTGAGTACACAGGACCATGGACTCGCGCAACTGCCAATTACTGGCACAGACGGGGCCCCATTTTTCAACGAAGAAGACCTCCAGTTGCTTGAGATTACTTCCAGGAATTGGCACAATTAGCCGGAAATCACCGTCACTCTGGCCTGTTGGGAGTAGTGGAAAAAGAAACGCTGATATAATTAAATAGTTAGGTCTCTGTGTGACACGTCATGTCAGAGATTTCAACTTCAAGGCCCCATCTCCCGCCTCATGAATGTCTGCTGCATGGTACATGTATTGGTATGAAGTATGTATTATGGAATCTGGGTTTGGATAATATAAAGGGAAAATGGAGTGTGGAGTGCTGTGGCCTCGTGGTTAAGGGCACTGATTCATGGTCTGTGGGTAAAGCTGCAGGTTGTGGGTTCGAGTCCTGGCGGGGTCATGGTGCGTGCGCCCTTGGGCAAGGCGCTTTGTCACTAATTGCTTCTCTCCACCCAGGAGTATATGGGTACCTGTGAGGGCAGAGATGGTTATGTGATTGATTTAGCTTGCTTGCGCCTAACAGGCAGCATCGAGCTGTATACTCCCCAGGGAGCTGAGATGGTATTTGGAATGTTTAATTGGCCCAATGATCAGGGGTAATAATAATACTGTAAGCGCCGTGATTTAGTTTACTAAAAAAGGGCGTTCTTAAATGCCGATTATTATTATTATTATTATTATTAAAATGGACCATTTTTGTAATGCACTGGGGATATACGGTTGCATTTTTCAGACTCTTACGATCTAGTTTTTATAACGTAGAACTTAGCTCCAGCTCTAAATGCAATAAGCATTCCTTAAACTACAGTACAAACCAAATCTAAATGTAAAAACAAAATTTGAGTTTGACATTTTCGGGTGCATTTTCTAACAATGTCTAAGTGTAGGTCTAACGTTAGCCCTTAAAAAAAAATTCTGGAGATAGTCCATTAAAGATGGTAAATTGGCCACATTTATGGGGCTAGCACAGGGGCCAAAGTTACATACATGCAGATCTGTCATTCATGTCATTGTTTGAGCATGGAGGAATGTGTTCCTTCCTTCATGCAGATATCACGTCCCAGTCTGGGGCTGGTCGGGTCTATCCCTATAAAGTTAGAGAATTATAGGCTGGTCATCTCCGTTAACTCCCGAAAGGGTGATCGTGTAGTGTAGGGCCCAGTCACTTTAAAATTATTAGACCGACCAAACTAGTTGGTGACATTCTAAATAAACAGGTTGCCTACTTGCCAGACCATGTTCCAATGTTAATGAAAAGGCGATATAGGCCTAAGTTGGGTCCAAGTTACTTTGACTAATTTCTACCCCCCAAAAAAACTGTTCACAATTGCAAAACGGGTGTCATTAGAATTGAGAAAAGTCTGCTTTTGATTGTTAAGGTGATTTTGGAGCATTAGAAAACATTTTTGACTCTAATTTGATCAAAACAAAACAAGGGCACTGCATTACACGATCTGACGATTGCCCCCGAAGTAACCCACAGAAAATAATACCGGAAAGAATGTTGCCACCTGATGCTAGTTTCGAAACAGAAAAAAAGACAATCTGTTTTTGCTTACCTGCTACCGTACCTCGGAGAGTATACTCTCATGTGAGAACTGTATACTGTAAGGAATATGTTGACAAAGTCTTTAGAGAGATTTAGGCGAATGTGTGGCCAACTTTGTGAATTTTTTACATGTCACTGCATGTTGACGCCCTCAACTGAAGCATGACATACTAATTTGGCCACTTCGCCTCTCTTAAACTTTAAACTTAATTAAAGACTTTATCAACATATTCCTTACAGTTCTCACATGAAAATATACTCTCTGGGGTACAAGATGAGCCCCCAAAAAATGTCTTTCTGTTTTCGAAAGTAGTGTCAGGTTGCAACATTTTCCCATAATACCTACTTTTTGCAGACTGCCAGAAAGCACCGAGTATCAAGGTCTCCAACAGCCATGCAAGGGAAATTGTCTTCATCACGCCCGTGAACATGGCGAACACGTTTGCATGAACACGCAGGTTTTTTACTACTTTTGTTCTCAATTACTTTGGTGGCCTCAGGCTCAGAAGTCAGATGCGAGCGCCTTTCGAAGGAGACAGACTAGATTGTAGAATAACCATCGGTATTTGATAACATCGTGGAACTATAAAACGGAGGAGCAGGGCGTGGAGCGAGTTGATCTATGACTCACTATCATCAAAGTCGTTCATGTTAATGAGTTACTTTTTCGTTAAAAAGTAACTCAATACACAATGTAAAAGCATGCGTGCGGCACCAGGTGCGTGCACAGTTGCACTGGTACAGTGTGGTACACTAGGACCACAAGTAATGATGTGCAAACCGTCAGCAAGTGCCTGATATCTATGGGCGGTCAAAAGGACCAAAATTAATAATTTTTTAAAATGAAATATAATTCAAACGAACAACAAACACAACGTAACAAGAAACAATAAACAAATCTTACATCGAAGGATCGAAACAAAGCATTGTCCTCGAGAGGTTAGTAAAACAAGAGTGTTTATTCGTGTACGTGTGTCGTTTAGTTGCTTTTTAACGAAAAAGTAACTCAGTAACTCGAATGCGATTGTGACTGGCGACGGTGATGAGTCATTTTGTACTGGGAATATTGCAACCGGACGGCACCTCAGTTGTGCATATTAGTCTGGAGAGTCAAGAAATTTAAGTAGGCCTATGCATTTCCTATGATTCCTGTTTTGGTTTTTAAATGTATATTGCTTTTGCTAATCAATAAAACATGGAAAGAAAATATTGAAATGTTTCTCAGTCCCAGATTCATGTCTTATTACCATTTTTCAATGAATGACCATGACCTTCATTGAGATGATAAGGAAAAAGTGGCGTCCCAACCGCGGTTGCAACATTCTTCTCCTTACGCGAATATAATTGTTCATGTCAGAATTCGAAATACCGATGGTAATTCTAGAATCCAGGGGCGGCGGAACCGGGGGGGGGGGCAGGGGAGGGGGATTACCCAAGTGCATGCCCCTCTTGTTGTGCCTCCTCTAGCATAAATGTGCCCCCTTCGAGATGAAAACAAAAATTGCCATATTATCTTTCTGATAATTTGTTTTCAGTAACATTTTTCCCCAAACGGTATAGAGAGTTCTTAAGCGAACGAGGAATATGAAAACCAAGCCCCAAAACCTTTACAATGCGCCTCCATGGGGGAAAAAATGGTCCGGTTAAGTTATTCTTTATGATAGGACTTGCGGTTTTTGAGTGTGATCGGGTGACTGATAAGGTTTACGCACAAAACCATGGGCCAGTGAGGCTTTTGTATAGAAGACTGGCGCTATGGCCGAACCATTTTTTGCGGCAGTGTGCCGGTAATGTTGAAAATGGCAACATAATGCGTAGTTTGCGTAATGCCGGTTTTGAAGAGGGTCCCGTATGTTGGACGATGGTACCCCCACCACCGGCTATGCCTACGTGTTGAATGCGATTGCAGCACTCTTCTTCAAAATTGACCACGCATGGAAGATGGATCACTCCGCAGTATCGTGCACTTCATGGAAGTGGCGTCTAAAGTTCTAAAATGTCCCCATCGTTTTGGGGTTACTCCACGGCCGGTACCATGCATCATCCATTCAAAATACCAACATCGAGAGGGGAGTGATTGCTATTTCCTTTTGGGACACTGTTTAATATGCTTGAAAGAGTGTACTGATGGGAGAATTGTGTATGTAGTCAGAACTGCCGCTGGAACAAACTTTTGTCAGGGGGTGCTGGAATTTAGAAAGGACGGACAAAATTAATAAGAAAGCAGAGCGCAAAGCCATAACGTCGTGCCTCAATTTGGAATATGGATGTTCTGTGGTGCAATCTGAGGCGATTCCTGGCCACTTTCATTTGACATTTTTAGCAAAAGTTTTTTGAGATTATAAAGACAATTTATTTTATTATTTTGTTTAGAATATACTGTTGCTCTTAAACGTTTAACTGTACTGAAAAGTGGAGAACCCTGTATGTTTATCTCCATTTTTTGGTTCCATTTAATTCTGGAAAAAGAATCGTTACGCATGACATCGCATGTAAATATTAATGTTGCAAGGCTGCTTTCTTACATTTAGTAAATTCCGTCGTGTAGGCCTATGTTTTGTTTTATTTTCCGAGCCCTTACGGCGTGGGGTCACAGGGCCAGGGGACCGCTTTAAGGCCCCGGAAAATGAAATATCTGGATGTATACTGAAACTTATGAAACCCGAAAGGATTTTTTTTGGTTGAAGTTAAAACAAATGGTTCCACTGGAAGCGGAAGAATTTCTGTTCATAACAATATTCACATAGTTCTAACTCACCAAACGATGTGGCTGTCGATATATTTGTGTTACAGGGAATGGCAAATATAAAATACTAAAATGTATCTTTATGTTTATGATCGGTAGATGGCAAGTTTGGGGCTATAGGCAATGATGTATCGGTCTACAGAGTTTTTGTGAGGACATACTTGCAGAGGGTAAAACATGAATAGTTTTTTTTTTATTAAAACAAAACTACACTGGATTTGGCATAAAGCATGACCGGTTTCAATTAGCCTAGCTATTTGTAAATGTTGAGTACAGAATGCTTGCAACGTCAATGCAACTTTTAAATGAAAAGAAAAACCTTCAGGGGAAAGGTATGAACAGTTGCCCCTATTGAAAGATCGAATGAAAAAAATCCTGGCAAGCATAATCAACTTTGCCACCATCGTCATGGCCGAGGTTATTGCTTTTTGGTCAAAGCTTCCATCATGGCGGAAATATCATAGACATGTCATGATTTTAGATACCGTGTGAGAAATATCCATTCTGCACTGCAGATTTAGAAAATACCTCCTCTTGATATTTTACAGTGTTTGTGCTAGACTTTCGAAGCGCCGCGCTTAGCCGCTGGAACACATTTTTGCCCGGGAGTAGGGGGTGCTGAAGCATATTCCAGCACCCCAATCCAAATAGTTGCGGGTGCTGCAGCACCCACAGCACCCCCCGTTCCCGCGGCATAGTGTGTAGTGATGGGAGATTTTTCAAAATCCAGTTACCCCAATTTTTCAAAACCTCATTCATAACCATTAATTCACGTTACAGGAGTAATATAAAAATATATGCACTGAAGTGTATTGAGAACGTGTCACAAATATCAAATGTTAGTGTAAATTTACTTCATACGAATATAATATAAGAAAGGCAGGGTAAAAGCTTATCATGACATGTGCATAACGTTTGCAGAGTACGTTAATATTTTCACAAATAAACTATTTCATAATGCAACTTTTAGATAATTCTCAAAAATAGAGTTTAGAGATCCATCAGCTTGAAATAAACTCTCAAACAAAATGAATCAAAAATTGGAATCAGATATAGAGCGTAGCAATCAAGGATCAGTATAAAATACACTTCAATTGATAGACTATGCATTATATACAACCAATTTTCATAAATAAGTACTGGGCAATATAAGAACTTATTACTTTTTTTTACAAAATTTGAGTTTAATTCTGCTGTAAAGGATAAATCTTTGTTACGTGAAAACATATATCAAAAAAATGCATGGATCTACTTTAAACCTGGTCAGATTATTTTTGTATAAAAGAGTCCTAACATACGCAAATTTTGGGTGATAGCAGGAAAAGGAAAAGTACAGAGCTAATTTACTTAATCAAATATGAGGTTAAACAAATTTCAGTGGCTCGTTGAACTTTATAAATGCATAAGTAAAAAACAATAAATTCAGTAACATTAAACATGTTTTCCCTGATTTGTTTCTCAGTTATAAGTTTAATTGTTATTTCAGTTTCATTTCAGTAACACCACGCTTTCTACAGTAACTCTACATGTTTCAACTCGAGCTCAATTTGAGCCAAACGACCATCACAACAAATGATTTTCCAAATATTTCTGAAGTCGTCTGTCCGTCACTAGGAACTGAGAAACTTCGCCAGGCTGGCCAGGGCTGCAATCAGTATGGTGTTACACACTGCGGAGGGGAAACAAAAACAACCAAACATAAACAAATATTAATAAATACCTAAGACTGTTCACCCATTCATTTTGGTTGAGGCTCATCACGTGGGTGCTTTTAAACACTTTTCCCGGCACCGCTGCGTTCTGCACCACAATGCACAGCACGGGCCATCGGCGCACGCCAATCTCCATATAAGGAGATTTTTAGTTCTACTCGCGCAAGACACATTTTATAAACATAGCTATAGAGGTATGTTTCACAAATCATGAAGTTTGAACAAAATCGTTGGAAATATTTGATTTATAATTTATCAAAAATGAAAACAAAGGGTGATAAAGGACAGTACAAGGCTGTTTACATCAGGTAAGGCTTGTAACAAAAATTATTGACGATTTTTATCATAAATCAGAAACTACGGTAAATTACTTCGACATGTATGTCCTCTTTCTTTCAACTACAGCACTGTGCAACGCCGGTGAAACAATGAAAGCCACTTACCCATCATTGCTGATCCGCACTTGACATACACATCCATCATGTGGCTACATCCATCATGGACCCCCCAGCCGTCATGCTGACACTGGTCCAAACTCTGCTCAGTCCCGTCGCAGTTAACGTTACTCAAGTAGATCGGTCCACTTCCGCTTGCGTCTTCAGACACGTAGCTGACGACAGCAGAATAGCCCAGCTGGCTGCACACCACCTGTGCGTCTTCCTTGGTCCAGCCTGTCTTGCAGACGGTTCCCCAGCGGCCGTCTCGGAGGATTCGCAAGAGTCCCTCTTTGCCTCTCGAGCCCAGTTGGTTGGTGAGCTCCACAGGATACTCATTGGCTCCTGTTCAAGAGAAATGATAATGATATAAAGTTGGTCTCTAAAGGGAGAACTTTGTAGACAGAAAGTATCCATTTGAGCTCAAAAATGAATTTACCATGAAACGTTGACAGTTGGAAAGATGGCTTCAACCAGTTAACGACGGATACAAGTGCGATCTGGTAATGTATATTACCAGGGGCGGGGCCTTGGAGTGCTGCAAAATGCGTAATTACGTTGGGAAGTATATGGTACAAGTTTATTTTACCTTGTACCTTGTGGCATATACATTAAAAAAACATCCTCATGGGAGTATAAGTGGAGGCTTAATGAGGGTGGTACACTTCCAATAGTCAGGTGGCATATGGTCGGAATCGTGACCGACTGGTCCAAAGCACCAAACTTGGCAGATAGTTTCTTACAGTCCTAGAGAAGATATTTAGAAGGGTTGACACCTGAAATTCTTTTGGGAAGGATGCCTAATTTGCATAAAGCGTTAATCCCTGCCGTGTAATGTCTTTATTCCCATATTTGGGTATATTTTTATTGTTTTATTTTTTTGAAAAGTGTATTTTGGTGATTCTACTTGCATATTCTTACTTCAATAACATTTTGTAAAACATATAAGTTACTGAATAATTAGGAGGACATAGTAAAGAACCCAAATTGCTACTATTTTACCCTAAAGTAACGCGCATTTACCTTTTCCTCAGATATCATCAACTAGTCTCGCCAAACGTGGGTATTGATGAGCTTCAAATTCACAAAGTTACTTACTGGCATAGTTACCCTAACAAAAATAAGTGGGAAATCAATTGAAAATTGATAACATCTTCATGTTTAGCCCAAAAGACCAAAAAAGGGGAGAAAATGTGGTGTCCGTAAATTGGGCTAGTACGGGAAGGGTAACGTAGGGACTTGAACAAGTTAAACGAAATCCCCCTAAATAAGAGATTATTGTTGTTTACAATAATTTTGTCTACGCCAAAACGTTTTCTCAACAATAATTTTGGGAATTTCCTTGAACTTGTTCCAGTGTTCCATGTTAGGCAACCCTTCACCTACTTGTTAGCCTAATTTATGGGCACCTCGTTTTTTCCCAGTTTTTGTTTTTTTGGCTAATAACACAATGTTATCATTGTTCACATGATTTTGCATAAGGTTTTAATAGGGTAACTGTACCAGTAAGCTACTTGGTGAATTTGAAGTTCATCAATGCTGATGTTTGGCAAGACTAATTGATGATATCTGGAGACAAGGTAAATGCGCACAATTTTAGGGCATAATAGTAGCCATTTTGGATTGTTACTATGTCCTCATAATTATTCAGTCACTTATATGCTTTGGAAAATGTTATTTAAGTAAAGATATGCAAGTAGAATCCCCACAATACACTTTTCAAAAAAATTATAAAAAAAAAATTAAAATATACCCAAATATGGGAATAAATATATTACACGGCAGGGATTAACGATTTATGCAAATTAGGCACCCTTCCCAAAAGACTTTCAGGTGTCACCCCTTCTAAATATCTTCTCTGGGTCTATAAGAATCTATCTGCCAAGTTTGGTGCTTTGGACCAGTCGGTCACGATCTTGACAAAAATTAGATCTAAGCCACCTGACTACTAGTGGGACTAGCTTACTCTGCTGATGAATGATTGAAAAACGTTGCACAAAATGGTTGAATGGGGTAATATGTTCCACACGTCAACTGATTCAGAGAAGGACTGTTGCATGATTCTTGTATTAAGTGTTTCCACTGGGTAATGAACTGAGTGGGGTGGTAGACATTCAAATTGATGATTGAAACAAACAATACGCAGTCTGCAAACTGAAAAGAATGCAGCGCTCACAGAAATGAGCGATTATTCCATCTGCACATCCAAATGGTGAGTTCTTTATACACAGAGGTCAAGGAAAATGCCCATAAATTACCCAAAATGAAAATTTTCAAATAGTATTTCCTCTGTTGCAAATCTTCACTGCGAGGTGGTGATATTGGCAAAAAATGAGCGAGGTGGTCACTGAGCGTGGCGAGGTGGGCCGCCTCACGTCTAAATGGGCAGGGAAAACACTGCTTGTAAGTTGTATTAATTAACTGGTTACATCCGTTGGCTGTTGTGACCCTGTCTAAATAGCTCTAGATGGTTTTGGGTTTGCAGTAGTTATCTTTGCTGATGGCCAACTCATTTCTGAAAATCTTATACGACAGTATGATGAGGCGGGTGTGTTGTCTCATTTCCTCGATGGAGGACCATCGAGTTGCTTGGTCATAATGCTTGTTACACTTTCCCTTTTAGTTACCTGTGATGAACCTTGCTGCCCGTCTCTGGACTTTCTCAAGTCTTTACTTGGTTCTTCAATGAACTGGGTTGCCATGCTGCAGAAACACACTGAAGATGAGGTCTGACTGGTGTTTTGTACAGTTTCTCATCGACACCCTTTGTCGTTGAACTGAAATGTCTATGAAGAAGTTATAGATCTTGGTTGCTTTTCCAGCATGCGTACCGGGTTTATAATGACTCTTAAGAGTCAGTTCTTATCACTCTCACGGGTCAGTGACATACAATGACCTAAAAAGAGTCAGTACTTGCCGTGTTTGTGTTAAGCTGACTTTTAAATTTGAGAATTCGGCCGATATATTGTATCCTTTTTGCTGCCTCACAAAAATTAGCCCAAAGTTGAGCGATTAGCCCAAAGTTGAGCGCAGTGTATTGATTTGCAAAACTTACCAAGGGGCCCACTGCAGGTGACCTTTGCAACGAGATTCTGTTCTTTGTGACAGGTTCCAGAGTTGCCGTACAGGCACTCAGTAAGAGTCTGCTCATTCCCGAAGCAGCGGAGGTTGGTGACGACTGGCCCTTTGATATACTCCTCCTCAGATACACTGAGGGCGTAGCCATATCCCAGGGATCGGCAGAATACATCACCTTCCCTGAGGGTCAAGTCATTCAGGCTACAAACGGCCCCTCCAAGCGCGTCGTTGACGACCGCGTCGACAAACCCGTCGTACTCCGACATACCGCCACTGAGTGTGATGCTGATCGGAGCCACAGCTGATGAAAGGAATAATGAAGTTCTTATATAGCGCATAATATGAAAAAAAAATCTGTCTACGTGCTTTTGGTAGCAAACAGTAAGTGTGTCTTAATTAAGCTGTGATATAAAATGTTTCCAAGGATGGACAAATTATCTTTATTTGACAAGGTAATTTGTTCCATTCTTCCGAAGCAGCACATTAAACTGAATGTCCGTTGATCGTAAGATTTGGTATAAGTACTGTCCATGGAGTTGAGAGATGTTTTGAGCTTGAGCAAAGATTCCGTAATGAACGGCTCAGTTATCGTGCCTGGATGCCTTTAATTATAGGTGTGAAGTAAAATTTGAACCCCTATCAACAAAGTTTACCAGTTTAACAAACGTAATCAGGTGGATGGAGGGTGGGGCTGGGGCGAGGATATAGGTTGGGCCATGCTTGGAGTGATATCCTATTCCTGCATGCATACGTTGTTGTATTCTCTTAAAGTCTGTTCAACATCACCTCGTACCTGGGTGTCTGCGGCACTTGACCCCTGCATTCTTGTTGCAGTTCCTGGGAAACCAGCCAGAGTTGCATGGGACAGCCGATGAGATTCTCGTACGTCGCAGAGGAATTGCACTGCATGCCGGACGCCAGGTAGCCATCAAACTGTTCGTAAGAACCGGATGCTGAAGCAGGATGCTCGCCAAAGTAGGACCCTTCCACTAATTCTAGGACAGGGCCATACGGGCGTTCTCGATCTGTGCAAGCGATGTGTGCATCAGCCCAGTCCCAGCCTTGGTCGCAGATGCTGTAGACATATGTCGTATCGCCGTTCTGGAATCTGACCTCGACTCTGCCCTCAGTAGATGCATCACCGTCCGCGAAAGAGACTTGTGCTCCCTGACCTGATGTATAAGGGAGAGGTTATAGACTAATAACTGGGGCGCTAGAACTCCTTTTGGGGGGGGAGGGAGGGGGCTTTGTTTGACCATACCATGTTCCTCGATGGCGCAAAGGGGGAGCTTTCCTCCTCCGGAAAGAAAGGGGGAGGGGGAAGAAAAGGAAAAATACAGGAGAGATTCGAAGTAAATATGTTATTGTTAATTTAATCCATATCAGTAAGAACTGCTGAAAAGCCAATTTTTCCGCAACTTGGTGGTGCTTCCCCCCCCCCCCTTAGAAAAATAATCATGGCGACGCCCATAGTCTTTACTAATTTACTGGAGGTTTAGCGTGAATATCCGACTATATGGACTCATTGGTACACTGTAAAAACAGTGTTTAGCATTTAAACACATCAGACGGTGTTTAGAGTTTAATACGTTTAGGAATGTGTTTCAATTCTAAACGTTTACCACTTTTTAATGTTGTGAAACTAAACGTGTTTACGTTTTGGACATGTGCTTAGGATTGTATATCTAACTGCGCTTAGGAAGGTGTTTAAATACTAAACATATTATTCATTGCACATGTCAAACGGATAATGCGTGTCACAGAAAAAGGACATCTAAACATGTCATGATACTAAACGTGTGGAAAAAGTGGGTACAGAATTAGTGTTTAGAAATGTGTTTAAATCCTAAGCACCGTTTTTACAGTGTAGTATAGCGCATGCGTAAGTATGATAATAGCCTATTTATAGGCCTATATAATAATATACTGACCTGTCACGTGTGAGGGATTAACCAATAAGAGGGGAAAGGGGTCCGAGTTTCATAGGAGTCGGATTTTCATATGACACCGGCTACGACTTTTTTCCCCAAAGCACATCGGACAATATTAAAAAGAGCGGGGCGCTCCTCTGCGTTATGCATATTCATGATTGCCATGGGCTTTAGAGAAGAAGTTATATAACAAGGAATAATGGTGTTTGAATCACCGACGATTGGCAGCTGATTCGTGGACTGGTTGGAATTATAGTCCTGACTTCTAATCAGGTGATCCGAGTTTGAATCTCATTGAGCGTTTTTCACTTTTCCTCATTACACTTAAGTTAAGTAACTTAAGTGAGGAAGGAACATTTCTCACAAGACGTAAAGCCTATCTTGGGTTTGTGTTGTGGAGAACAAGGCATTAGATATGCATGCAATGGACCAATCAGAAGATGGGAAACGGATGTCATTTGGGAAAAAAAGTTTCGCGAGCCGGCCAATCGCGGTGTTCTATAGATTGTATATTGATCTATGCGCGCCTGGCCGTTGTATTTATAAAAAAAAAACATGTTATATATTTCGTCGACCAATCACATGTTTAGTCCAGATTTGGGCCAGGAAAATGACGTCACGGCACGCTTTAGTAAAGTCGACGCCAATTGGCTTGTGCGCGTTGTCGCAAAACTTTGCATTCTTAGATGCAAGGGCGGATCCAGGGGGGGGGCCAAGGGGGCCATGCCCCCCCCCCCCCCAATAAAAAAAACCCACGAATTCATTTTTTTAAGGTGACTTCGCAATAAAGGAAGAAAATGAGTACACCACCATCTTTTCCCTTAAGCGGGCCCCGAACCCCACGCCATAATTTTTTGGGGCACACTTTTTGGGGACCAACTTTTTTATGCTTAGATGTATCAGACGTTCGACCGGAGAGGGCTCCGTGGAGAACGAGGGATACTCAGACTACCAATGTCTGCAACTACTCGAAATCTGTTCCTCACCTCGAGTCTTGGCACAAGTCATCGCAACCACTCCATGGGAGCACGCTAGAGCGCTATTATTCGTCCCCGGTCCCGCCCACTGGCAGTCTAAAAGGGAAATCTCATCTCCCTGACAAGCCACATTGGAGACCCTCGCTCGTTGAAGGTGACCAATAGAGTCCTGGTCCAGGCCCCAACTACCGACGAATTCAAAACCCAGTTGGGTACACATCACGATGGACTCACGCAAACCCCAACCGCGCCCACTCGACTGAGCGGCACAGACGGGGCCCCATGATCCGAAGTAGTATACCTCGAGCCGATCGAGAATACTCCCAGAAAGGGGTTCAAGCCGGAATTGACCGTCACTCTGACCTGTGGGAAGTTGGGAAAGAAAAACACATTACAGGGTGTCTCAATATGAACCGAACCCTCATCATGGCGTCCTCTTTTTAACAGCTTTAGAAGAAGTTTTCTTGTGCGGTCACCTATACCGTTTGTTAAGAAGCTCGGGCAACACATCTTCTACAAGTCAGTCCGGGTGTCGGTCGGTGGGTCGGTGGGTCGGTCGATCCCCTCAAAATATTTATCAAAAACGAAGCCCCTACCCGACCCATACAACTGTCAGTAAAATAAACAATTGTCAAAGAAAAGCAAACAAAACACATTAAATACTTTACAATTATTGTTTGTAACTATTCCCGAAGTAGTTTGGCTTTCTGTAATGTTTTAATCTCTCTTTATTCATTTGTATTCATTTGATTTTTTTTATGTTTTTGCAACAATGATCGCTCATCCTTTTGAAAGTAATGGAAGGCCTCAAAAGAATTAACTTTTCAGATCGAATAAAATCATTATACGATTTGCAATATTTCTTCTGCTAAACTTTAATTGGTCTACACTTCCTGACGATCCCAACCTTTCTTCTTTTTAGAACAACTATGGAGGAGATACGTACTTTTTGCGGACTGCCATAAAGCGCCGAATGTCCAGCAGGCCTTCAGTAGCAATGCAAGGGAAATTGACTTCATCATGCCCGCGAACACGGTGAACATGTAAAAACTCGCGGGTTTTTCTCAGGTTTGGTGGCCTCAAGCTCAGAAATCAGTCTGCACGCCTTGCGAAGAAGACAAATTCTCAGGCTAGAATAACCGTCGGTATTTACCATAATATTTTTATAAGAGGCGTAGAGCGGTTTCATTATTTCCAGTACAACATGACTCATATAGCGTCCCTCGAGTTATTGAGTTACTGACGTCCATAGATATAGAATATCTGCGCTAATGACGTACGTCATAGCTGTTTACGTCACGCGTAAAAGTGCGCAGGTGCGGTGCCATAGATATAGAATAAAAAGACTTTTATTTTTTATCTATGACAGGTGCCTGCCGATCGCGATCTCGCGCTTAGGTCAAAAGAACAGTCTAAACAAACCCAACAGGCAACGCTTGATCTGTTGCCCAGTCAGTTGCCGAGTCACGCGTATAGCTGCTCTATTTTCTCGTCCACACAACGACAGCAACGCCGAGGCCAGCGAACAATGGCCGTAAAAAGGGCTTCAGAAAATTCGCAATTTTCATGGCAAACCACAACCGATCCAAACAAACTAACAAAGTTGTTTTAGGTAGTTAAAGACTTAAGTCATAGTACATCCATCAAGGTATTTTTTCTCAAAAAAAAAAAAGATTTCGATGCATTTTGACGATATTATTTCACGGACAAATCGAATAAAAATTAGGTCATGAAATTTCCGGTTTTTTCGAGAACGATGAAAGTCTCCCAAATGTGGAGGTAATCAAAGGAAAGAGTGAACCTTCATCTACAAAAAATCTCGTGAACGTGATGTCGTTAATATTTTAAGAATTCGATGTACACCTAATGTTTCCAACAACTTCCATTTTTCACAACGCGAAAAGATCGTCGCCATTGTAAAGCATAGAGCGAGGAATCCATACACGGTGTGACCTTGTGACCCATACGCCCACTGATTGGTCAAGGTCGAGTATGGCCTGCCTAATATTCATAAGTCATTCATTTCACGTCAAAGTCTTCATTTTTCAACCGGCGATTTGGACCAAACATTTAGAAGTCTCCTGCACGTGTTTCACATGAAAACGAAGCGTATACTCAGTTTCCTCTATCTAGTACTGAGCTTTGCCATTTCTTTCGGCATTTTTTAAGAATCGAATGTGCACCTAAAAGCTATCGGCCCTCGCTTTTGTTGATAAAAAAAACATGATTTTGTTTGACAGGCCGTAACAACACTTTATATTTGTCAAAAGCAGTTATTTTGGGTTTCAAAATAAAGCACACGATGTCAACTTTTCACTTATTTAGCCATCTTGGCCAAACAGGGCATGTATCCAGGCACTTTTCGTGTTTTTATGTAGTCTCGAATAAATCTCGTAATATCTCGCGTACGCTTTGGGGCCATGCGTGCTTGACCTCGGGACAAGAAATGAGGTCAAACAGGTGCATGTGCGTGACACAGCCACTGACTGTTGCCCACTTCGCTTCATGTAAGTCACCGTGCACAAGCATGCATCGCAAACTACATTTCCCGGCATTCATTGGCCCGAATTTCGCTGCCCTGCTGCACGGCGACATGACAAGCATGCATGCCAATTAGAGATCGATCACCCAATTACATCACGTACATATCGGTACGCCATAATAAACATCCTGGCAAAGTAAACAAGGTGGTGGACACCCCCCCCCCCCCCACCCCCCATTTGGTGGTTAAAACTATGTAATTCTGTTCTAATTATTCCTCGATTAGGGGTTTGTCAAATATTTAGGCGCATTACAGCTCTACAAATTCCTGCGGATAACATTCTGCACTATTTGATGAGCTATCTTGATGAACTCTTGAACATGGATGTTCCAGCTGAGCGTATATGTGCACTCCAAGGTATCTATTTGAGATGAGAAGCTGTCCAAAACGTGATTGCAAATCTTGTATTCATGCCGAGGTGGGTTTCTCCGTCAGACAAGTCGACCTTTGAGACAACTCGACTCGGGACAAGTCGACCGTTGAGACAACTCGACCGTTGAGACAGGTCGACCGTTGAGACAACTCGACTCGGGACAACTCGACCGTTGAGACTGCTCAACTTAATGGAAATGAATACACGCGTGGAGCAGAAAAAGTTGCACAAATCTGTGGCAAGACCGATCACGGGTGCGGCGCGGGCATACTCGATGTACAGAGGGCGTCGCGTCGGGCCGGTGCGCCCCGCCCGCCCGCGAGGACCGGGCCGGGCCCGGCACGCGTGCACACCGACCAGCGCGGCAAATGGGCGCACAGGCCCGGCACAAACGATGTCACCGTGCATGGTACGGCCACGTTGACCGACCGGGGATGAGATAAGTGGGCGCACAGGTCTGGCAAAAACGATGTCACCGTGCACGGTACGGACAAGTTGACCGGCAAATGGGCGCACAGGGGTCCGTGTACGGTCCGTGTACATACCGTCCAATCAGTTACCGTTTGAAAATTGTCGAAAGAAAAATGAAAAACGAACCCTTAACGGTTTACCCTATTACAATCTTGGTACAGAAACAGAAAAAGGAAATCGTTTACCAGTTTCCGTTTATGCGTCTAAAAAACGAAAACAAACGAAAACAGAAAACAAAAGTGTTTTACCTTTTACCATTTTTGAAATTGTAAACAGAAAAATGAAAGAAGCAAACCCTTTTCCAATTTTTGGTTTTGGATTTTTGATCAGAAAAATGAAAAAGCAAACCCTTTTCCAATTTTTGGTTTTGGTTTTTTGACCAGAAAAATGAAAAAACAAACCCTTTTCCAGTTTTTGGTTTTGGATTTTTGAACAGAAAAATGAAAAAACAAGACCTTTATCAATTTTTGGTTTGGAATTTTTGAACAGAAAAATGAAAAAGCAAACCCTTTTCCAATTTTTGGTTTTGGTTTTTTGAACAGAAAAATGAAAAAACAAACCCTTTTCCAGTTTTTGGTTTTGGATTTTTGAACAGAAAAATAAAAAAACAACCCTTTATCAATTTTTGGTTTGGAATTTTTGAACAGAAAAATGAAAAAGCAAACCCTTTTCCAATTTTTGGTTTTGGATTTTTGAACAGAAAAATGAAAAAACAAACCCTTTTCCAGTTTTTGGTTTTGGATTTTTGAACAGAAAAATGGAAAAACAAACCCTTTTCCAGTTTTTTGTTTTTAATTTTTTGAACCAAAAAGAGGAAAAGCAAACCCATCATCAATCGTTTTCCTTTGTATACAGTTAACATTATGTAAGTAAACGCAGCACACTCATATCTGTTTCATTTTGTTTCACTGAAACCAAACAACTAAAAACTAAGACAGCATTTTCTTTGCCAAAACAAAAACGAAAAAAGGGTAACCGGAAAAGGAAAAACGAAACCTGTTACCAGTCTAAGCCCAACGAAACCCGAGTGCGGCCGAGTTCGTCAGAAAGTGTCTCGCGGCTGTTTCCTGTGAAAAAAACCTTGTCCTCGGGGCATGGCGGGAACTCATGCGCGACCACGGGCATGCACATGTTTGCTGTACTTGCTGTAATTGCTCTCTTTAGGCCCCCTTTGTGCTGTTTTTGTGCGTATGTGGAGAATTGTTTGGAATTGACAATTTTGTGCAGATTTATATATTTTTTATTTTTCATGAATTGCTATTGTTAAAAAAATCAAGACAGAGCTGTGGGTGGGGGTACCTCTAATTCCCCCTCTGGATCTATGAAGATTTATGAAGGGAGGGGGCCTTAAAGGTTCTCCTTTATACACATGTATATTATAATTATTTTAATCAATTCCAGAAAAGGTGAACCCAAAATTTAAAGGCATCTGGAAAATAAAATCCCCCGGCGGCTTAGGAAGTTTTTTTTCAGTGGGGAGGGGGATGGGTAGGCTAGGGTGGAGGGCAGGGAGAACAAGCATTTTATGAAGGGACACATAAGACACCTCCTTTTTTGTTGGTGGCGGACACCTGGTGGTGCTGGAAGTTTATGAGGGGCATGTATGTGCCCAACCAGGCCCCCGGGCTATATCACTGCTGTCCCCTTTCACTTGAAATGGTATATTTAACATGTGAAAAAAATATTTTGTTATTATAAGACCTAGGTAAAACCAAACAAATTATTTTGTTATTATAAGGCCTAGGTAACCGCATTAGAAAATATGCAAGGGCGCTTTTCTTTTGGAGACCGTATAGTCTGAATAGGAAATTGTCATTACCATTTGGATTTTTGTTTTGTCCACATTGATACTGCTCAATTTCTGTTCCAATATCACAATTTTTTTTAATCATAATTGCAACATGCCTTGATTGAAATAATGACAAATGAAAAAGATTTTGACAAATGTGACTTGACAGCATTTTAATCATATCAGTTCTGCCCTTTTTGGGGATATTTAAAAATAATCACACTTAAACTAAAGCAAATACATTTCACTCACAGTCTAAATAAAACATGCATACATTTTTAATTGGTTTGCCGATTCCAACAGACTCTACATAAAAACTATTAAATCATTTGTTGTAGTTTTTTTTTTCTACAAAACCAAATCAAAATCAAGTGTAGGAAATATATTCGAAAATAATATTTAGGCTCCATAGCATAGATTATTGTTCATAATTTTAGTAGGGCCTAGGCCTGGGCTCGGAGTAGTACTGCTTTTTTATAAATAATATATATATTATAGACTGTCCTTCTGGTTTTAATTAATAAAATAGAAGAAAGAAATAATAATTAAAACAAGCTTTGCTTAAAGTTGGCAAAACAGTACAAATGTTAAGAAAAAGGTACAGAACTTGGTTCTTCTACGGGTGGGGGTTACGTCACACGCCCTCATCCCGGCATCATCGCCATCCCCCTCCCATTCAGCAGACTGCTCACTTAAGGCCAAAGCCATATAACGTTGCAACTGCGCTGTTTGAAATTTTACCGTAAAAACTACAAGTAGGCCTAAAAACAAATACGTACCTGAAAAATACGGCTAATCTCATGTCTTCCTCTCTTAAAGAAAGGCATTTAGTCCCTCTGCACAAACAAAGTTGTCAATTCCAAACAATTCTTCACATACACACAAAAACAGCACAAAAGTGACTATAATAAGACACGGTAGGGGCCTATAGAGAGCAATTACAAACATGTGCATGCCCGTGGTCGCGCATGAGTTCCCGCCATGCCCCGTGGACAGGTTCTTTTTTTCACAGGAAACAGCCGCGAGACACTTTCTGACGAACTCGGCCGCACTCGGGTTTCGTTGGGCTTAGACTGGTAACAGGTTTCGTTTTTCCTTTTTCGGTTACCCTTTTTTCGTTTTTGTTTTGGCAAAGAAAATGTTGTCTTAGTTTTTAGTTGTTTGTGTTTCAGTGAAACAAAATGAAACAGATATGAGTGTGCTGCGTTTATTTACATAATGTTAACTGTATACAAAGGAAAACGATTGATGACTTTGTTTTATACGCATCAAAAGCGGAATGCTGTAACTCGATGCGTTGTCTCTTTTTCTGAACACAGAATCAAAAGCGGTGTACAGTATAGGGTTTGCTTTTCCTTTTTTTCTTTTTAAAATTAAAAAACGGTAACTCGCAAAGGGTTTCCTTTTTGTTTTTTTCTTTTCAAAAATTCAAATGCAAAAACGGGTAAAGCGTTTGCTTTTTCCTTTTTCTTTTGAAAAAAATCAAAAACGGTGACTGGTAAGGGTTCCTTTTTTCTTTTTTCTTTCCACAAATTCCAAAGCAAACAAGGGTAAGGGTTTGCTTTTCCTCTTTTTGGTTCAAAAATTTCAAAACAAAAACTGGTAAAAGGGTTGGCTTTTTCTTTTTTCTTTTCAAAAATTCAAAAACGGAAATTGGTAAAGGGTTTGCTTTTTCTTTTTCTTTTCAAAATCCAAAAACGGAAATTGGTTAAGGGTTTGCTTTTTCATTTTTCTGTTCAAAAATCCAACACCAAAAATTGGAAAAGGGTTTGCTTTTTCATTTTTCTGTTCAAAAATTCAAAACCAAAAATTGAAAAAGGGTTTGCTTTTTCATTTTTCTCTTCAAAAATTCAAAACCAAAATTTGGAAAAGGGTTTGCTTTTTCATTTTTCCGTTCAAAAATCCAAAACCAAAAATTGGAAAAGGGTTTGCCCTTTCATTTTTCTGTTTACAATTTTAAAAATGGTAAAAGGTACAACACTTTTGTTTTTCTGTTTTCGTTTTTTAGACGCATAAACGGAAACTGGTAAACGATTTCCTTTTTCTGTTTCTTTACCAAGATTGTAATAGGGTAAACGGTAAAGGGTTCGTTTTTCATTTTTCTTTTGACAATTTTCAAACGGTAACTGATTGGACGGTATGTACACGGACCGTGTACATACCGTCCAATCAGTTACCGTTTTGAAAAGAAAAAAGAAAAAGCAACCCCTTTACCAGTTTTTGCTTTTGAATTTGTGGAAAGAAAAAGGAAAAGGGAACCCTTTACCAGTCACCGTTTTTGATATTTTCAAAAGAAAAAGAAAAAAGCAAACCCTTTACCCGTATTTGTTTTGAAATTTTTGAACCAAAAAAGAAAAAAGCAAACCCTTTACCCGTTTTTGCTTTTGCAATTTTGAAAAGAAAAAACAAAAAGAAAACCATTTGCCAGTTACCATTTTTAAATTTATAAAGAAAAAAGAAGAAGCAAACCCTTAACCAGTTACCGTTTTTTAATTTTAAAAAGAAAAAAAGGAAAAGCAAACCCTGTACTGTACACTGTTTTTGAGTCTGTGTTCAGAAAAAGAGACAACGCATCGAGTTACAGCATTCCGTTTTTGATGCGTATAAAACAAAATCATCAATCGTTTTCCTTTGTATACAGTTAACATTATGTAAATAAACACAGCACACTTATATCTGTTTCATTTGGTTTCACTGAAACACAAACAACTAAAAACTAAGACAACATTTTCTTTGCCAAAACAAAAACGAAAAAAGGGTAACCGAAAAAGGAAAAACGAAACCTGTTACCAGTCTAAGCCCAAGGAAACCCGAGTGCGGCCGAGTTCGTCAGAAAGTTTCTCGCGGCTGTTTCCTGTGAAAAAAAACCTGTCCACGGGGCATAGCGGGAACTCATGCGCGACCATGGGCATGCGCTTGTTTACTGTACTTGCTGTAATTGCTCTCTTTAGGCCCCCTACTTTGTCTTATTATAGTCACTTTTGTGCTGTTTTTGTGTGTATGTGAAGAATTGTTTGGAATTGACAACTTTGTTTGTGCAGAGGGACTAAATGCCTTTCTTTAAGTGAGGAAGACATGAGATTAGCCGTATTTTTCAGGTACGTATTTGTTTTTAGGCCTACTTGTAGTTTTTACGGTAAAATTTCAAACAGCGCAGTTGCAACGTTATATGGCTTTGACCTTAAGTGAGCAGTCTGCTGAATGGGAAGGGGATGGCAATGATGCCGGGATGAGGGCGTGTGACGTAACCCCCACCCGTAGAAGAACCAAGTTCTGTACCTTTTTCTTAACATTTGTATTGTTTCGCCAACTTTAAGCGAAGCTTGTTTTAATTATTATTTCTTTCTTCTATTTTATTAATTAAACCAGGACAGTCTATCATAAATATATTATTTATATAAAAAAAATCAGTACTACACCGAGCCCAGGCCTAGGCCCTTGTACTAAAATTATGAACAATAATCTATGCTATGGAGCCTAAATATTATTTTCGAATATATTTCCTACACTTGATTTTGATTTGGTTTTGTAGAAAAAACTACAACAAATGATTTAATAGTTTTTATGTAGAGTCTGTTGGAATCGGCGAACCAAATAAAAATGTATGCATGTTTTTTTTAGACTGTGAGTAAAATGTATTCGCTTTAGTTTAAGTGTGATTATTTTTACATACCCCCAAAAGGGCAGAACTGATATGATTAAAATGCTGTCAAGTCACATTTGTCTAAATCTTTTTCTTTTGTCATTATTTCAATCAAGGCATGTGGCAATTATGATTTCAAAAATTGTAATATTTGAACATAAATTTAGCAGTATGAATGTAAACAAAACAAAAATCCAAATTTTAATGACAATTTCCTGTTCAGACTATACAGTCTCTAAAAGAAAAGCGCCCTTGCATATTTTGTTATGCGGTTACCTAGGCCTAATAATAACAAAATAATTTGTTTTGTTTTAACTAGGCCTAATAATAACAAAATATTTTTTCACATGTTAAATACCATTTCAAGTGAAAGGGGACAGCAGTGATATAGCCCGGGGCCTGGTTGGGCACATGCATGCCCCTCATAAACTTCCAGCACCACCAGGTGTCCGCCCCCAACAAAAAAGGGACGTGTCTTATGTGTCCCTTCATAAAATCCTTCCTATGCCGCTGGGGGATTTTATTTTCCATGATGCCTATAAATTTGGGTTTCACATTTTCTGGAATTGATTAAAATAATAATAACATACATGTGTATAAAGGAGAACCTTTAAGGCCCCCTCCCTTCCCAGGCGCGGATCCAGTGGGGGAATTAGAGGTCACTCCCACCCACAGCTCTGTCTTGATTTTTTTTTACAATAGCAATTCATGAAAAATAAAAATTATAAAACGAACCCCGCTGTGACACCCCAAAAATGTTAGCATTTATATCCGCCTACAAGCGGACGGAACAGCTGGGTATAAGGGGGGTATGTTATTATTATTATTATTATTATTATTATTATTTATTCGGCCAAATTACAAGGTACAACAAGCAATCCACAAAAGTAAACAAAACTAAACAAAAACAATCCAATCCAAGCTGGCCAGGATTGACAAAAGTATAATAAAACACTGTGACTCGAAAGCCTGTCAATCCTAACTTGAATGGTACATGTAACATACAAAATATATTAAAAATTAGGTATAAAATTCAATGAAAAATAAGACCGCCTTAAAAATAATACTTAAAAAGATAAATAGATTTAAAAGATTACAGTTATAACAGTTTTCTCAAAGGCAAGAATAGCTGGCATAAAAACCTAACAACTGCAGATTATACAAGACTGGGGAAAAACAGACAAACAAGCCAAAACAAAACTAACAAACAAACAAACACCCCCAATAAACAAAGAAACAAAACAAGACAGGATAAGACTTAACAAAATGTAACAAAACAAGTCAAGACAAGAGACAAGACAAGACAAGACAAAACAAAACAAAACAAGACAAGACGAAACAAAACAAAAAACAAACAAACAAACAAGACAAGACAAGACAAGACAACAACAACCACACAACAACATAAAAACACAGAACGAAAGATTGATACAGTAAACACAATAATTTAAAATGAAATAAAAAATAAATAATAAGCAATAAAAACCTGATAGAGAAAAGTAAAAAATACAGTTGACATGCGAGAAAAACTACGTCAAAAAAAATATCCATCCAATGAACAAGAAAAGCAACAACAAAAGTATCAATAACAAAATAAATACAAGTAATAATAAATGATAAGCAACCGGGAAAATAGGCCTGAAAACCAACATTATTTCAGACATAAATAAATGAATAAATAAACTTGACCACAAAAGAGGAAAATAATATAAAATAAAATAACAATGAAATAAAAGAATGATGGCAGTTTACAGTGGAAAAATATACACATGAAATTACTTTAAAAAGATTAACCCTAAAGGGGCCGGGTTATTTTGACCATCTCTCAGCCGGGGGGCGGATTCAGCCCCCCCCCCCTAAGATCTCGGCCATCGAGTGACGAAATTTTTTGAAACTCAGCACATGCATAGAGCAACTCTTCCTAAACATACCCAAGAAATTTCATGACTATAGGTCAAAGGGTTTTGGAATAATGGCTAATTAATTATTCATATGTGCGAATGGCAATTCTGCTCTGTGTACACGACGTATATGCGAAAATTCAGTTTTCACGGCGCGTACCGCCGGAAAAATTTTAGCTACGCGGCAACCCGTGGTCCGATTTTTATGTTTTTGGTATCAAAAGATGCGCAAAGTTCGAGGCTAAAAAGTCATAACAGCTCGGGTCGCGAAAAAAATCCCCCCCATTCAGTAGACTGCTCTCTAAAGGCATAGCCATATAACGTTGTAGCTGCATGCGCTGTTTGAAATTTTACTGTACAAAATTAGGCCTAAACAAATACGTACCTGAAATACGGCTGGTCTCTTGACTTCCTCTCTAAAAGAACGTTAATTACTCCCTCTACATAAAGCAAAGGTGTCCATTCCAAACAATTCCTCACACAAAAAAGAACGCAAAAGTTACTATAATAAGACACGGGGCGTAACTAAGTAACTAAGTAAGACAGCAATTGCAGCAACAGTACAGTAAACATGTGCATGCCCGTCATAATCCATGGTCGCGCATGAGTTCCCGCCATGCCCCGTGGACAAGTTTTTTTCACAGGAAACAGCCGCGAGACACTTTCTGACGAACTCGGCCACACTCGGGTTTCCTTGGGCTTAGACTAGTAACAGGTTTCGTTTTTCCTTTTCCTGTTACCCTTTTTTCGTTTTTGTTTTGTCAGAAAAATGTTGTCTTAGTTTTTAGTTGTTTGTGTTTCAGTGAAATAAAATGAAACAGATATGAGTGTGCTGCGTTAATTTACATAATGTTAACTGTATACAAAGGAAAACGATTGATGATTTTGTTTTATACGCATCAAAAACGGAATGCTGTAACTCGATGCGTTTTTCTGAACACAGACTCAAAAACTGTGTACGATAGAGGGTTTGCTTTTCCTTTTTTTCTTTTTCAAAATTAAAAAACGGTAACTGGTAAAGGGTTTGCTTTTTCCTTTTTTTTTGTTTGAAAAAATCAAAAACGGTGACTGGTAAAGGGTTTCCTTTTTTCTTTTTTCTTTCCACAAATTCAAAAACAAAAAGGGTAAAATGTTTGCTTTTCCTCTTTTTGGTTCGAAAATTTCAAAACAAATACGGGTAAAGGGGTTGCTTTTTCCCTTTTCTTTTCAAAAATTCAAAAACAAAAATTGGTTAAGGGTTTGCTTTTTCATTTTCCTGTTCAAAAATTCAAAACCTAAAATTGATAAAGGGTTTGCTTTTTCTTTTTTCTGTCCAAAAATTCCAAACCAGAAATTGGAAAAGGGTTTGCTTTTTCATTTTTCTGTTCAAAAAATCAAAACCAAAAATTGGAAAAGGGTTTGCTTTTTCATTTTTCTGTTCAAAAAGTCAAAACCAAAAATTGGAAAATGGTTTGCTTTTTCATTTTTCTGTTCAAAAATCCAAAACCAAAAATTGGAAAAGTGTTTGCTTTTTAATTTTTCTGTTCAAAAATTCAAAACCAAAAATTGGAAAAGGGTTTGCTTTTTCATTTTTCTGTTCAAAAATTCAAAACCAAAAATTGGAAAAAGGTTTGCTTTTTCATTTTTCTGTTCAAACATTCAAAACCAAAAATTGGAAAAGGGTTTGCTTTTTCAGTTTTCTGTTCAAACATTCAAAACCAAAAATTGGAAAAGGGTTTGCTTTTTCATGTTTTTGTTTACAATTTCAAAAATGGTAAAAGGTACAACACTTTTGTTTTTCAGTTTTCGTTTTTTAGACGCATAAACGGAAACTGGTAAACTATTTCCTTTTTCTGTTTCTTTACCAAGATTGTAATAGAGTAAACGGTAAAGGGTTCGTTTTTCATTTTTCTTTTGACAATTTTCAAACGGTAACTGATTGGACGGTATGTACACGGACCGTACAGGGTTTGCTTTTCCTTTTTTTTCTTTTTAAAATTAAAAAACGGTAACTGGTAAAGGGTTTGCTTTTCCTTTTTTTCTTTTTAAAATTAAAATATGGTAACTGGCAAATGGTTTTCTTTTTGTTTTTTCTTTTCAAAATTTCAAAAGCAAAAACGGGTAAAGGGTTTGCTTTTCTTTTTTTGGTTCAGAAATTTCAAAACAAATACGGGTAAAGGGTTTGCTTTTTTCTTTTTCTTTTGAAAAAATCAAAAACGGTGACTGGTAAAATAAAGGGTTCCCTTTTCCTTTTTTTCTTTCCACAAATTCAAAAGCAAAAAAGGGTAAAGGGTTTGCTTTTCCTCTTTTGGGTTTAAAAATTTTAAAACAAAAACTTGTAAAGGGGTTGCTTTTCTTTTTTCTTTTCAAAAATTCAAAAACGGAAATTAGTAAAGGGTTGGCTTTTCTTTTTTCTTTTTAAAAATTCAAAAACAAAAACTGGTTAAGGCTTTGCTTTTTCATTTTCCTGTTCAAAAATTCTAAACCAAAAATTGGAAAAGGGTTTGCTTTTTCATTTTCCTGTCCAAAAATTCAAAACCAAAAACTGGAAAAGGGTTTGCTTTTTCATTTTTCTGTTCAAAAATCCAAAACCAAAAATTGGAAAAGGGTTTGCTTTTTCATTTTTCTGTTCAAAAATTCAAAACCAAAAATTGGAAAAGGGTTTGCTTTTTCATTTTTCTGTTTACAATTTTAAAAATGGTAAAAGGTACAACACTTTTGCTTTTCTGTTTTCGTTTTTTAGACGCATAAACGGAAACTGGTAAACGATTTCCTTTTTCTGTTTCTTTACCAAGATTGTAATAGGGTAAACGGTAAAGGGTTCGTTTTTCATTTTTCTTTTGACAATGTTCAAACGGAAACTGATTGGACGGTATGTACACGGACCGTGCACGGACCATCACGCTGCGCTATATCGGCTCTTTTATATGCAAAAAAAAAACTCGTGTCATCACTCCCAAACGGCGATCAGCCGCCGTCAAAATCCTCGGTACTATCCCCGAAACTAGGCCCAAAACATGCGAGGCGACTTGTCTCAACGGCCGACATGTCTTTCCATTTATCGCACATACGGTCAAGTTGTCTCAACGGTCGAGTTGTCTCAACGGTCGACTTGTCCCGAGTCGAGTTGTCTCAACGGTCGAGTTGTCTGACACCCCCCCCCCCCCCCCGGTTGCCTAGCCCGATTGCCTCTGCCTCAGGTCGTACATTTAATACTATTGCAAGTCATGTGATATTATGTACGGCCAGCTCAGAGGCACTGAGTCGGGTTAACTTTCGCCTTAAAGGGAATATACATCATTTGCTTTTGCTGTAGTTTTCAGAAATGGATGGAACTGGGTTGGAAATATATAGCAAATATAGTTACACTGACTTTTTAGAGGTTTTTGGTTCAAAAATGCTATTAAAACCAAGAAAAACAACAATTTTCCTGTAGTCTGGTTCCCTGACTCCATTTAAGAAGAAACAGAGCAATTTACGTACATTGGGGAATTGTAAGGTCAGGGAACCAGTCTGGCTGGCTTGTACCCGTTCATAGGTGTGTAATCGATTGCAAACAAGTGCGATGGTCAATTGGGGCCAGTATTTGAAAAAAAGCCAGTTTTTTTCAACGCTGATCGGCCGATCAGCATTGGAAATTGATACAAAAATAGCACTTTTCTTGAAAATGACAGTATACCAGGTGCCATGATTTTACAGGATGCTTTACACTGTCATTCACTAAACAGTCCAGCAAGGTATTTCAAAATGATTTGGTAGTTTTATTTTTTGATGTTTGCAAATGTTGTATTTTCCCTTTAAATGTTAGCATTGCCAATCTCTTTTTGGACGATCTTCAAATTATTTCAGATATGATTCTCTGAGTTTGATGTAGTAGTAGTGTTCCCTAACGAGGCGCACTTGACGCTAATTAATGGGTCGCGCCATGTATACACGATTTGCCGGCCGGTTAACCTCGTCCCCAGTGCTCACTTTATTTCCAACCTAGTTTCCAATAGTAAGGTAGTGATGGGAGCGTACTATTTGGCATCCTGCAAACGAGGTTGCCGGCCGGTGTCCTTCTTGTTTTTTTATGCTGCAGCTGACGATTGAGGGCGGCAAACACGAAATTTCAGACACACTGTACTATATGCATGATAGGGTACCGACCAACCTCGTCCCCAGTGCTTACTTTATTTCCAACCGCGTTTCCAATAGTAAACCCTGGATAGGAAACTTTCTTCCTGTATCCTGATTCAACCTCGTCCCCAGTGCTTACTTTATTTCCAACCGCGTTTCCAAACAACCTCGTCCCCAGTGCTTACTTTATTTCCAACCGCGTTTCCAATAGTAAACCCTGGATAGGAAACTTTCTTCCTGTATCCTGATTGGATACCGCAATTGGCTAGTAATGGATTTTTATCGTGTACTTGGTGCTATATATTCACAACGTGCAGTACGTGTTTTCGCGATCATTCGTCCACGCCTTCTCAAAAATACTAATTTCCTTTCCAATTTGCTGATATTAATATGAAAAATGATACTGCATGTTGTCTCGATAAGATCGTAACAGTTTGATTTCAAAAATCGTGTTTTCGTAACTCACGCCGTGCTCGCGCTGCTACGAATTGACTCTGTTTTTACCCCAGACACTGCATACAAAAACAAACGCTGATGTGTAACGCATATCCAGGCACCAGACTGTTCCTCATTTGCATACGTCTGCAAAAATCTTGCACATGCAAATGATCCAATACCAGGGTGAGAGAGCCGGTAGTGGTGGGCGCGTACTGCTCGACACCCTGGGTACGAGGTTGGGTACCGACAGACATGCTATGATGATGATATTTCGAATGGTCGACCTGCTTAATAAATAATTTTGCTTCATTTTTTTGTGATTCGTGGTTGTAAACAAGTATGCCTCTTGAACCATGGCAGTTCGTTATACCCGAGAAGCCAGGGATATTTTGGAGAATTGGATCACGGTTTATGATTACCGGCACGGGTATCTTTTGTCGTATTTTTCTCAGTACGTTGAGATCCTCTTGTTGTGTTACTGTTTCAGTGTTAGTGTTAGGCTATAGGCCTAGGCCTACGGTCATGACAGTATGGCTATATTCTTTGGCCACACACTGATGATGGAGTAGACTCTGTCATGTCTGTGCTTCCAGTGCATGGCCATGATTAATACTATAATAGGGCTGTCGAGCGCAATTTGAGCCTCCCACGCAAGTTTAAACTTGCGCGCGCAAGTTTAAACTTGCGCGAGGGACTCCTGAAGCACGCAAATTACACCGCGCCATTTTAATTTGCGTGCGCAAGTTTAAACTTGCGCAAAGGCGATCGCAACCTTCTTTTGCGGGCGGGATTTTCATTGATGAAGATTTTTTTTTTCAAAACACGAGTACATGGAGAAATAATGGAATAAATGAATGAATAAAGAAATAAATAAAAAGGGGAATTCAATTAGCGTCAATGTAAATGAAACATTGAGATTTAGCAGTGCTTATCAGAGAAGTTGTTTAAGGGTACGTAGGGGCGGGGCCAGGGAGGGGACCGGGCAAGCAATCAACTTAAGCACACTAGCGGCGATTGCTTGGAAAGTGTACTGAAGTTGTTCAAAAATGGAGACCGGCTTCAAGTTTTTTGCTTTGTAAACCTAATTAGCATTTTATTTATATTCTTGAATGTAAATAAATCATAATTTCCTAGATCTGTGTAACCCGCTGTTAACGTAACAAGAATGATTATGATCCCTTCAATTGTTCAAGTTTTGACATTATACTAATCATTTACATTATTTTTAAAATGCTTATGTATTCTACAATTAAAAAAGTACTTACTCTTAAAAAAATACTAATTAATTTAACAATTAATAAATTGTACGGTACAATAATTCATACTGTTTTTAGAAATACTTGCATAACATTTCGAGCGCTGTGTACACTTCAAAAATGCATAATTTGAAAAAAAATTAATGAATGCATTACTAATTTAATTAATTAATTAAATGTATTACTTTAACAAATATTTTTTATTGCAGGCTTAATAATTCATATTAAAAAATATTTACAACTTAAAAATGCTATGCATATAAAATGGTAATTATTTTAAAAAGTAAATAAATTTGCAAATGATTTAATTAATGAATTTAATCAAATGTTTCAAAAAAAGGCATTAAGGCATTGTCCCCCGAAGCTCAGTGACGCTATTAAATCGGAGAAAAATCTGCTTTAAAACAATGTTACATATCTGCATGAGTATACCCAGGGCCAGGGCAAAATAGTTTAGCGGCTCCTGCCGGGAAAATCTATGCAGTGCGCAAGTTTAAACTTGCGTGCGCAATTTGTAGCAAGGAAATGAATGTGCGCGCAAGTTTAAACTTGCGTGCGCGCAGGTTTGAACTTGCGCGCGCAAGTTTAAACTTGCGCGGGGGACTCACTTTGCGCTCGACAGGGCTAAGACAAGATAAGTTTGCGGTAGCACCATGTCCATGAGAATAAATCTCTTTTCTGAGTGAGTAGGCCTATGTCATGTATGTGTGGTTCTAAAAAGGAGACGATGGGCAGAGCGTACTGTTTGAAACGTAGAGTCCCTCCGGTTCTTTTCAGAACCACACATACTCAGAAAAGAGATTTATTCACATGGTGCTACCGCAAACTTATCTTGTCTGAGTATCTTTCCACCATGCAAACCTTCAAATCTCATATAATAAGGCTGCCTATGTCTTTGTGTAAGGTAGCCCCATAAGTGGGACCCAATCGATTCATGATGTGTAGCTAGATAGAAGGCAGGGTTTTGATTTTTTTTACGCTTCCATTTCCAAGTTATCATGCATTCATTCCAATATGTGCTCACGTCTAGCAACGCATGTTTTTTTGCCCCACGTGAACAAGATCTTAAAGATGGTACAATGCTTGTTCAGTAAGCTGTTTGTACTTTTATTGTAGTAGTTTTTATAATTTTTAAAGTTTTCAGAATGCAAGACTACGTGAACTCACATTTTAGATGAAAGTTACAACTTTTCAAGCAGCAGAGCGAGAATTAGAAATAATTGAGATTTGTCTTTTCACCTTGATTTAAATTTTGTAAGGAATCATAGATGTAGTACATGTACACGATAAATGTAATGCATTGGGTACAAATAACAGTGGATGAGTTTGCCCACTGCTGGTCTACAAAAAAAAAAACACAAAAAGAGCTGTGGTCCGATGGTTACAGAGTCAAACTCCTGCACCTGCAGTGATGATATAGGAGATAACTCTGTGATCTACAATGGCCTCTCTAAACGTAGGAATTTAAGGCTTTCTATGATTGATTATGTAGACTGATCTTCAGCTGCTGCTGATAACTGATCTCTTGGCTTGATGAACAGGGGTAATAACTGTGAAGCGCTTTGAGATGTTGGAAAAAAGCGGTAGCCTGCAAAATTATTATTCTTCTTAAAAATTCAAGTTTTGAAACAGAGAAAGTATGTGGTCCGTGATATTGGGTTTCTTTTTGTTCACAGATTGGGTAAATGATTTCCAGGGTCACAACCTCAAGGTTCTGTATGACGCAGTGGAGAAAAGATCCCCTGAGCGTCCCCTTATCACTGTAGGCAACCACATCTCCTGCTTCGACCCATTATTATGGGGTAAGGCTAGTTTGTATTTGATTTTTCTATTAGGCCCTAAATGAATGTTGCGTGTGATCTGTGGATTTGCGTAGAAATGCATTTGTGTGATCGGTCGATCCTTTCTCAGACTTTACTACCCTTTTTTCAAAGCAATCCTCCAGAGCCGTGAATTAGAAAGAAAAGGTGATCGACTGATGGCGGTGGGATCGTCCGATGGTGGCCAATCCACCGATATCGCAGTGCAATCAATTGATCGGATCAGGCTAAATGGTACAAATCGTGCCCAACCATGGGCGTCGCGGGGGGGGGGGGGGGGGGGGGGGGGGGGGCTTGGCCCCCCCTGGAAAAGCCCCCCAAAAAAGCCAAAAATAGGGAGGAAAAAAGAAAGAGAAAATGAAGGAAAAAAGACGTTTGAAGTCGTAGTTGCTATTAATTTAATACACATTTAACAAAATCGGTGTCTGCAGGGGTGTCAATTTCAATGGGTTGGGGTGGGCAAAAAAAAGTTTAAAAAAAGAAGAAGCTGCATCACCGCCCCACCTTTGGGGCAAGCTCCATACCAGAAACAGAAGACTTTTTGGGGGCCTTATGTGCACTTATGACAATTTTGTAGTATAAACCACGATTTTTTTGCATTTTTAGGAACACTAAAATTGAGAAGATTTGGACATCCACACAGAACAAGATGGTAAGTGTTCCCATTTTCGTGACATTAGGAAAGTTCTGAAGATTAGTTTTAAAACAGTAGATTTTACAAAAGGGACTATATTATGTCAAGCCCAACTACAGCATCGAGCCAACAGTTGGGGCGATCGCAGTTATAGTTGGAATCATCCCAACTGTACTTGTGATTGCCCCAACAATAATGGCGGACTGTCCCATCTATACTTGGTGTCACTGCTAGAGTTGGTGCACATTATGTACAGTAAACTCAACTCGGACAATTTGTTTACCTCTTCCCCAAAAGGGTGTGGAAATTGGCATGTACAAAAAACAGAAGTGAAAATCTTTATGTTTGAAGTGTGTGTACATGTACCCTTAAATTCACAGTTTCATATCTGTTCCATGGCCCTTCAGTTCGCAGCATGGCCCACCCTTCCTTCTGTGTAAATTTACCATCTCAACATTGATGTTATTCATCAACTGTAGTAATGGCCCCAACTAAAGTTGAAAAAAAGAAAAGTTGGAATTGAATTTGTCCCAGGCCTGTACCGCCCCAAAACCACCGTCCTTGTACAGGGTGAGTAAAAAAAAAGCGGAACCCAAACCCCCAAAAATATATTTCATATTTAAACATTATGTAGCACCAAAAATAATACTGACTGGAAAGCCAATTTCATAAACTACTTATAGATAAAAAAAAATTACCGAAATTGCTCAATCCCTTCAAAGAATATCACCATTTAAACTCAATTACCCTAAAACCTGTTTCGTCCAAAAAAAGGCAATTTATTGTGTGTTCTGACTGTTTGGAACAACAAAGAAAACGACACAGAATACTTGTTTCAACAACTGTAGTACACAGTATCTTTGTTAACAACCCTGCCTAGACAAACAATATGATTTATAAAAATCCTTTTTTTTCAACAGACGGGCCTTCAAAAGACTTTGTTGAATATTTTTAACTTTTAAACTGAGGTTTTATAGCTGGTGATGTTTGAAGACAGTTGTGACGGCAATGCTTGAAATCGCATTTTTGGATGAAAAAGGTTTTAGGGTCATTGCGTTTAAATGGTGATATATACTTTGAACAGATTGAGCAATTTCAGTATTTTTTCATCTAAAAGTAGTTTATGAAATTGGCTTTCCAGTCATTATTGTTGGCGCTACATATTTGTTCAAATATGAAATATATTTTGGGGTTTGGGTTCCCCTTTTTTGACTCACCCTGTATGATCCAAAACCATCCAAGCACTTTTGTATGGTTTTATTGAGTCTTCAAGGAGTAATGTCCTCATACAATGTAGCGCAGGTGCTTTATTGGTTAATTCCAACAGTCGGTGTGTTTCTTCACAGGTGTCCTGTAGCCAGTGATATTACCTGCAGGAAGAGATGGCATGTGTACTTCTTCAGTCTTGGACAAGGGGTACCTGTAGTCAGAGGTTTGCACATTGTTTGCTCCTTAACCAGAGAGTCGACTTTCTATTCGGAAAAGGAAAAGATTTCTTGTGGAAAAGCCAGGCAGACCTCTTCTTAAGTGTAGTTGGGCAATATTGTGCATTTTCATTACAAGCTCCTTCCTTGTTTTTGTAAAAAGTTATGTATGGACGAAAGGTCCATATTTCAAGAGGTCATAAATTGTCAACTTTAAATATAATTCCTACTTTATAAGGTAAAATTATTCATTTTTTAGTTATTCTACCAATCTATATTAATTCACTACTGATGTTGATGTTGAAGACGCTGTAAATGTAGTCTTGTTTAACCTTCCTATGCAAACATGCATACATTCTGTGCCAAGTTGCCCTTTCAGTCAAGTGACTCTTTTCAACAGTTAAGAGCTCCCAGCTTACATAAAGCAGGATTGACTGGCTGTGACTGTTTATGTAACTTAATACAGCTATGCTTTGCCTGTAGGTGATTGATAAGCCAGCCGTGACTACCACTTTCCCACTTTTGTCTGTTGACTGAATTTGACTAGTCCAGAGTACTTGCTTGAAGTATGATCTGACTGCATGCCAGGGGAATTGGATGGAATTTTTGACTTTCTGTAACTGTTCAAGCAGTAGGAGGGTTGATATGTCATTGCTACTATCATTAACAAAAAATGCAGCTTTAAAATAAACAAATAACCAAATCAAATAATCCAGTTATTGACATATTGCAGGGGACGGTGTATACCAGCATTCCATGGATGTGTGCATTGACAAACTACATAAAGGCCAGTGGGTGCACTTCTTTCCTGAAGGTAGGTTCTTGTGATTTTTTGGGGGGTTCCCCCCCCCCCCCATCCGTTTAAGGGGGGGGGGCACAGTCGCTAGTACTTTGCACGAGGCTTGGTGCACCTGGGCACAATTTCACTGCTCTGTTTACCGTTAGCCTCGAAAAATCCCTGCTGACTGTAGCAGATAATTCCGTGCTTACAGTTAGCATATTTCACAGGTTGGCGAGGAATTTTGCCTTCTGCACATTGCATACATGTACATCCCACAACTAAGGATTCTGTGCTGACTGGGTTAGCGAAGAATATTTCTGCTAGCCCCGTTAGCACAGAATCATGATCATAAGCGCAGAATGCTGTGGTTAGCAGCGCCATGAAATTGGGCCCTCAAAAATTACGTGGAAACAATGGGCTGTTGAGTTCCTGCGTGGTACTTTATTTGGGAGGACTCGGAATGGCCTCGGCGCGAAATATCCCAGTAACATTTAGTAATTAAAAGAAAATTGCCATGGGTTATATTGCACGCTAATTAATTTTTTTTTCTTTAATAAGGTGTAAATAGTTGTGAATCTGTATTCAGTATTTAGTTTTGGGTAGGGGCCACAGGGAATGGTTTCTTCTTGAAACACAGCTGGTTGACAGTAATTGAAATGTGACTCCGAACCCTCCCCGACCCCATTGCTTCCAAAATAACCAAGTATCCAGCACCGAAGTAGCAAGTATTTAAAGGGAATACAACATTTGCTTTGGCTGTAATTTTCAGAAATGGAACGATTTGGGTGGTAAGTATTTTATAGCAAATATTGTTACACTGACTTGTTTGACGTTTTGGGTTCGTAAATGCTGGAAAAACCAAGAAAAAAACAGAGCGATTTATTAGGGAATTGTAAGGTCAGGGAACCAGTCTAGCTGGGTTGTACCCATCCACAGGTGTGTAATGGATTGCAAAGAAAATGCGGACTAACTAAATATGATAAATTGGGAGCAGTATTTGAAAAAAAAAGCCAGTTTTCTTTCCAACGCTGGTCGGCCAACTGATACAAAAATACCACTTCTCTTGAAAATGTCAGCTTACCAGGTGCCACGATTTTACAGGGTGCTTTAGACTGTCATTCGTTAATAGTTCATTAAGGTATTTCATGATAATTTGGTAGTTTTGTTTTTTGATATATGTTTGCAAATGTTGTATATTCCATTTAATGTTCATGGTTTAATGACTTGTTTTTGTTTATATATTCGTCTTTACACAGGAAAAGTCAACATGAACAATGAAGTCATGAGATTAAAATGGGGTAAGTTGCAGTGAGAACCCTTAAGGCTTTTGTTCCTGCAGGAATATTCTAAAAGCAAATTGTGAAAAAAAAAATAGAAAACAAATTAGACTCAGTTGATTGCTGTGGATGTGATCATTTTAGAAGACCCAGATGGACTGACAATTTTATTGCTCGAGCTGCTTCCCCTCAAAATCATTGTGATATACTGATCAGTCTTTCACCCCTATTTGTAGGAGTGGGCAGAGCCATTGCTGAGAGCAAAGTGTTGCCCTTGGTCATTCCATTCTGGCATCTAGGGATGGATGAGGTGCTGGCCAACCACCCGCCGTACATCCCCAAATTGGGCAAGAAGATCACCATGCTGATTGGCAAGCCGCTGGACTTCAGAGAATCGCTGTCACGCCTACGGGAGGAGGGAAGATCACCGGTGAGTGGACTTGTGTACAAGTCTAAACCCGTTCATCCTCAAAAAGGGGCCCTTAACCCTAACCGCCCTGAATCCTTCAAAATCCTCTTTTGCCAAATTAGAGGAATTTGAAGGATTGAGGTTACATGGCAAAAGTGCGTTACTGATTTCGTAGGATGCACTTTGTCAAGGTCTTGGGCTGGACCTTGTGTTGTTTTTGCTCAACCATGCATAAATAAAGGCCTGAATTATGCTTGAAATCCTCCGTACTGCTCCAGGATGTCACTGGCCAAGCCTAAACATATTGGCAGTCACTGCCTCAGGATTTTGCAGGATTCAGGCAGTGGTCACCCCTCCACGGACCATATTCAAGAAATAATGGAGGAATTTGCAGGATTGAGGCTCCATCCTAGCAAAAAGGCCTGGCGAGTTAGGGTTAAAATAAGGGCCAGTTTACACTGAAGTCACTAAACAGCGTATTTGGTGGTATAGTTGGAAAGTAGGGTAGTTGAAAACATTGAAATTATATTGATTGAAGTAGACTTGCAGACTTGAGCTGATACAATTGCTTTTTTGTATTTCCAAAAAATGATGTACCCTGTTTGTGACAGTCTTCGTTACAAATCTTTGCAATATTTTTGAGAAGCAGATGATTTTGTTGGTGGGTTTAAAAACTGCAATGTCAAAATTGCATCAAATTCAATGTTGGCTCAAGGTAGGTTTTTTTAACAATATGTTCTATTTCTTTTATCGTCATCTTTAGCTTGAAATCAGAAAGAAATTGACAGACATCATTCAAGAAGAGTTTGTTTCTCTGAAAGCCAAGGCAGAGGCTCTACACAAGGCAAGATTTTCCTCCAGCAGTTAACGGAAAGGGATTAGTTATCCTAACTGGGAATTGTGCCCAAGTTGGAATCATAACTCAGGCTGCGTCCCAATCAATTGGCTACAGCTGGGAATAACACGTGCACCTATGGAAGCCACTGGCTAGTGGCTACAGCCGCTTCCTATAGACTGGTATGTTAATTCAAGCCGTAGCCTAGTGGTTCGGACCCAGCCTAACTTGTCTCAGGCTGCGGCTGTCTTTAACACATGCATCTACAGGAGGTTGATTCAGCTGCTTCCATAGGCGTGTGTGTTATTGGCAGTGGTAGCCAAGTAAATTTCGAACAGAGTCATACAGGGTGGATAAGAAAAGAAACCGAGATAAATTGCTAATTGGAACACAAGTAGGGCACATGTGAATCAAAGGGAGATATCCTCTGTTAGGGTTGAATCTCCTCTTTAAAATGACTCCCTGATCATGTCCTTACATTCACGGTTGGCTGGGCAGTGACCAATTTTATGAAAGGGTCTACTTAGAGAATTGCGCCACTTTTCATGGTGAAATCTCTTTTTTTTTTCCCCAACCTGCCTTGATTGGCAACCATAGCCTTTCACTCTGTGACAAATGACACCACAAAAAAACCACAAGTGGCGCAATTCTCTAAAAAGACCCTTTCATAAAATTGGTCACTGCTCAGTCAACCGTGAATGTAATGACATGATCAGGGTGTCATTTTAAAGAGGAGATTCAACCCTAACAGAAGATATCTCCCTTTGATACCCTACTTCTGTTCCAATTAGCAAGAGTAATTAGCAAGAATATCTCGGTTTCATGTTTGTTTGTTTTTTAATCCACCCTGCATAGTACACATGGTACATGCAGGTGAATTGCAATTTGAACTTGGGCTAGCCTGGTCAATCTACTTATCCCATTTTTTTTAAATTCAAATTGCTAACATATGATAATGGATTGAATACATTATTTATAAATTCACAACATGATTTTTGTAAGATTATTCTTGTTAGAAGGAAATAGAGTGATTGCATAGGAATTTTGATTCACTGTTTTTAATGATGTATAGCCAAGATAGTAAGTAGTATGTATTCAATCAAGTTTGGGGTAACATTAACCCTAACCGAACACAACCCATCAAAGTTCAACAGCAGGTTTGTGTTTAAATCTGTTGGGATAGGTACAGTTCCCCTAAACAGACGGTCTTTTACACTGGGGTTGGCATACCTCCAGAAACTATGTCCAACAGTGTGTGTGTACAATTTCCCATGTGGGTGTTGGAATTTGCCTTAATGGGTATGGTTCCTAGTAAATTAGGCTGGGGAGTTAGGGTTAATATGAATCGTCTTAACCACACTCGTCTTTTTCTGCAGAGGCTAATACTGTAGTAGTATTTGGCAAAGTACACACCTAATGGTGAATTTAAATTGTGTACACACAAACATTACATGCTGATTGCATTTTAGGTCATCCTGAAAACAATTTATCACTAATTTCCTAGGCATTTTGTACCATGAACCTTCGCAAAGCCTCCAAAACCGAACATAAAGCAGTAAGCAAATGGCTTATGCTGGGTAGTATGGAAACTGTAGACAGTACGGTACCCCCTCACAACGGTTACAAAGGGATACTTGGGGGGGGGGGGACCACTGGGAAAGGCATTCGAATGGCACTGCTGACGATGCTCTATGCAAACTTTATCATTCGGTTCAAAGTTGTCAAAATCAAATAAAAGCTATAGTCCATCATTTGAAGCCATCCGAAAAAGTAACTGGCGTATTATTGTTGAAAAACATACTTGGTTGAAAGATAGTAAGTGGACTATTTCCCTGTGAAATTATTCTTTCTGGCAAGCTGTCATTTTGAAGTAATCAACGAAAGAAGGCCTTTCCAACGGTGCGTCTTAAGACGCACCTGGGAAAATTTAAATTAGTAGTTCGTTTTGTTATTTGGCGCAGCGCGCGCAAGCATTGGCACGACGCACAGGCGTGCGCGGTTGCTATAATTCGTCGGATCAGTGCGCGACATCGCGTATAGCTGCAATTCAAAACAATTCAAAACATGATTCAGCAACTTTTGATTTGAAATTGAGATCCTGGCTGTGACTGTTGATGCATACTTGATACAGCTATGCTTTGACTGCAGGTGATTGATAAGCTGGCTGTGACTGTTGATGCATACTTGATACAGCTATGCTTTGACTGCAGGTGATTGATAAGCCAGCTGTGCCTTGCCTGCATTTGCCTTGTCACAGTGCTTGGTTTGAAATATGATCCAACTGTTGGTGACTTGCCTGTGTAAAAATGCATGGCAGGGAGAGGATTGGTTTTTATTTTCTACTCTGTGACTATTCAGACAGCAGGAGGGTTAAAGATTGTAAAACAAATAATTGTTGAATCGCTACAACATGAAAACATACATTAATGATATTTTATTTAAGTCCGTTTGGCATCTCTGAAGTGCCCTCATTCGCTAAAAAAAATGGCCAATTATCAAGTTGCCTGTCTGTTTTTGTGTCCGTTGTAAACATGTGGGTAGATTTTGTAGCATAAAATGAAGTCGAGCATTCTAGAAAAAAAATAATTCTGGAGGGGGGGGGGGGAGGATTGTAATTTGGCTGTAAGAAAAAAGACAGGTGTGCAATTTCTCCTTGGATCAGCCGATTTCCTCTTGTTTTTAAATACTTCTCATGTGTGCCATTAAAAAAAGAAAAACACGGGATGTACAAAGTCTTTGAAAGATTTATAAATTCCTCTTTTTTTGTGACTTCCCAGTTGCATGCCTGAAAAGAGGGACGGTTCAAATTTATGTTTCTCTACCTCAACACATATCACATCACAGGGTGTGTTAGACTGGAAAATTGGATTTTGTTGAAACAAATGATTTTTTTTCAAATACTTTAATTCTTTTGTATTTATACAATGTTAAGAAAATCTTACCTCAAAAGTTTGTAATAGGGCCTTGAGAAATTAACATTGATGATTATGGCAATTATGAATACGGAAGGAATCATTTGTTAATTATACATTATTTTTTAAATAAAGTGTGTATATATCAGTATCAGTCAAAATTGCTTTATTTGTGTTCATTGAACCACACATTAAAAAGGTTTCATTGGTAAACCTTGTTTATGGCGAGCAAAATTTGAACTATGCCACCGATTCAAGTGACCTTGATCATATTCTATACCAGTTCATATGTGCTGTGCTAAGATGTTTCATCTGTAATGGATTTCCTGAGTTAAGAAATTATGGAAGAAAACTTGACGATGATTAAGAACGCTTGACGATGATTATATGGATACACAGTGAGATGCCTGCAATTCAAATAATTATGAGACATACCTAGGGAAATACCAGCCACAGCCTTTTTTTAGCTGCGGCTGAGCAGCTCTACAAGTAGTCATGACTCTATGTTGGTTAGTTAGTTGGTTCGTTGGTTTGTAACAAACTTCAGCACATGCCGTTTTTGGCCATCAATCACCTAGTCCCTTAGGCCCTCGCAACAACAAGTGCCTCAGGTTCATGGCCCTGAATTGTGACAGCTGCATAGGTCTCCACTGACCAGCGAACAATTTATTGCAGTTGTGGAAAACTGGGTCACGAGAGTCAAAAACCAGATGTTTGTACTAAAAGCATTTTGCATTGGGACTGGCACTGTACTGCACACGCATTTGGTGTTCCACATGTACCTAGCATATATAGCTATAAAACGCTCCATGCACCAAGTGATATTCAACAAATACGAATCCTTTATTGCAATTGATAGTCACAACCACGTGAGTAGCAGTGCATTATTAACCCCTTAAGGACGGGGTGTAATGGGGACATTCCTCCACACATAGAGCAAGTGGCCCGCATGACTGCACAGCCTTTGTGTGGTAGCGGGACTGCACAAAAGCAGCAGCTGTTGAACTACCCACTAGCAGTGTGCCACGGCATACCGCAGCTGGCAACGTCATTCCAATGAGGGTAGCGGCCGCGGCCATGACCGCTTCCCGTACGCATGGGGTTAAACAGACTTGTACATCATGTACATGACTTTAATAGGCTACAACAGGTCTACAGTTGGGCCGCAGCTTCCGAGATCATTTCGAGCTTGTTAACCAACTAATTGTTCACGTGTCCTCAAAGAGTTGTAGCACCTCCTGCTTTTTCACCAGCTGGCTTGGTGTGCTACCATTCTTATCCGGGCAGTTCAACGCGCCCAATCTCAACAGGGTCTCCACGCATGCTCGGTTTTGAATACCCGCGGCAATGTGCAATGCTGGAGGTCCAAAAATAAATCAAACAGGTTGTCATTTATTGGTTAAATAACTTGTTAGACCCATGGTAAGGCAAATGGTAAATTTTATAAATTCAGAAATTCATCAAGTGGGAAATTCATAGAGGGGGTCCTTTTGTTCCCAGTCCATTGTAACCTACAGGCAGTGATGTACTCCCTCTCGATTGTGAAAAAATTGTGTGGATTAAAGAAATGTATCAAATGTAAGTACCTGTTCTGCCTCGGTCATCTGTGGCATTGATGTTGGCTCCTAGAGAGTGTAGGGTTTCTAGCATTGTAGAATGACGCTCCTAACAGTACAAATAACAAGAGATGTTAATTAATCCACCCAAAAGCAACTCGCAGGGTTACTGTACATAAGAAAAGTGGAGAAATCAAAACTTGAAACATGTGGCTGCAGATGGATGATTGGCAACTGGCCAGTGGCCAGGGCAGCACTGTGACTTACCTTAGCTGCCAGGTGCAGTGCTGTGTGTCCACCCTTTGAGGTGGGCGTGTCCACATCCACCTGTTGCTGATTGACAAGGAAAGTGACAGATGATTGACAGCCAGCTTGGGCAGCACTGTGACTTACCTTAGCTGCCAGGTGCAATGCTGTGTGTCCACCCTTTGAGGTGGGCGTGTCCACATCCACCTGTTGCTGATTGACAAGGAAAGTGACAGATGATTGACAGCCAGCTTGGGCAGCACTGTGACTTACCTTAGCTGCCAGGTGCAATGCTGTGTGTCCACCCTTTGAGGTGGGCGTGTCCACATCCACCTGTTGCTGATTGATAAGGAAAGTGACAGATGATTGACAGCCGGCCTGGGCAGCAAGGTGTAACGCTGTGCGTCCAAGGATGTCACATTTGTGCACGTCTGCCTGCATGGAGTAAAAAACACAGAGTATTTTGAAGTACCGGACCACTAATGTTACGGTTCAGATTATGGGATCAGGTACTCATTACCAACTTAGAATAACCAACTTACAAAGTACTTAGTAACTTCTCAGACAGTAAAAAAAGAGAGGTTTTGAATGCCATTTTTTGGAAATTGTTCAAAACGAAAACCAGACAACACTGAAATCCAAAACATATTTCACGTTAAGTGCATTTTAAAATGCGACAGATGACACTCACGAAAGTTGCAGTTTACAGAGTAAAGCTATAAAGCCCTTCATATAACTTCCAGGATTTGAATTTTGGGGTTGGATCTCTTGTATGGGTCCCAGGTACCGTGTGTTACTTCAGCAGGGTACCTGGTTGCCGTACTGCCAGTACATGCACACAACTACATGTAGATCTGACTCTCGGTGACTAAAGGCATGGCAGGGCAACCGGATTGATATGTTGACTGTCTGGGACTGTTCAGATATAGGAATCGAAATGAATATTCATTATACCCTTTGTTGCTCCACAAGGCGCTGAGCTATATCCACAAAGCCATCTCTCAAGGCATCCATCAGAGGAGTAGATCCACAGCTGTCTGCCTGGTCAACTGGATACTTGCCTCTTGTCAACAGTAAATTCACTGCCTCAAGTTTACCATGCAATGCTGCAAAGAAAGCAAGTGAAGAGGAAATCTTAAATGATATGGGAGGTAGATGTATGGACTTTAGAGAGTGGGAGACATCACAATGGGAGACGCACTACTACGCATTGGTGCCGTACACCTCCCGTGCACAAAGATGTTACAGATTTGAGCACATTTAATAAGGAAATATTTGTGCGTACTTCACGACATATGTGTGCTAACCAATGGTCTTGAGTGTGGGCACCTGGTCTGTCCCTCCCAAGGAGCTCCTGTGAGCAGTTGTAGTCAATTCCGTCACAAGTCCCTACAAGTCCATCACAAGTCCATCACAAGTCCTCCAGTCAAGTCACTAGCTATTCAAATAAACTGTTACAAAATGTCCCATGTCATTGTTCATCTAGTTACTTGTGACTGGACATATGAAAGGACTTGGTAAAGAGGACCTCCGTCACCTGACAGTTTACCTGGAAGGCACAAATACATTGGGGTCAAGCCCTGTATGAAGAACGTGTTGCCATCCGGACAGCTCAGAGACTCTGAAGATGCCATCTTCGCTGTAGAGCCACCCATTGTCAGTTATGACAGGGATGATGATGATTTGCATAAAGGTGGAGTTTGACACCGCAATTTGGAACGTTGGATAGGCAATGAGTGAACATTTTGTGCATTTACTTTTACTACAATATAAAAATAGTCCGTCCATGAGGTGAACACTCCTCTTAAGACCAACCCGACCAACCATATAGGCCACTCGGGTTGGGACACACCATTTTGGACAGTTTGCCCTAGGGGATTAAGACTCTTAACCGCACTTATCCTATAATTGGTTCCATAAAGGAGCGAAGGTCACTCTGCCTGAGAGATTTCAAGCATATTATTTCGTTGCTAAATTCAATCTAAAAGTTTTATTATGATGATGTACCTGAAATGTTGACTTGTTTTATATGTTGAACTGTGAAAATCGGTGAATAAATGGCCGAGAACGATCTTTTACTGCTATGCTAGCATAAACCGCAATCACCAGAAAGTATAGTTCCAGAAAACAGTGTGGCCAACAGGTGGTAGTTCATTTAACCACAAGTGATTATCTCGCTGGGACTGTGGAGCAGGGAGGGGAGTTTGGTTTACTTAAGGGCTCCCCAGGGGCTTTCAACAGAGGTCCAAAATGGTGTATGAAACTAGCCACTTTCTTAAAGAGGGCCGTTTTCGTCATGAAAGAGCACCCTCTGAGATACATGCAACGCATAAGGTCCGGTGTTCAAAGCTCATTCTCCCGAATCCCCCAGTACCAAAAAATCATAATAGAAACTTGTTGACTTAGGCATGGTTAGGGCTATGGCTGCATGTGGATTAGAATTGTTAGGTTATTTTTTTTTTAAATGGGCAAAATGTAGTACCTGCTGTATGTAGAGGTGTGCGGCCATTATTACTGACTGTATCCCACAGGTCCGGTATGCTGTCCAGGAGGTAGCTCAGGATTTCCACGTGTCCCTCTCTGTTAAGGTGAAACGACAAGGGTTTTTTGCAGTGTACATGTAGGCAAACTATGCTTTAGTCTGACATTATTTCATACCCCAGAATTTTAGGAGTAACACTTTATCGTCGATGTGAAGTTGTGTGAATCTGATGAGCTAAGATTAAGATGATGGAAAGATTTCCATATATACGAAGTTCACTAATTTTCCTCTGTATTGACTAACAAGCCCCCAGATAGCAATTTCATGTCATCAAAGTCAATTTGAGCAGTGAGAAAATACAAGCATTTTCTTAGAAAACACTTACAATTTTTCAGTCCAATCTCATAGGGTTTGTACACAGGGTGTTGAGTGAACTTCGTATATGGAAATCTCTCCAAGATGATTATGATAGGCATAAAAAAGACTTCAGCAGTGTAAAAGATGAATCCAATCAAGTCTTGGGAAATTTGGCAGTGCTAGCCAGCAAATTCCAATCATACCTCATGAGCGCTGCATTCAAGCTAATGCATGTGTGAGGTATGCTTGCTCAGAATTTTCTGGGTAGCGATGTCAAAGTTCCCGGGACTGGATTTGATTCAGCGACCTCTACCCCAACAGCAGCTTCACTGTGCTTGCTAGGGACCTGCTGTATTAGGGGAATAAAAATGAAATCCAGTCTGAAATCAAGACTACATACGTACATTGTAGACAGTACAGCCAACTGACCTTGCAGCTATGTGGAAGGCATTCCAGCCATCTTTGTTTCTCAGTCTTGGGTTGGCTCCGTGTTCAATGAGTTGCTTGATGACATCTTTGTCTGCTTTGGTGCAGGCTAGATGCAAAGGTGTCCTGTCAGAATAAAATACGTAAACTCAACTGTTACATGTCGAGTTTATACCTCTGGTTCTCTTCAGAACCATTCTCTTCGTTGAGAAATTATTTGCACATGGTGTTTCCGCAAACCTTTCATTATTTAGTATCTCCACCATGCAAAGCCTCAAATCTTACTCAATTGTTACAGATTATCTGCTTGAGGATCATCAATCTTGTTTTATATCCCTCCATTGAAAATTTCATTTATTTCAGTACTGTTGAGGATATTCAGGGAAAGCCGTACGTTCATTCAACTGAATTCAACCAAACCAGTTATACCATATTTTGTGGTTTCCGTTTCGGAGGAGCAATTACGCTGGGTTCAATCCTAAATATGAAATTTGACATTTACTATGTAATGTAAGTATGTTTTTCCTACAATACAGATACTTTTGACATTGTTGCGGGGGCTGTTACATTTTATTTTAATATTCCAATTCAACACTTGAAACCCTTCAAAAGTCGCATTCAGAATGATTCAAAACACTGATGGGTTTTATACTGCATACATTACCATTATATTCAAAGTTCATGGTGAAATTAAATTATTCTGGCACTCCCAGCAATCATCATTTAAGCGCCTATCAAATGTGTCCCCCCCCCCCCCCCTGCTGCTCTTGGGCGGGGCAGCCGGGGCCGGGGGGGGGGGGGGGGGCAAGTCCATATATTAGACATGTTAGAGTCATCATTCCCAACATTTATTCTTTAATTTACACACTGTTACACCCACCAATCTGCTCTTTTCAGTGGGTCAACCAAAACGCCCGATGACGACAGCAAGAAAGTCACACAGTTGCCATTTCCAGACGCTGCCGCTTCGTGCAAGGCTCGTTTTCCATCCAAATTTGCAGCTTCAAAATCGGCACCCTCAGCTTTGAGAAACTCTAGCACCCGGACATGGCCGTGCCTGGCAGCTAGGTGCACCGCCCTGTCACCGGAGCGAGGCCGGCTGTACTGAAGAACCTCAGCTGCGTTAAGTTCTTCGTCATGTTCGTTGGTCAACAAGGTTTGCATTGATTTCACATCACCTTTTTGTGCGCAGCTGACGAAAGTTTCTCCCCCTTTTTGCATCCCTTATTTGAAGCGATAAAAATGAGTGGAATGTGTGTAGGGGTACCTTTTGTCGATGGCTAAATAATACCGTCTTAACATCCAAGAACAACTAGTCGTAATGCAGATTTATGACCGAAATCTGTCACGTAAAAAATCCGTGAAATTGTTTCATGTAAGTCGCCATATTGAAAACGCCACCATTCGTCCAAAGATATTAAGTTTGCCACGAGAGCCAGCCTTTTTAAGATGCGTCGGAATAATCACTTTCAATATCGGAATTCTACCCCACAGTTGTTTAGTTCCCGCAGGGCGCGTTGGCGACGCAAAGCATCCCGAAATAATAATTCAAATAAATTAATACAAAAATCGTTTCTATTAAATGAAAACATAACAATTTAAAGTTGTTGGAATAAACTATGCAGTTTGTAAAAGAGCACGGTATACGTTTAACTTTAATTTATCCGAGAACTTATCCGAGTGACTTTTAAATGAGCAAGTTCACGGCTGCCATAAAAGTGTTGTTTTCTCAGAGAAAATGATAAGGGAACTTCGTGTTCGTTCCTCTTTAACTTTTTGAATTTTATCATTTTCATTTTTGTTATCGTTTCCATCATTCTTTACTTTGCCCACGGAAGAATAAGATTTAGAAGAAATGGAGTACATGTAATGGGAAAGGAGCGGGGCGGTGGTGGTGGTTGGGGGTGCAGAAAAGTTCACCTTTATCTTAATCAGACTATTCTACAAAATCCAAGTTGAAACGGCAGAAACAAAACAATAACTCAAACAATACACAACTTGTCATAACTGGATTTAAAATATCTTCATTCTGAATACCAATTTCCGTATTTTCCGACTTGAAATTGTGAACATTCCTTCAATTATATATAAAAAGCACATTTTGATATTGACAAAATGATTACACTTTTGGTGGAAATGCAACTTGTAACGATATGGAATGCGAAAATTCAGTTAAGTTGTAATAAATCCTAAACAGCCGCTTTTGAGAAATACCATTCCAAACTGTTTCCCCATTTTTACTTTGTCCAAATTTGTCTTTAAAATCATACACGTTATGGCTGATATGCACTTTTCCAATCAAAAACAAATTGCAGGGGATAAATTTAATTGATCTATTAATAAATCTAGCTGTATTTTGACAAAGCTATAACAACTAAGCTACATTATATTAGGATATTGTTGTTTTTTTAGGATCGCAGCTGGTATGAAAATTAAACTTAAAGTTGTATCTTACAAACTATTAACAGCACATGATGACGTCAATACTTCTAGAATGCTTATTCCTTGTTAAAATAAACAGTGTTATTTTTTAATCACGAGTAACAAAATGCGGTTTATTTGTTAAATTTTAAGAAACATATTTGGCAAGCTTGAATTAAAGGATTAAAAGCTTTTTAATAAAGATATGCTCTGCAACACTTTTGAATTTGGTTTATAAAAATTCTGGGCAAAGCATATTATAAACTTCACTGTTTATCAAAAACGCAATGCAAGATGAAAATAACATAAGACAATGCACACCACGTTTTTTTTTTCTTTAGTAAGAAATTAACATCAAATTTACTCGGCCAAAATCAAAATTTCGTTTTGAAAATATCAATGAAACACGTGCATTTTTAAATTTTCCATTTACTCAAATTCCCTTACTTTACTGTTTGGATACAAAAATCAATTCAAGACAATGTTTTACAAACAGAATCACTATAATTAAACATGCATTTTCCATGCATCATGCATTCCGTAATAAGCTTGCAAATTATATGCATGTTACACTGTCATAAATAATTTTACATTAAAATCGATATAGGTCTTCAATACAGCTTGGCGAGTAACTCGATTACTCGAGTACTTGTGAGTAGTTTATGGTACTCATTGTTCTACTCATGGTTTTTCATCTACTCGAGTACTCATCCTGGTGCGAGCAGAAGCAGGAACTCGCGAGTAGCAATTTGGGGTTTAGGGTTCACGGCTTAAAGGGAACATACATCATTTGCTTATGCTGTAATTTTCAGAAATGGATGGAATTGGGGGGTTGGTAATACATAGCAAATATTGTTACACTGACTTTTTTTACGTTTGGGGTTCGTAGATGCTATAAAAATCAAGAAAAGCAATCATTTTTCTATAGTCTGGTTCCCTGACTCCATTTAAGATGAAACGAAGCAATTTATTGACGTTGGAGAATCGTTAGGTCATGGAACCAGTCTAGATGGCTTGTACCCGTTCACAGGTGTGTAATCGATTGCAAACAAAACCAGACTAACTAAAATATGGTCAACTGGGGCCAGTATTTTTTTTAAAAAGTCAGTTTTTTCCAACGCTGGTCGGCCGACCAGCGTTAGAAATTGATACGAAAATAGCACTTTTCTTGAAAATGACAGTATACCAGGTGCCATGATTTTACAGGATGCTTGAGACTGTCATTCACTAACAGTCCAGCAAGGTATTTCAAAATAATTTGGTATTTTATTTCTTAATGTTTGCAAATGTTGTATTTTCCCTTTAATACGTGCCCTGCAAACAGGGAATCACTCCCCCACCTCTCTCTCCCTAGGATTTTGTCCCCCCCCCCCAAAAAAAAAATTCAAGTAAATGACTCAAAACGTCGCACAGTAAGGATATCTCAGTGCTGAAGAATGTGGTGTGACTTGCACGCTATTTACTTGTAGGAACTTCCTGTCATACTAACGCCTATGTCATTTTCATGGGAATTTGGTAACTACTCGCTAGTACTCGACTACTCGCGAGTAAGTTCTTTGCGAGTACTCGAGTTGAAAAATCCACTACTCGCCCAGGCCTAGTCTTCAAGTAAACTTCAAAAACTTTGACAAACAAACAACTTTATTTGACTTGAAATGCAGCCGATATTTCACTAATGAAATCATTCAAGTGATATCAATTGATTTCACTTAAAGTTGTGTTCCATGTGCTCTTCAATAAATCCGTTTTTTCTCTTTTAAATTAAAAAAAAATTCAACTTCTATGTTTAAGTCCAACCAAAAACTCTTGGTTTTTTTTGGAGGGGGGCATCTATAATCCTCTGAATTTGTTTGAATTTTTTTTTTTTTAAATTATTTTGGGTACAAACAGATATGCCTTGTGAGCAGACTGGCTCCCGGTCCATACATTATCGACATTGTTTATGGGTTGGGAACCAGCCTCCCCTGTAAGAACAGAATTACTGTGGGCTGCAAGTAATTTAAAATTTCAAACTATAGCGTGGGTTGATTCTTTTTGGGTCGTTTTCTCAATCCAAAAAATGAATAACATTTGTATTGCTAGAAAAATAGCAAGTTAGAAAAGGAATTCATCTTTTTTTTCGGGATGACACTTGAAAATAGCACAGGGAATGCAACTTTAAATGTAAACCTCAACGCAACAAAAAAGTTTCAGTAAAAGTGCGCACTACCCACTCCACAGCTGATCCTTAATTTGTTGTCCAGTAAAAATGTTTTAAGTCCTAATATAATTTTTGCAAAGATAATAATTTGCAGAGAAAAGTGGCATCAAGAACCAGTCACTGGAGAAAAAAGCCCAATTCGAATGTATTACTTCTGCATGTAACCGTTCCCTGCAAGATTTCACAATAATTGACGTAACAAATATATTTATAAGTCTTCACAAATATCTCATCCGGTAGTATTACCTTTTATCACTGAATAACCAACAGTGCCCTCAGGCAAATTCGACTTGATCAACTGTACATGCCTATATACCATTATCATACCAGTAGTAGCCTAAGTAGCTTTTTTTCAAATGGGCAAACCATTTCTGGCAATGTGTCCAACATATACAATTAAATGTTTTTTTATTGTGCTCTGGTGAATGATAGAATATTTTTCTGGAATCAAAATTTACATTTTCAACTTTCCGAACAAAAATAGTTCCTATTTTTCTTTTCATTGATATATTGCTGACATTCCGAGGTAGCAAACATTAGCTCAAGCAACAGTTTAGTCGTTATGAGGTCAGCCTTTTTTAACCAAATTAAATTGTTTTATTAGTCTTATATTTAATCGACAAATTCGATGAGGATTTTTAAACATGTCAGCTAACCATTTTTTAACGATTTATGATTACCTTGCTAAAGACTTGAAGATAGTATTATGATCAGGTGCGTAGCCAGGGTTTTGTTTGCCCAATGCAAAACAGAATTTTCGTCCCGTTAAACCCGTTTTCAGCATCCTGATTTTGCTTCTATCAGCGTCCTGATTTTGCTTTTAAAATCTTCATCCTTTTGCAATCTGCCACTCTGCACCCCCTGGCTACGCCACTGATTGTGACATTATTGTGTTCTAAAGTTAATAACTCTAAATTATGCTTACACATGAACTCACATTTCTCCCCTTGGAATTTCTGGCCACAGTGTTTATCTGGCAAAAACATGTTGTCAGTTCCCAAAATATCAAAGCAATCTGCAAAATTAAATTCCCTGAAGCTCCGAGATTTTGGAAAGTGTTAAATGAGCAGTGCCAAAAAGGAATAGTTTAAACTTGAATCAGAATCATCACTCAAAAATATTTTATCTAGAATTGCAAGACCAGCCAGACAAATTTTTCTACTTGGACTGTTACGATCTGTTATATTTCAAATCGTTTCGATGCAGCCATACTATAAACCCCAATCTGTCATCGCCAGTATTTACTTTAAACATACATAAATAACGCAGTAGTGTAGTCAGACACATCTGAAAGTATGAACTGGGCTTGACGTGGTAGGGTAAAAGGGGGAGTATTCAACCAGATAAGGAACACCCGACACTGCCTATAGTGTTAATGAGATTGAGATCTTAACCATAATTGTGACCGGCTCAACAAAAAGGGTATTATGTCGCAAACAAGTGAAATTGAGTTATATACATAGTTGGAAAGCCCACAATGTAAGCTTTCACTTGGTATATAATGGAGCTCCATAGCCCCTCCCGTTCTGAAAATATGACGTATTTGCATATTAATTACTTCCTTGGAGCTCGAATTACACAACTGAGAAAACAGGCTTTGAAATAGCTGGCTTTGTTGTAGAACAACAGAATCAAAATTAATATTTCTGTGAATGAAACTTGAAACTGTAGGTATTATAGATGTCATTTGTGACAGAAAATGCAAATCACATTTTGATGAAATGTTCACCCTGTCTGTGTTGAGCGGGCCATTACACAATAATGCACAGCGCGACTTAATACCCCTTTTTTGTGGAGCCGGTCACAATTACTTATGACATGACCGTGTACTTACTATGTTTGCAGCATAGCATCTACCCTAGTCGGACTGAAGGTTAATGTTTGATAAAGAGTGGTCAAACTCTCTTCCCCCCATCCCCACCTCCCCAAATCCCCCCGGTCAAAAATACCCCCTCTTTATACCCTATTATCTTAACTCCACAACTTGTACATGACATAACCCGATGTCATCATCTCCTTGGCGGAACTTTCTCCCTCACCTCTTGGCAGTGCTTAGCTCGGCATGATGGCAGGGAGAGTAGTTTGTGGTGGGGCTTGGATAGCCGCTGTTAAGAAAAAAAAATCATCAATAGAGAATATTACAACGATAGTAACGTGGTGCTTATAGAGCTCTTTATACAACCAAAGTAAAAAAGCACATCACAATGTTACCCCTATTCATCATACCATGATGAGACCACATTTTCTGCAGCAGCTCGAGATCAGCACAATGTGGTCTCTACCTTCACAGGTACCCATATACTCTTGAGTGGAGGGAGGCAATTGTAGTAAAGTGTCTTGCCCAGTGGCGTAAATCCATGTCAGCGAGTGGGAGGGGTGGGGGATGACCAAAAATCCTAAAATTGCACGACATAGAAAATTTGACAAGCGAGGGGGCGGGAGGTGGGGGCTGGGGATGGGGCTGGCTGGTTGGCTGGCTATCACATGACACTAGGGGGTGCTGTTCAATTAACGTTACATAAAATCGGTGCATTTGAAGGTTTTACTCTGTTAGTTCTCCTGGTGTTTTTTTCCCCCGAACTATTTTATGCATTTGGACTGTCTGAACATTACAAGATAACCTAAACATCAGTTTAGAAAAATCTGAGGGGATGATCTAATGGCCCATACCCGACATTCGAAGAATAAGCTGCAGTAGTGATAACGTAAGGGACAGGAAGAATGTACTTTTCCCTGTATGCATGGAGACTTGACTCATTGTCTACAAATGTATTTATGTCAGTGAGAGACTTTAAAGCACTTCTAATTCTCAAATGATTAGTCAGTCAGTCAGTCAGTCAGCCAGCCAGTCAATCACTCAGTTACAAAGAGGATAGGCTAGCCCCTCTAGAACCAGCAAACGTACACGCAGTCAATATGGGCGATTCCCAATAAAGTGCGCCACCAAGAGGTTGCCACGGAGTCTATTTTTCGCAGTGCATTGTGGGAGATGATCAACACATTCGCAAGGCGCGGGACAGTTAAAAGTGTTAGTTTGTCTGGTCAGTAGTTTTGTAAGCGTATGATTGAAGTATCTTTTTTCTTTTCTTTTTTATCAAAGATGGTGTTTTTTGTGAGTTGGCAGTATGCTATGCCACGATCTATCAAAAATTTTGTCTACTGACATTCGTTCAAATCGCGGCAAGTTTTTGGGCCATGTTTTTGTGGACTGTAAACCTGCAAAATGGACTCTCCAGGGTAGCCTCTGTATTGAGAATTGCCTGTATTGTAAGAAAGGTTTCTTCAATGTGAGTCCGTTTAATATTCCACAAACCTTGGTTGTTGGGTGCCTCTGGTAATGCTGCTTGTTGGCTCTCATTGTCCTCCTCTGTTGCAGCTTCTGTAAGGGAAGACAATAGTTTTGGATGAGGCAAATATTTAACCCTTAAGACCCGTTTTTTTTCCACAGTCTCCTCAATCAGTAGAGAAACTGAATATTTTTTAGTGTTTTACCTTCTTTTTCCTTTTCCTTTGTTTCTTCTTGTTCCTCAGCGGCCGTCTTGTCGGCACGGAAGAAGATGCGAGCACTGCTAAGACTGTAGTACAGCAAGTCAAACTCCTAATAGCATAATGAGAAACATAAGGACAACAGTTTTCTCCTTTTTATCATTTTTTGTGAAGTTGAGAGAGGGGACAAGGCTAAACAAGAACCCTTTCTTCCAGCTTTGAAAATTGTTTTCATTTTTATTCGGTGTACGTTACTTCCAAATAAACCACAACGGAAAAGTGACTGGGGGCATTATTAACATATTTTAAAGTTGAACAAAGAAATTGACTTGAGCGAGGCTGAACCCGCGACGTCCGGATTGCCGTTCCGTTGCTCTACCAACTGAGCTATCCAGCCCTTTGTTGACGGTTCCCAATTCGTCAATGTCTTTCTTCAACAGGTGCATGCAAGACACTTGAACAAAGGCACTGACTAGCGCCCCTTAACATAATGCACCCTCTACAGTGAAACAATAATAATAATAATAATAGTGGCTTCTTGTACATTGGCTTCCAGGAGCGTCACAAAGTGACGCTCCTGGCGCTCTATTATTACCCTGGCTTTAGCACGGCTGCCATTACGGCGCTCCAGCATTGAAGGACTTTCTTCCTACCAAGTACCCATTTACTACACCTGGGTGGAGAGAGGCAATCGTAGTAAAGTGCCTTGCCCAAGCGCACAAGCACCATGTTCCCCGTCAGGATTCGAACCCATGTACCACGGCAAAGTACAAAGAAATTGAAGGATGCTGTTATGTGTTAAACTTAGGTGTATTTGTCTCAAGCAGAATCTGCAGATCAGTGTGTGTTCACTTGAAAATTACTCAATGCAATACCAGTGTACAACTGGGCGACAGGTTGGCGCAGTGGTTCTTTCCTTGTGCTCCACATCTACAGTCCCAGTTCAATTCCTGCATTGGTCCACCATTTGGATTTAGTTTTCAGTCATTACCGGATTCCACCGTTTCCCCCGTCTTCTGGCATTTTCCTCCAACGTCTAATACTGTAATTTCTTAATTGTCTTCATGTCTGCAGATTTCTTCAGGCTTTTGAGCTGCAATGCCTCATATGTTTTTGAAGAATCCTCGGTTTCATAATACTTGTACTCACCCTCTGGTACGTGTCCAGTCTCTTGATAGTCAGGCTGACTGTCTGCTGGAGTTTCTCATCGTTGGCCTGTTGTTTCTTCACAGTCTCCTGATAAATGTCACCCCAAAAGAGAAACAAAGTTAGCCTTACAGAAATTAAGAATTTGAAACCAAATTTCACGCTCAGAGCTCCTAATGATGAAATTGGACAAGTGATCTACAGAGTTCTTTTATTTCTCGAATTGTTTCTTTGCCGCCTCCTGATAATGTCACAAACAGAGAAGAACAGCTAGCTGACAAAATCTTAGAATGCCACGTGAAAAACGATTTAAAGACTTCTGTAATTTCTCTTTGTTTAAAAAACAGGTCAGCCATTTCTGTGAGGTTTTAAAACCACAAAATCAAATGTTTTTTACTATGCTTTTTTTTTTGTAGCAAAAAAATGTTACCGGCTTTTGACTGAGAGACATTGACCGAAAAAGATTTTACCGCATTTACTCATGGAATAAATACTTGATTGATTCTAAATTGATAACTCAGTTCTTGCAGGGCAGGCTGGTTCCTAACCCCAATCAGAATCGATAATGTAGGGATGGGGAACCAGACTTCTCATTGTGCTAGCCTGTTTGTGTCGAAAAATTAAAATTAAAGTAATTTTTAAAGAGGGTTGCTGATGCCAGAACTAGTGAAAAATTGGAGTTTGGTTTGTTTTTTTCATTTAAATACAACATACACAATGAATATTTGTCAGGGGAAAAAAAGACTTTTTGTTGAAGAGCACGGAGAATAAATCTTGAAAGAATCATCACCTTCTCCTTCTTGTACTTGAAACTGACTGAGTGGAACCAGTGCAGGGAATCAAACTCATTATACTGGTCTAGTAACTTCAGAATGTAAGCCACACCTGCAGGGGAACCAAGAAAAAGAAAGAAAGGGTGTACTAATTTATATACATATTGACTGGCAGAGAGGGCACTAGTTTACACATATTGACTGGTAGTGAGGCCACTAGTGTATGTTTATTTCCCGATGGCAGCATTAGCCCTTTTTTGATATAAGGTGGGCCCAGTAGATGAATGCTATGTGGTTTGTGGGAACTCTTTTTGTATTTACCCAAATTTACCCAAAACCCAAAAAGCGCTCTCATATTGTGTCTAAAAGTCTAATGGCCTTTTATAGTCAACCAATGGCCTAAGAGGTGCAACAAAGTGCTTGGTTATCAAGCACGGCACCTGGTTGTTGCCTGTGCGCGGTGCGCGGTACGCATACTATGCGCATGTGGTGTAGAGCGCACCGTCTCGCATACTGCTTAAAATCTGGGCCAAATTTCATGGCTCTGCTTACCGTTAGCGAAAAATCCCTGCTTATAAATAATTACTGCAGCAGAACATTCTGTGCTTACGGTAAGCGTATTTCGCGGGTTATGTGCTTACTGTGAAAGTGCAGAATATTTCTGCTAGCACTGTTAGCACATGCTGATTGTAAGCGCAGAATGCTGTGGTTAGCACAGCCATCAAATTGGGCCCAGGTCTTAAACCGTGCTGATCAGTGTTTAAACAGCAGTTTCAGATCACCCACCAGATGGGGTCTTGGCCAATAGGAACGGGTTAACTGTCTCAGGTATTTCTAAATGGAATTTTTAACCAGTAAATAGTGAGGAGGTATTCAACAATGACTGGCATACCCATTGCAAATCCATCGTCGGTGAAGGCGGCCCCTATTTTGTTCTTCTTGCTGAGTTTGTCCTTGCAGTTGATGGAATGCTCAACAAAGTTCAACGACTACAGAAAATTTAAAAAAAATATGATAGGAATAAGACTAAAACCGTGACTGAAACAGGCTTCCAGAGCTACTGCTGGATCTATTCTGTCAGCTTGTTCCCACGTAATTGTCATGAGTAAAGACCTAGACAATAGCGCTTGACAAGAGATTTGTACAAATCAGTCACGAATCAAATTACCACTTCTGTATTAGATCATTTTAGGCTGATGCTGCAATGCCGAGCTGCCCTATCTCCCATGCCCACAGCAAGCTACCGGGGTAGCTGTGGGCATGGGAGACACACATAATGCTGTAAATGAAACAAGAATCATCCACATATTTGTTGAAATTTCTTTTTTGTGCTTAAAAAGAGTTTGTGTAAATCCGAAATGGCTGCCCTGTGAGCCTTTACAAACAGTCTTGATTGAACTGAAGTTTTTTACTTTTTATTTTCAGATTCAAAAACGTAGTTCTGCAAAACAAAAAAAGATTCCAACGCCAATGTCTTGATGAATGAGTGAATTATTGGTCATTGAGTTTTCTGTTGTCAGTATCATTCACATTTTTCAATATGTACCAATTTACGCAAAAAAAACAAATCTGCAAATTGATTAAAATGAACAGTCAATCAAAACAATAAACAAATACTTGCGGTCCTCAAAATCTGCATGCAACACTTACCAGGGGTGGAAGGATCATGAAGAAGTGCCGCAAGTGCATGTTCTTGGAGCTTCGGAACTCTGGAGCGAAGACATCCACAAGCATCTGAGTGACATCAGAATTTGTTTCGTATTAACTCAACAATGAGCACCCATCATTTAACTTAATAATGATATTGCTACACACAAAACTTTGTTCGTTCAGAATTCACATTAATGAACGCTATCGTCTCTTTTCAAGTTTTTAAAATTATTAGTCCATTGAAGCATTTGCTTTACCTTGAAGTACTCTGTTCCCTCGGCGAAATTCTTCGTCAGATTGCCGATCACGCTGTCCAGATTTCTGTTGACAAAATAACAACCATCACAATTACCTTCAAGTAGAAAATTACGAGGACAACCAATAAATACAGGCATATGCAACAGTTTTGATGACTATCCTCTGGATCTTTAAAAAAAAAACCAATGTGGTGTGACTTACTTGGCGGCCGTCTTTGCTTCTTCGGACAAGTTCTCCTCAGAGACAAGTTCCTCAAATTGGACAATGTCGTCAAGATCAGGCACAAACCTTGAAGCGAAAAGATCAGAACAGGAAAAAAGGAGTCGGAGCTTATCTGGTACACTGAATGATTCTATTTCTATAATTTTTAAGGTTTCTTTAAACAAATTTCTAGCAGGAGAGAATCGCACTTTGCAGTTTGTGCCTCTGTACCATTGAGTTGAAGCCTAATAAGTAATGGTCTCCCAAACTATGGGAACAAATTTGGTTAGCGTAACTCACATATTCCCCACGTAAATTTGGCTTGCGCTAGAGCAAACATCCCATAACTATGGATAATATGCTAGCGCAGCAAGATAAGTGCCGTGCTAGTGCAGCAAGAGAATTGTGACCATCAGCACAGAATTCCATGTTTAACAGAGTCATGAAAATGTGGCCTTAGTAGTGGCTCAATACAGTTTTCATTTTGGAGTGATATACTACAAAACCCGAGTAATACTGTTCCAAAAATTGTGGTTGTCTCTGTTGACTAACAAAGAATATCCATCCAAATTTGAAACATATGTTAAATATTTGTTTCTCTACCTGATGGCATTGCTGCAGCAGCGCAGGCCTCCAGACCGGACCATTCTGATGTATCCCATGGCGTTTCCTGTCCAGGAAGAACACAATTTCAGCTAATTATTTCTGTTTTAGCCTCTGAAGAAGAACTTGCTAAGTTCGCAACGTCAGGCCACATTAATTTTTAGATTTATACATTTCAGGTCCATCCAGTCAGTAAGCAGTTTGCAGCAGTCTTACTTTTTTTCATGTTCTAATTATAAAGAATAGGAACAGTTTGAAGTCCACACTAAAATGCAGCCCAGAAATTAATCTGATATTGTCAAATTATTGAAAAAAGCAGCGTACAACAGAATAAAATCTATGTATACTTGGCAACCTGTCATTACTATTTTTAAAGGATTGACATCTACTCTTGTGGGCTTGACTTGGGACTGGATGATTTGTGTCAGACCTTTGTGAGGACCTGTGAGGACTTATGATGCCCTCGACTACCACACAAACTCTGGTTTGCTTATACATGTGGATCTGAGGACCCTCTTTGTTCCCTTCTGTTTCTATTTTTTGAAATTCTAGACATATCCCATAAGGTTTGTACAAGAAAACCTTGTGAGGACATGGGCTCAGGTCCTCGGCTTATTGCCATCACAGGTAACCCACTGTTTCAAGTCCTCAGACGTAAAGGATGACCAGGTACACTGCAAAGATGGGAATTGGAACAGTGCCTTTTGCCTCCAGAATGTGTTGTGGTGCAAAAGGAACAGGACTATGCAAAATTTTGAGATGATCTCAAGTTCTGTTTTTCTTCCTCACCGATCTGACAGATGAGATTACGGAACTGGTCCAGGTAGCTGTCACCGTCCGGCGTCAGTCCCAGCTTGCGGATCCCCTTGTTGAACTTATCGGCTCTCTCAAAGGGGTACATCTGGTGAATCTCAACCTTGTTCTCTTTGAAGTAACGCAGGTCCTACACACAATTTATTTGTGGTTAAAACTTGATCAATCTTCGTTTGACAACGGTTCGTGCGGGGGTTGGGTTCTTCCAAAATGGGATTTCACTCCCATGAGGCTGGTAGTCCAAGAGTGCGGTGCTAGCTTTATGCTGAATTTTCAAAATAAAAACTTTACAAAATTTACCTATGTTAAAGTTGTGTTCCCTGTGATCTAAAACAAATTGAAATTTTTGTTCTCTGAAATTTTCAGCTTGTATGTTTTATCCAACAACACACTTTTTCTTTAAACATACATGTATGCAACCCTTTGAAAAGGTTTTTGTTTGGGGCACAAACAGATCTGCTTTGCGAGCAGACTACAGACTGGCTCCTGGTTCACACATTATCGATACTGACGGTAGGGCAGGAACCAGCCTACCCTGCATGAATGGAATTATCACTGTCTGGCAGCAAATATTTCAAAATGTGTCAAGTAATAATTCAACAACTAATTAAACACAGGCATGCAACTGGGAATTCAGGGGGGAAAAAAACGATAAAACTCCAACCACACAAGACTTTGTACAGTATTATTCAAAGTAAAAATGAGAAATCAGCGGATCCGAGGAAACGTTGCATGCCTGTAAACATGGACCGATGTTTTTCGGTCGATGTCTAATTTAAATGTGAACGTTTTTGTATTGCTGGAAAAAAACCCAGCAATTTAGAAAAGGAATCTATTTTTGGTGAAACTTGAAAATTACACAGGGAATGCAACTTTAAAGTTAATTCCCATACTTCCTTATTTTGGTGGTGGTGGTGGTGGGGGAGGTGGCTATCTTCCCAAATTAGCCACAAGGCAGAAAATCAATGTCACACGTTATCACTGACTGAGATCCAATAAGGCTACGTGGGGAAATTTCTCCACAAGTTTCCGGGATTGAGATGACTCATTGGGCTCATGACACACGAGGCAATTTGTTCTGGGCAATCTCCAAGAAGACGACGAAAGGAAAATTGTAATTCCATGTAATGTTCTAAGGAATTTCCATAAACTGTTGGAAAAAAATGTAATTTGGTCTTTGTGAGCGTTCCGCCAGCTTGTCCTCTATTAAGTACCTTGAGCAGTCTGGACTTGATGTGCTCGTCGTACATGAACTGAGAGAAGATGAAGAACTTCTTGCGTAGGAACTGGTAGGTGAAGTTGACGGTGGTGTTCATGATGCCCGTGCCGTGGGTGCGGATGGAGTTGGAGACGTGCCGGATGTTGATGGTGTTCAGGTGCTTGTTGTTGCTGGAACGCTCCACAAAGATCTGATTAGGGGAGAGAAAAACGATATCATGGGAAGGGTTGTAGATTCTAGTTATTCAACAAGCGCGAGTGGAACACTGAATAATGTAGTGTGTCTGTCCCATATGCCATGAACACATATGACCTGTCACCACAGCTTTAAGTCAGCTTAAAGTCAGAAATTGCCATGTTGCAGTACAATGGGGCAAAGCCAAAATTTGAAGGGGTGGTCTATTTTTTGTTTCCAGGCGGAGCTTGATCCGTAAGTTCACACATACTTGTTCCGTAGTTGTGGGGCCATACAGTGGTCTGTATGAGGTAAAAAAATGAAAAAATTCACTGCTTTAAACATTTAAAATGTTCCATTTTTTTCCAGACAACTGAGGGTGCTGCTGCTGTAATGTCATTTCATGAAGACACTGTTCAGTTTAGGGTTTTCTGTTCAAATTGTGAACCCACAATTTGCTCATTGAAAACATTTTTGAGAAAGGTTTGCTCTTTGGCTTTTACTGCCATGTACTGACACAACAACGAATCACCAAAGAGAAAAAAATATACGACGGCAAAATGTCAAAAATTCTGGCAACTTTTTGTGCAGAAATAGCTGTAACATTGAGGTGTCTGCCCGGAATGACATCACAGGTTTGCTCATGAATATGGAAATTTGCATTAGCATAAAACAAAAATAGCACCAAAATATCTTTGAAAAGAAGAAAATTGAAAGTGAGGTTTAATGGGACACAAAGGTGTGGCCTCGTGGTTAAGGGCACTGGATTCATGGTCTGTGGGTAAAGCTGCAGGTTGTGGGTTCGAGTCCAGCCCGGGGTCATGGTGCGCGTGCCCTTGGGTACCTGTGAGGGCAGAGATGGTTATTGTGATTGAATTAGCTTGCTTGCACCTAACAGGCAGCATCGAGCTGTATACTCCCCAGGGAGCTGAGATGGTATTTGGAATGTTTAATTGGCCCAATGATCAGGGGTAATAATAATGTACAGCGCTTTGATCTTAGTTAAAAGTGCTTTATAGGAACCTATCAAATTTTCAAGGATTGCATTCAATAATTACATGGCATGGGCCCTTTCACCGTGTGCTTACCTGATTGTTGACATTGTACAGATACTTGGACACAAAGATGTGAATGTTGCGCATTATCTCCAATACATCAAGGCCCTGCAGAACAGAGACATTTTAGGATAAGTTCATTTAAATGAATGAATAAAGTACAATGCAGGTAACTTTATTTTTCATTCATAAATACCTCAGACAGTTTAGCTATTCCTATTGGTCGAGAGCCCGTCACGTGACCGGTCTTAAACGGATGATAAAGACATGGCTAGCTGGTCTTAAACACTTTTCCAGTGTCACATAAAATGTGGACTCCTAAAATCCCAGTGCCTCTTACTATTTCATTGGTTGAACGTTCACAATCCTCACGTAGGCGTGTGCAACACTACCAGCGAGTCAGAAATTTATAGTTGTAAATTCAAAACGCAACGCCCCACGTGCGTTCACATCGCGCAGAACATGCTACGCGCGCGTCAATCTCCATAACAGGGTTGTTTACATCTTACTCGCCAGCTGAACACTCCATTATTTTGCTAGAGGGATGTTTCAAAATGCATGAAGTGAACTTGTTGAACAAAACCGGGATTTTTTGAACAAATTATTTGATTTTTTTTAAAGAAAAGGTATTTATGAATGGGAATAAATGTGTGCTCGGTCGGTATTTATCACTCTGTTTAAGACCGCTGAGAGTCTGGGTGCTGATAATTACCCTCGCCTCTGGCTCGGGTAATTATCAGCACCCAGACTCTAAGCGGTCTTAAACAGAGTGATAAAAACCTCTCGAGCACACATTTATTCCCTTAATATAATCTACGACAGTTGACATCCATATTAAATCCATGTCTCAAAACCTATGCTGGAAATTGCCGAACAAAATTAGAAGCCATTTTTGCGGTGGTGCCATGTTTGCATGCATGCCGCACGCATTCTTAACCAATTTGCGCAGGAGGCCGTGTATCACGCAAAATGTTGCGGTTTCGGGAACGGATGACAGATAAACATGCAGGGAGCAAGGCCGGAAATATCTGTCAGCGACCCGCTCGCAGCGAGCGAAGCCTGAAATATGAGCGTGCTGCCCGAGGGTGATGGCTTCAATCCGTCTGGCTTGAGGTCGAGTGAAACTTAATCCCGCACCTCGTTCCGCTCTTTTCAAAATAATCCCGGCCTGAACTGGTTAAAGATGAGGCGCGCATGTATTTGGTGTGAGCCTGGTGCCGCCTCAGAAAATGGCTGTTGCCGAATTAGCCTTAGATAAATAAAATGATTGGCAAGATTTGACCCCAAAAGATTGTAATCAAACTTTGACTTTTTAAGACGTGACCGACCTGTTCCAGGGTCTGTGTGGGTAGGTGAGCCTCTGTCATGGTCAGGCCGTACTTCTGGGAGGCTAGGTTACGCATCTCGGCGTAGGTCTTCCAGTCATGCAAGGCAACTGTCGTCAAGTTATAGAAGGTCTTGTCCAGGTAGTGGGTGACGGCAGCTGTACAATTTGAATTTAAAAAGAAAAAAATATGCAATTATTGTCCTTGAGCAGGGCACTTTTCTGCAACAACTACTTTGTTCAATGGAGAAAAATGGGTCTCAAAAAGGCGGTGATTGTTATTGGCATTGCTTGCCAAAAGTTCTTTGCCATGGGGATGATGAGCTCTGCTGAGCTCAAACTTACACCCTTTATTACTTGACCAGATAAATAAGATACATCTACCGGTACAGCTGAAGCATTATTGTCCCGTCAACAGCACAACACATACATGTAGTACTAGTACTGTCATACAGAGTACCATCAATTGTACTGTCTGAGAGGTCCTCTTTTGGCATTGTATCATGAGAATAAGTTTAAAACCGGTTAAGACATTCCAAAACGGTGTTCCTCTTGCACCCTGCTGTTGTTTAAGCATGAGATGCAAGTTGGAATTTTTCTATTTAACCATGTTTATCTATGTAGAAAGCTTCAAAGCCACGTGTGCTTAGGCGCGCAATGAAGAACAGATGATTAATTGCTCCAAAATATACGCAACAACGTGAATGTGAAATGGTCTACTGCCTCACTTTTTTTTTACCTACCCATCATTACCAGCGCGTTCAATTACTTCCCTCGCGCTTAATACCCGTACTAACGTCTTGGGTATAGATGCACATGCGCAATCTGTAGCTATAAACGAACGATCTCGGGTTACTGGATGTCAAGCCACCACAACTGGACCGGGTCAAGAGGTCATGTGGCGAATAAATCCCCTTTGCAAATGGATTTGAGCTGTCAGCGAGCCATGGTGGCCACTGCTCCTCCAAAGTGATCAAGAAATGCCCAGTATGTTAAAAATTAACTTCACTTTCCTCCCGTCTTCTAGTACTAGTGTGAAGTGAAGCTGAGCCACTTTTGAATCCCCTGCCGCCGCAGACTCTTTAGACTTAGCTGCCTTGTTTTCAAATTGTATTGTGGGATACTAAGGCCAAAAAAAAAAGTCTCCGGTTTCTGGTATGGAGCTTGCCCCTAAAGTGGTGCGGCGACGCAGCTTCTTTTTTTCCTTCAAATGCCGGCTAATGACTGCAAATGGTGCCCGACTAAATATAGTGCAAATATATGGGAGTCCAGAGAGGCCACATAAAGCTTATACTCGATCGTAACCCCATCTAACAACACGTTAAAATTGTGCAGCAGCAGGATTCCAGTCAATCAGTGAGTTTGGCGGTTTTGAGACATCATGTTACATTGAAAAAGAAACTTTTTCATTTTGCCGACGCGCATGGCTACGGCGACGCGCGCATACCAGAAACTGGAGACTTTTTTTTTTGGCCTAACCCAAGTAACTGGCCCAGCGGCCAGGCTGGAGTTATCATGAGAAGCCACGTGAGAGTTAATTCAAACGCAGTCGCGCTTGCACGAGTAAGCGTGGGGGAAGTAATCGAACACATAAACATTTAGAGAACTGACTACGTTTTAATTTAAATATATTAAAAGTTGAACAAAGAAACTCATTGGAAGGGGTTTGAACCTCCGGTCTCCACAATACTGTCGTTAGCTTCACCTACTGAGCTATCCTGACCTTTAATTCGCACTCTCTCTTTACCTTTGATGTCCAGGAAGTTGTTGAAGAAGCGTATGGGTCTCATCTTGATGAAGTGGGACATGTCCTGCAGGGGGACGCGGAAGGGATTGCGACTGTCTAGCTGCAGGTGGTTGTGGATGGAAAGACGGAGGTCTGTCTCCACGGAACGGCACAGAGGATCCAACAGGTGCTGCCATAAGAGAAAAACAGATTAGTACGAAAAATAGATAAATGCAGAAAATAGAATAGTACGGAAAAGAGATTAGTACAGAAAACAGATTAGTGCAGAAAACAGATTAGTACAAAAAAACAGATTAGTACAGAAAACAGATTAGTATGGAAAACAGATTAGTACGGAAAACAGATTAGTACAGAAAATAGATTAGTACGGAAAAGAGATTAGTACAGAAAACAGATTAGAACAGAAAACAGATTAGTACAAAAACAGATTAGTACAGAAAACAGATTAATACAGAAAACAGATTAGACAGAAAACAGATTAGTACGGAAAACAGATTAGTACAGAAAACAGATTAGTACGGAAAGCAGATTAGTACAAAAAAGCAGATTAGTACAGAAAACAGATTAGTACAGAAAACAGATTAGTACAGAAAACAGATTAATACAGAAAACAGATTAGTACGGAAAACAGATTAGTACAGAAAACAGATTAATACGGAAAATATTCTGCGTGGGCCTAGCGACTGCAATTTTTCTTGGTGTTAGGATTTTGAGGTTTGCAAGGTCATCATCATCATCTTCATTAACTGTGATGAGACCTCATCCTAGTTGAAGTACATGTACATAAAGCAAGTCAGCATTTGCACCAAGTTACAAAAAGAAATCTCTTTTTATCTGTGTGATTATAATAAAAAAAAAACCTGTGCGAAAATCATTGTTTCAGGCAGTATCTTCTGCCTTATGATGGGCAGAGCATACTGTCCGACAAGCAGAATTTCCCACTGGTTCTTTTTGTACTGCGGGTGGATCAGCTTAACGTTGATCCACTGGAGACCACGAGTCCAAGTTGGATTTGAGTCAAGATATAGTGCATTACAAAATACAAACTGTTAAAGTGGAGACGCAAATGACATTCAAGAACTGAGGTACAAACAAGGATGGTGTCATCAATGTAATTGAGTCCATCACAAGTCCTCCAGTCTTAAGTCAAGTCACAAGCTTTTATCAAATGAACTTGGAAAAAGTATTACTTTGTTACAGAGTATCCCCTGTTACTTGTAACTGAACTTGTGAAATGACTTGTGATCTACATTTGACTGACTTAATTATGATGGGCTTGTGATGGACTCGACTAAAACAGTGGGTGGTGTTCAGCAATATTCTGTCCCATACCTCTCTAAACTGAGTGTTGATTTCTTTGTCAAAGCAGTCCAGTAGCAGCTGTGGAGACTCGAGGTGCTTGGACTGGATGATCGGGGGTACACAGTCTGCTAGCGCACCGAACATGTACTGGGGAAAAAAGTCAATCAAGTAACAATTTTAAAGGTAGGGCAGATCATTTGTCATTTGTGATTTTTTTTTGCGTTGGAATCAACAAAATTGCTCAAAATCTTAAGACTAGTGCTTAATAACTAACCTGATGAAATTTTAGCTCTGTGAATGCTGTGTATTCCGAGAAAACAATATTCTAGGATCTCGATTTGAAAGTTGCCGAGTCAAGTTTTGAATCCAGGACACGTTCTCATTCAGCCGATTGCAGCTACGCGATGTCGTGCCATGAACCAATGAATAATAGCAACCGCGCCCGCGTGTGTGTCTTGTCAATGCTTGCGCGCACCCATTCATGGATTCGGCAAATTACAAACCAACTACTAATGGAAATTTCCAAAAACGCCTTTTATATGCAACGCTTGACCAGCAAGGATGGCAACTGCAGCTGGCGTGTAAAACGTGATCGGCGAGTTTCGATTATTCAAACATTCGGTCAAGTGCAGTTTCTAATAATCGAATACCAAATTATTCACAATGGACAGCCCTATAAAATTGACCTCATGGCCCAATTTCATTAAATTTCTTTCGCTAAATTTTCTTGCTAATTAACTTAATTAAGCATGAAAAAATAAAGCCACGATAGCATTACACCACGTACACGTTTTGATGTCAACAATGAACACACAATACATGCATTCGTGTACCACATAAACATGGGGGGGCAGCACATGCACAATGATCCTAGACTCGCACACCAGCACACTTGGATTTTAACTAGCGTTCGTCATACAATGTGAATGCGGTAAGTCTATGCATGGAATTTTTGCTTGATTGAGCACACTTGGTATGAGTCTAGCATGCTGATCGACAACACATAGCGTTTAACCAATTAAATTTTTTTGGCTCATGAGTGACTCTCAAACATTTGGCTGAACGATGACACCTAGCTTTTTTTTAAATATATATTTCTTCTCCATGCATGTATGTGCACACAACAATATTTGCTTTTCAGCCTGCAAAGGGATGAAATGCTGGAGGTTTTTCCCCCCCAAAAAAGAAAAAGCTGGAATTCCAGCTAAAGCAAGAATACTAGCATCCCTACACCTTTCACAAAAGCTGCCAACAAATAATTTCACCACTAACTGAGATGACTGTGAGTGTTACAGCTCAGATTGTTTACAGGTCTGCTGATACAAATAATACATTCTTACGTGAAGTCTGTGGGCATCTACGGCATTCTCAAAGCGATCGGCCAGGTAGAGAGGGAAGACAACCCGATGCCAATACAGGAAGCTACAGTCACAGGCCTCTCGCAACCTAGACACACACACACACACACAAAAAGTTCATAATTATGATTTCATTTTACAATTTTAGACATTAATTACCACCTATACTACATTGTCTTTCCGTACATTGTACTGTAACGTCGGTGCCGGGCCACCGGCAGAGGGCATCAGCACGGACCCACTGTGCAACCGTAGCGTTGGGACCCCTACTGCTGGGCCAGGGAGACCCGTTGCCGCACTGCGCCGACTCATTTTGTATTGAAGGTGTCTTTGTTGTGAGTTGTATAAAAAGAGAACGTGTGTAAGAAAGTGGCAAGAATAAATGGCCTAGAGCCCTGAAACCCTGAAGAATAGTGTTGGTGGTTCCCTTCGTCTGGTGTGTGAAAACCCAGGATCCTCCGGTCAATGTTACAGTATTTATTCCCTAATGAATCCATACCATACATAGCTTGGGCAGTTTGGGGTGGTACAGAGAAACAGAGAACAGTTTTCAATGTAGGGGGACTAATGGGTGTGTGTTTTTGCTTACCAGTTGTTCATGAGTTGATAGCGCACAAAGCACACAATCATCTGCAAAGTGGGCATTGGCCCGTCGCCCACAAGGCATGCAACTCGCATGTGAAGTGGGCAACAGGTTGCAAAGCGGGCGAGGCGAAGCCTTGTTGTACATTAATGTATCGTATCATTTGCATCAATCCCGACTACATGCCGAGTCCGAATCAGCTATTTCATCAGCTTCAGTATGTGCTATGCGCTCATTATGGCAAAAAAAAAAACGCATAGCCACAAGGGCGGATCCAGAACACAATTTTCGGGGGGGCCAAAAAAAATTTGGTCCCCCAAAAAAGTGGGTCAAATATATTACGGCGTGGGGTTCGGGGCCCGCTTAAGGGCCCCGAAAATTTTTGGGATTCTAGATGCTCTCTGGTGCGATCTGAGGCAATTTCTGACCACTTTAACCAATGTTTTTTTGAGGAAAAGATGGTGGTGTGCTCAGTGCCTGCCTTTATTGCGATGTCACATAAAAAAATAAAAAAATTGGTTTCGTTTTGGGGGGGGCCATGGCCCCCTTTGGCCCCCCCCCTGGATCCGCCCTTGCGTAGCCATACACAACATGTCCATTTCCAACATGGCTGCAGAAACCAAGATAGCTACAGCCAAGTTTCAAGCCACATTCTTGAGCCCAGGCAATTTGCCCAAGAAAAGACAGGGTTGATGTAAAGAGATCAACACAAACAACATACAGCTGAGTTTGACTTAGCATCAAAGTTCTTTTGTTTTCTGCTTGGAATGTCCATCAACAGGGGTCCTGATGTCCTTGGACATGTATAATTACATCAAAGTTGTATGTTTTCACACACTGGTCTCCATGTACATTGGCCTGGGGTTAGTAGTCGGAGCATTTCTGTCCATCGCTCTGCTGATTGCAGGGGGAAGGACTGCGAGAGGAGTGTGTTGTCCACAACCTTTGCGTCTGCAGACTGCCAGCAAAGCAGCTCGGTATTGCGGGTTCATTGCACTGTAGATTAACGGATTAACTGCTGAATTGAACCTTCTTTCAACACCGATTAAGTAACAAATCATCCAATATAGCCTCGTAACTTGAAAGGGTGCCTGGAGCACAAAAAATACGACTCCATTAACAACCACCATCTTTGTAACGCGGTTTCCAATTTGCAAAGCATCTGGGCCAGTGTGGAGTCTGCTAGCAGCACCTCCTTTGTTTAACTCACAAACGATGCGGATAAACATGTAAGTGTTTATGAGCACATTTAAAAGTACGAGAATGCTGAAAACTAGATAATAAATGTAGGATTGCTTTGCATATGCTGGTTCACAGTATATGAGTTTTGATGGAAGCCCTTGGTACTTGTCATTATCAGGCCATACAAGACAATCATTACTTCTGATGTCCCATCCAAAGAAGGTATGAATAAAAGCTAGCAACCCAACCAGCCAGCAAAGAGCAATCAGCTTGTAGGTTCGTAGCCGACTACAGATCATGTGAAGTTTGAATGGATGACACAGTGACAGGAATCTATAATATGATGACATTGTGCCCAGTGCAATAGATGAAAAGTATGGTAATTCCACAATAATTCTATAAACGCTACACTCGGCCGAATTCCCAAATGGATGTTGCCATATCTCAGTTGACGACAACATTATTCTCATTTCCCAAGATGCCATAAAAATGAGATGAAAGAGATCGGCTACTGCAAGGTGCGCCAAGTACATAGTAGCGTGGGATATCCTCTGCGGAGCCCGAGTCACAGCAAACAGAAAACTGGAGTTCGTGATGACACCCAGGAACAAAAAGATCGGAAAGAGGACAGTGTAAACCACAGTTTCCGTTGGCGTGTACATCAATCCCATTGCCAAGTGCTCACTTATGTACATGTAGATACAATCATTAAAATGTTGTTCTGATGATAGGTTGGATTCCATCATGTTTAAAAACAACACTGTACTGCCAAGTGCTGACTTGCTGTTAAGAATCGCTGTGCCCAATGTCTCAAGGTTTATAAGCAGCAAATAACTTGAGAGTGCAGTTTTTAGAAGTCAAAGTGACCATGACTGCCTTTAAGCTGCATGAGGTGCTTCGGGTATTAAGAGGGGGGGCACGTGCATGTACAGTACGAGCTAGGGGGTAAACTACAAGAAAACAAACACAAATTCTTAATTTGTGTTTTTACAATGTGGGGAGGGGGTGGGTTGGGGTGCCCGACAATTGTTCACCAGGTTGCCCCCCCCCCCCAGCAACAAGCCTGGTGCTGGCCGTTCACTATCAGTGAACTAAATGGCAACACGTTCAATTTATAGCTGATTCTATATGTCGTTTTGATGATCCAGAGATAAACTGTAACTCAGTTGTTTTGAAGTCGTCTCCAATACGAGTGACCCGATTTTCTGAAGAGATGACTGTAACGACACCAAATCGCAATTGGCATCAATTTGTTTTTCTGAACTGTCGGATCTCATGTGTAAAATAGTACCGCTATCGAACTGCCACTTATGTCTGTCCGAGGTTAAACTCTAATCTGCTGATTCAAAAATGTCCTCAGCATCATCGTATGCGACTGTACCAAACTTGAGGATTTTCACAAGATAATTCGCCGTCATCAAATACGCTGATGCTCTCAGCATCTGTGGCTTGGATGTGCATCCCCCAATGGCTTCAGAAATTCTGGTCAGCATTTTATATGGTTTCCCTTCAGCAGGTGGGAAAATGATTTGAATTATGTGGAAATGGGAATACATGTATCAGTTTTGAACACCCCATAATTGCTTTTTGAGTTTGAAGAATGAGCTTCCAATTAGAGTTGACTGGTGTGATTGGTCGCGTGCAAAAAAAACTAGTGTTTCACCAGTGAAACCAGAAACGGGTCAATCAGTTGTAAGTGTTTCATTAATTCCATGCTTTCAATGAGATTTCACATTTGCACGGGTGCTCATCCAAACTAGGCCTGTGCATAAAAATTATTGGTAGTTGCGACTATCATTTTCTGAATAGTCGGCTAGTCGTTATGCCGTGACTAGTCGTGACTATTGAAATTAGTTATGACTATTAAAATTCACTAGTCACCCACACCTGAAAATTTGTGATCCAGGTGATTAAAAAATGGCACAATAAAGATGTTTTAAGGAATAAGGATTTAATAGTAACAATGACAAAACATTAATGCCAATTTCAGAGGCAGTGTATATTTTCTAATGTGTTCACTCACAACTGAGTAAATCGGGGTAAATCATTCATTGTAGGGGTTATCCCTACAATGAATGATGTAGTACTCACATGACACGTGATTCTGTCATTACTTTGCAAACGTATCAAATGCTTAATGCTTTGAAGTACGCAGACTTTACTTTACACGATATGTAATTATAGCAATCAATTCTGTTAAAATACCCCTAGACAATATGGAACCATCTGATCACAACAAACTGACCTGCATGCTTGTTGTTGTTTTTTGCCCCACATGCTCATTGCACATGCGCAGATCCATTTACATTAGATGTACTGCTCCACTGATTAGAGGTATTACTTGATAAATAATGTGTTACTAGTCGCGACTAGTCGACTAGTCGTGACTATTTATCGCAACTCGCCCAGGTCTAATCCAAACATGGTTTTATGTCCAGTGACGATGTTTAAGGAACATAACTCAAAACCTGTCATGTTTTGGTGCCTGTTTCATTGAAAGCTGGCGATAATGGAATAAGAGAAGCATCAATAATTTATGTCTGCGAAGCACTAGGTTACTGAGTTTCATGTTTTAATTTTTTTAATAGATCCATGACTGATCATGCACATCGTTTTCTTTGACAGCGATAACATATTGCAACCTGTTTAGTCTTGGCGCCTGTTGCCTGTCTGAAGTAAGAGACCCACGATTTTATGTGGGCAGCTCTCGTTCTGAGTTGCTTTTGTGCTTCTAGTGAAAAAATACCCCTGAATTAATACAGGCTTCAAATGATGCGAAAATTGTACAAAATCATTCCATAATGAAAAACAAAATAGCTTTCATAAGATGTCCCTTTCACAGGTGTACAACTTTTGAAATTCTACAAAAATATAGTTAAAATAATCTTGATAAAGCTGAAGACACTGTCACAAAACATGCAAACTAAAAGATAATTAAGGATTGAAAATCCCTGGTTGAACATCTACCTATGCACATTTTTCATTAACTATTTGTCTTCTCCATGTTACCATTGAGATAATTTTAATTTAAGGGAAAAGAAGAGTCTGAAAAATTAAGTTTCTTGCAGAGATTCGAGTGGAAACTACTGAACACAGGTTCCTGAGAGACGCTGTCAACGAAGGAAATTGATCTGGCCTACTTTCATGTACTTTAAAACACACTCCTGACCTACAAACTTTTAAAATTATTTGGTCTTCAAACCTTGTTTCTTCCTTTCTAACACTGTCTTCGAGATAGAAATCTTTACGTATACTAGCGGATGCTGATCTGGCCTGGAGTCGTATACTAATGTTTTCTTTAACCTTAATTTACATTTTGACCCCAATAGGGCATGGTCAACCTTGGTGAAGCAATTCTGCTGTGACATTTTCATCATGAGCGTTATGTTTTGCGCAATGTAGCGATACATTTTGGGAGTGTTTTCTTAGATATAATGTTGTAATATTTAACTATTCAAAGTCTGAAAAACAAATTTGCCAAAAAGCAAAACCAAACAAATAAATCGGGTTTTCACGTGACAACTGTGACTTCAAAGTACGGTGAAATTGGGGACATAAATATATATATATATATATATATATATATATACATCCATGGTGATATAACATGTAACTAAGACTCTGCATAAACCCTAGCATTTTTATTTTCGCACACTCCATAGGCATTTGAAAAAAAGGACACACAGACATTAGAAAGACAGACAGACCGACAGATGTCTGACAGACAGACAGCGAGGATCTTTTAATATAGGATTATCGGTGACTGCTCTATGTTCCGACAACCTAGATTGTAGCTACTTCCGGTTAGGTAAGCGTTAGGGTTAGGGTTAGGGCGTTAGAATAGGAATATGTGCACTGGAACATAGGGTGTCGGAACATAGAGGTGTAACCGATTATCACCTATGTTTTTACCGTGACTAACACGGAGTTGGACAAACAAGAGCAGAGAGAAATTATGTTACTATCCCCTGCACTAAAAGCATGGGGGAATCCACATTGAATTTGACTGTTTATAGACAAACTGAACTGGCCACCCCACTTCGCTTCCTGAAGCTGGTGTGGCTCCATCAATGACAATGCAGCACCAACAAACCAGTACGTGGTGCTTTCAGTGGTGGCTGAGCTTAGTAGGGTCGCTGCACTAATTCAATTTCAGATCAGTGAATCAAAAGATGT
>CM057149.1:25427399-25831432 GCA_029964075.1 Patiria pectinifera | reverse complement strand
GTAAAGGGCTTGACGTTTCAAAGATTCTTGAACGATTCTCAAATAATTGCGAAATGGGTGGAAATTAATTATTGTTGTAGGGTTAGGGTCAAAGTGGAAGTGGCGGCATCAGAGGCGGATCTAGCTTCCAGTAAACTTGGGAGGGGGGAGGGGTAATATGAAGAGGATTGAGTGAGCGAGTGCCAAATGTCATGCCCTGATAGGTGTGGCCTGGAGAGGGGCATATCAAACGGAAAAACTAAAATATGGAATGCTTTCTCTTGCATTCTAGGACAATGTGAGAAAATATTTGAATCGTTAGCATTCCATATTTTTTTTACTAGTTTTATAAAACTATAGTCAGCGGATGAACCCCCCACCCCCAGATCCGCCAACGGGATTGTAAGGAACGGTATACTTACTTGTTTTGAAACATAGCTTCAGTTGCCCTACAGCTGCTAAACACAGTACTAAAATCACATTCTTGCTAACAGGAAACTTTGAATAAATCGGGAAACCGAATCATTTATTGGTTCTTGTCACTCGGTTTATTCAACGTCATAGGTCATTGGAACCTTTTTTAGGGCCGCAATATACAAGCAAATTGCAAACAGCAAACTGAGTGATAACAATCATTGTCATACCTCTGTCTTTATACTGTATTTTCATTGGCCCAGGACGATCACCTGACCGGGCGATAAATATGCATGGCACACTCCCATTGTATATCACATTGTGATATCACATGCATGTAGACTAGTCCCCGCCCCACAGTCCAAACCATTATGCCCGGACCGCGTTTAAACCAGACTATACTTGTACTCACTGGTACCCCGCAGTACTTTCACGTTCCACAATATAATGTATAGCAGTGAGGAAGCAGTGCATTTGCAGACGATACATGTATTTACTTTAATTTGGCGGTCAGCGACGAACCGCATTAAGATTATGTTTACGTTTAGACTGACTCGAGTAACGGTGCCTAGGCCTTCAGAACTTCGGAAATGCAGAGCTGACACAGTTATATGTTACATCATCAAGACAGAGGTATGACAAAACAGTTGTTGACTGATGTGATGTGGGATATGACGTTTTGAACACCCTCGGGGACGCATAGCACCCTCGGCTTCGCCTCGGGTGCTATGCGTCCCTCGGGTGTTCAAAACGTCATATCCCGCATCACATCAGTCAACAACTGTTAAATAATGGTTTGGTTCATTTCACTCAGTTTATTCAACTCCATACATTATTATTATTTTATGTAATGCAATGTACAAGCAAAATGGCAAAATAAACACGTTTAGATCCACCCAAATTATTGGGTTTTTTACATTCTTACATTCCACAATTAATGAGCAGTTATTCAAGTTAAATTTTAGTTGTTTCATTTCCTTCAAAATTAGTACCGGAAGGAAACAGTGAATGTACATGTAATATATAAGTTAACTCATGTGACCTGTTTAGTTTTATAATGTATATTGGTTATCGTTTATTTTTCATTATTATTTTCCCGTAAATGGTGAATGCCGCTCTTTCCCTTATTTATAATAACTTATGATTCATCCAAACGAAACTACTTTGTTTAACAGGTGCAACTGCAAAGTTAACAGTGGGAGGTTAGCAATAGTGCCTTACCATTGAGATGGCGAAAATTGTTTAGTGGGTTCTTTGGGAAAGAAACAGATTAATTTGAAAATAAACTATGGAACTTTATCATCCCTTTTATTAGTTTGGCCCCATTTTACAATTATAATTTATTATGGTCATAACATTAATATCATAACATTAGTCAGCCGCTGAAGGGGGTTACAAGCCCAACCCCCTCTCTAGATCCGCCACTGTATGTACATAGAGACAGCTTCATGCATGATTTTCACACGATTGAAGATGTGTGCATGTTTATGGTGTGAATCGAGGACACACTTGTGAAGCATTATCGAGTAATTGATGACAGGAGTCAAATCAAGGACAACCTCGATTAGAAAACGTGTACAAAACCAATGGGAGCTGTTGAAAAAATGTTAGACTTTAAATAAAAGATCGATGATGAGGAATGATAATAAACAACCCTGTGTGTGTGTGGGGGGGGGGAGGGGAATTTCCCAATCCCGAACGATGTACTTGGCAGTTACAAGACATAATTGTTGAAAAACAGTCTGCAAACGCAATATTAAAAAAAAAATCAGGAATGGCTCTGGGTTCGATCATCCCCCGCGACCTTAAAACAAAGAACATTCCCTAAATCTTTCTTGCACACACCGGTCTTTCCTTGTCATTTTCTGAATAATTTAAACGCTTACGTTGCTATGACCTTTTCAGTCTGGGGTGGGGTGGGGGGGGGGGGGTCACCAGCATTGTATTGGGAGGGGGAGCTGTCCCTCATCAAATTGAAAAAAAAAAAATCATCTTCTTTCATTATACGAGGCTAAGGGCACTTTTTGTTTCCCTTTTCTTAACTGTTTCGGATCATATTTCACAAAAATATCCGTTCAGTGCATTTACTAGATGCACGACTACCCCCTCCCTTTCAGCCACCATTTGTGTTTGTGCGTTTTGGTTGTGGGGTCCTCCTCAACGCCACCACATGTATTTATATACAGCCTTGTAGCCACATTGTGGATCCCTCTCAAAATTGCAAACAGTTTCTATAGTTACGTTTATATGTAAAACTAAATTGCTTAATAGCCCTTTGTATTTTATTTTCCCTGTATTTTTGGGGAGCTGCTACGCAACTTGGGAAAGTCCCCCACCCACCCCGCGGTATCACCGCCCAATGAGTGAAAACGTTCAATGTCTGTTTGCGAACAGTTTTATTGCAATTTATATAATAATCATGGTCCCAATTCACGCATTTTCATGCTGCATGTTTTCAGAGAAACAGATATGGGGGCTCGCAATGTATTCCAATTCACGCCATTGTGACCCCCTAAATTCACATAATATTTACCATTCAAGTGAGAGTGATAACAGTTATTAAACCACCAGGCTCCAGGGAACATTTGCGCACAATTGTTACTTGATTGATCATTGTCACGATCCTTTGTTGTGAAGGGACGTCCTTTATGAGTCGTACTAAGAGAGTCACCGGCATTGCTGCTGGCATCGTATTGACCGATATTCAGATTGTACTCACCCGGAGATATTTGGAAATCTGAGTACTTTGCCCATGCCGTGTTGTTCTCCCAGTCCTTTAAATCAACTCGTAGCTCCCATGTTCCTTGGGAATCATCAGACGTCAGAGTCACCAAGTTGTCATTGCCCAACCAGAACTCACCGGACAGATCGCCAAAGCCAGACTGGTACTCGGTCCAGTTACGGTAGAAGTCCACACTGCCATCTTGTCTCCTCTGAAACACGATCCATCCTCCGCCGTTTGTTTCCATGTCACAGTAGACACGAAGACTGCAACCATCAAATCCCTCTGGGTAGATTGTGTAGATACCACTTAAACGATAACCGGCATCTAAGAGCATCTTGCAACTTCTGTAGCGATCCAAGGAGCTATCAGTAAGTGAGCAGTGAGCTGTGTCCTCATTTGCATCAAAGTACACACTCCCTTGAGTTGCATTGAAGTCTTCGGGATGCTCTCGTCTTGTGGCAAGGTTCAGCTCGCACATTTTATCGCATTCGTTAAAGTTAAACGACTTGCAACGCTCATCCATGCTGCATTCCCGTGCGCAGATGACACGAGATCGCACCGTCTTGTTTCCGTATGTAAACCCTAGAAGTGCGCGATTTACCGCAGCGTACATGATTTGTTGACGTGTATAACATTGACGTACCCTGGCAACATTGACCGCACCCCAAAATACCGTCAGAATGAAAACTTTGAAACCAGTGTACAATAGTTTCGCCATTATAGAAAAATCTGATTAACGGCGTGCTGTTATTGAAATGTTCACCACAGTGATTTTAAGTCCATTCTCCAACAAGAGCGTTACGTTCTGAATCGAAGATACAGCAGGCTCAATTATGAACCGCATTCCACATAAAAACGAGTCCTGGATCAAGCTGCAATTAAGTCTTAAAGTATTCAGTTCATGACAAGTTCGATGACAAGTTTTATGCGAGAACATGCAGTCAAACTTGTCCCCTATAATCAGCTTAGATCTGCTAAATTCGTTGCATCAGACCATCCTAACACTGCAGATGTCAAGGCGTTACCACAGCGCAGTGTCTGGAATGAAACTGGTGACGTAGCGCTACTGGTTTCCTGCAAGGTAAGCATTCCACGGAGATAGATCGGTCAGTGACATGAACAGTAATGAACGCTCGCACTGGATTGGTTGATACCAAACAGATACAGAACGTGCTGCGTTTTTATTTGTGGCGAAACTCACAAGCTGCCAAAGGTACCATGTCGAAGACTTACTCAATTTTGCTTCTTACTAAAAGAGAGGAATAATTCACAAACGATGGAAAAAAATCGCAGTGCTATCAAAACGACTGAGTAATCAAAAGATACTCCAAAACAGAATGACGTTCCCTCCCTCTTAAATAATTAAATTGTGATGTGAGGTTATTTCATAGCAAAACTGTTGCCGAGCATGGTAGAAATGTATGCAGAGTGGTGACAGCCAGTGTATAATGGTACTTGTTATTTGAGAATAAAATCCAAATACCTATTTGTTATTTATCATGAATTTCATTCAAAGTATGAATACAATGATAAGTGTAGAAAAACAAAATGGTTTTTTGGGCGCCACTAGTCAAATTCTTTCAAAATTTTCAAAAGATGACAAAAACTTAAGACCTTAAAAACTATGTTAAACAAACAAATAAAACAAAAACAAAATTAAATAGACAAAACAAAAGGGTCGCAGCGTCTCCTTATGGACAAACATTAACATACACTTAAACTATGCATCTTTTGAATAATAAAATATACTTGCAAGAGTATTCACTTTAATACAGCGAATACAGTAAGAAAGTAAAAAACATTTTTTAAACCTGATCTTTCTTATTTAGGACATTCTATATAAATGTGGGGCCAATTTTTCCTATCCTAAAAAACAAATAGTTTGATGTCATGTTAATTGACACTTAAATGGCAAATTACAAAGGTAGCAAAACAGGAAAAATGCCACAGTTTGGACGATAAATGAATAGACTATCCAATTATTTTATCATTCATTTGAGTAGGCCTTCGCTTCAGAATTTGTTTATTCTGATGAAACAAAATTGAATTTAAACCAGCCAGTTCCAGAATACTCTCGCGACTCAGTGCGCACTTTTTGCCACGTCAATACCTATCATTATCAACACACAGCTTAATCATCCCTTTTAGTTTCTGTGTTTTGCAATTACTACATAATTGTGCATTTTCAAGAATAACAAATGACACGTACTTTACGCAAGCGAACAATCGTTTATTTTAATCGGCCTTGCACGCTTTCCTTTCACTCGTAAACAACCCATTTTTTTGACAGCGGTTCTTTTTACAAAAAGGGTGAAGCGGCTTAATGGATTTATTCTGTTGTGTAAATTATACTTCAATTCAAATATTGCAGATCATAGTTTTTGCTGGTCGCTCGTCGGACTGACTGACTCACTCATTGACTGTCATTAATTAGACTTGCTTAAAGCTCACCTTGTTCCGAAAATTGACTCAGATGACAAACTAGAACCCCTAGACCTTGATGCACGACCAGTGCATTATTATAGGACCAGCTTTATTATAGGACCAGCTTTATTATAGTCTTTACTCTAAAAGCGAAGAGTAAATTTATGTTGTGTAAAACTGTTGTGTAAAAAAATCGTGTAATTTCTGCCCAATATTGAGCAAAATGAAAATTTCGTTTGTACCTCCTTCTTGTGTCAAATGTGTTACACATGAAAAGGGTAATATAGTACCCAACATTGACTGCAAGTCCCAGCAGCACAGGCAAACAGTTAAAATCATGGTATTATTACCCAAGTGATGGGTTAAAGAAACTGGATTTACCCCACCACTGTGTAACAATTCTTTCATTGTACATGTCGAAGAGTAGAATTTACCACGACAATAGTAAAATGTTACGTCTGTGTGGGGTAAACTGACGCACGTGCCAACGTTTACCCAATATTGTGCACGCGTCATCACTCATGTACAAGATGGCCGCCGCTTGTGCGACCTTCAACAATTTGGGGATTTTGAAGACGTGATTTCTTTGTTCCAGGTAAGTCAGTAAAATGAATTTCAGTGTTGTTCCCTCCAAATGTGATGCTGATGTATGAGGATTGATTTACTGACTTTCCAACCCAGGATTCAGTTCTTGAAAACCCTCGCGATTGCTGTCTTTAGCACGCAATTCACATTGCAGAGTTTAAAGCTGAATAAAATCGCAAGGATCAATAACAAAGGTACACAACAACTAATTTAATAGCAACCCAAGTGATGGGTAAATTTAGAACCCAACAGTGCAGGGTAAAATTAGAACCCAATATCTGGGTAAGAAACTAACACAACACTTGGGTAAAAGGAGGGTTGAGTAAAGTTTACCCAATAATTGAGTAAAAAAGAAACATGGTTGTCACATGGGTAAACTTTCTTACCCAACTTTGTTGTGCAAACACGTAACACAATTATGGGTAAAAGTTACACTAAAATGGGTAATTTTCTACACTTTAGCTGTTGTGTAAAAAAAGGTAGTAATTTTACCCAATATTGAGCAACTACTTTTTAGAGTGTAGCCTAGTTTTGTTTGTATAGAATGAGGAAAAAATCGATACATTGCCTGAAATACATTAAATGACTTAGATAACCGAATACTAAATGTCATGGTCACGTGACCAAATACACTGCATGATGGGAATTCAATTTAAATTGTCAACTTTTTTGCACAAATGTTTTTGTTTTGTGGTTCAAAAACCGTTTATAACATATAAAATCATTATGTCGACAAACATTGCTAGAAGTTGGGATGAGTGCCCCCCCCCCCCGGTCTGCCCTCCTAATTTGTGAAACGACCCAAAATACCCTGGTTTTGATCGGCTTAACGGATTCAACAATCAGACGAGTGTCAACAGTAAATTGTCACAAATTATCAGGAACAATCCAAAAATGAGAGCAAGGATACATGGGATTCCCAAAGTCTAGAAAACTCTCCACCGGAGGAAAAACCTCAGTGTCATTTGAGGGTATTTTAGTCGTTTTTCAATGGCACATTTGAAGTGCACTGCTATCATTTAACCTATAGATTCCGGGAATACACACAAAGAAATTCAGCCCTTTTAGCGTCTGCTTTGTCTTCTTTTCAGAATACATTTGTGTAATGATGAAAAGAAGACAATAATGAAAATGGTTCCATCATTCACCCTTCACTAGCGAAGCTCACGAGTGCTTGACATGTAAAGAATAGCAGCAAGCGCTAATTATATACATCATTTGTTATGAAGACTGCAAACTTCACAGTATATGTTACAACAAATTACAAAAAAAAACGTATCAAACTAACAGAGGCCGATGGTAATTGAACGTCAGGCTAATGCGTTGGGAACAGCAGGTAACCAACGCTCGTTGAGCTCGACACAGTTTCTTTTCTTTTTCAATGTCTCCTCAAAGATACTTATCATCTTCCAGAGAGAATCGTATACTAGCAAACAATGAGGCCTGAAAGTGGCATTCCCAGTGCTCTTTAAGAAATTCGATTAAATTCATTTTGTCCGTCAATAAATCTTCAAAATATAAGTCACCTTACAACCAAATAACTATATTTTTCTCACTTTCTGTAAGTCTGCAACACCCCCCCCCCCCAAAAAAAATGGGAGTCCGTCTTGCAAATCGGACCCATTCCCGGTCAGTACATTATCGGTACTGGGTGTGGAGTGGGAACCAGCCAACCTCGTGAGAAAGGAATTATGGTCAGGCCGCAACTAATTCGGAATTTGTAAAGCATTAATTCAATAACGGAGCTCAGTCTGATTTTTCGGTCGAATACTATTTTGTCAGGGTGAAACTCGAAAACAGCTCGAGGATGTAACATGAATAAAATGTCACAAACGCCATCAACACAAAAAACAATGGCTTCATGGACATTGGTGCATTATTATTACTAGTGTCCGTTCAAAACGCAAATTTTTGGAACGGGCAAATTGATTGGCCTCCAGTCGGCCGCGAAGGTGACGGTATAGACCATTATCATGTTGCGGGCATTTGGATTTTTCCCATTCAAATCAACGTACCCAAAGCGAGGCTGGGCGAAAATAGTCTGGTTCATTTTTCCACAAAAACCATTATCATTCAGTACTGTTATTAGATACAGGGAACATGACTGAAATGGTGGCAGCATGATAAAGGTCTATAGAGTGCAGTGCCCGTATAATATGCGCGCCATATCTACACCTCACCGTTAACGTTGCGCGATCGTGCCCTTTAAAAAATGGTCGAGGCCCACCTCACTGTTGCGCGATCGTCTCCTTCAACAAATGGTCAAGGTCCACCTCACCGTTGTGCGATCTTCCCCCTTCAAGAAATGGTGGAGCCCATACAGCCTACCACCATTTGTACGCCACGTGTGTTTAAAGGTATATAGTTCATCATTGTAATTTGTGCATTTGGTTCGTTTTCGTTTGAAGCAACAAACGTGCTCAAAATCTGAAGAAGGGTGCTGAACAACTAACCTGTGTAGCAGTGCGTGGCGCGGTCTGTATAATAGACGTTTGTATGGTATGTCAGCTTGTTTGAGAACTGCTCATCCAAACAACTTCAAACTTGACACTGCACATGCCGGGGTCCCGAGCAATAGGCCTGCCGATTGTCAACTTCATAGAGTGCCCGGTTCTGGAGATAATCGAAATGTTAAGGATCTTTCCCCGACTATAAAGGCCATATTTTTCGAAGCGATACTTGATAGGCTCAGGCAAAGAAACATGGTTTTGACCCCAAAAAATGCATAGCCTATATCCATGTTGTTATACAAAAAAATGACATCCTTCAGAATTTAGTTTGGTACTAACTAAACAATCACAAAATGTCATGCCGATCGGCCAAACGTTCCAGAGCTATTACACCACATTGTGCTCCTCTAGATAGGATTAAACTCACTTTATTATTCAGGATGTACCAAACCGAGAAAGTGTGGAGTATTTTGCCCATGCTGTACATTGTGTTTTTAGTAATCACATTGACCTCACAAACGCGTTACTAGGTCGTGAACATACACTCCAGATTACCTAAGGGTGTAATAGACCTGAAATATAACGTTGCGTTTTGATTAGGAAACCGCACATGTGAACATACCGTGACGTCATTATGATTCAAGTCTATTGTTGGCTAGCTATCAATTATATCTCTTGGTGACTCCTGTGCTGCCCTCTATAAAAAAAAAGCTGATGAGTGGAGTGGGTCGGTAGCGTGGTGAGTGGAGGGGGTCGGTAGCGTGGTGTGAATGTCTGTGCTGCCCTCTATGGTTTGAGATGAAGCTGTGGACGTGTCAGCTTTTATGGAGTTACATAAACAAGTTCACAAATCTCAGAAACTTGTGGCAGTATGTCAGAGTTTGGAATATAAAAAGCAAAATAGCATGTTTATTAGGTCCACCCAAAATTATCTATCTTTTTAGTTCCCTGTAGCTTTATACTCCACATAAGCAGTTCTATTCAAGGCAAATTTAATTATGTCCAATTTTGCAATTTGTTGATTCAGGCAGACTGAATTTGTATTCTATTGCTTAACTGGTTTGTACACTATTAGTGTTAATAATCGTCGGATTTGAAAAGCGACCTCATTGAAAGTATGGTGCGAGCCCCCCATCCCCACCTATTGATTTTCGGATGCGAAAGTTTCCGGAGAAAAAAAATCTACATTTCAGGGTTTTGTTGCTGATGAACACCACCCCCTTCACCCCTTCCCCCCTGGGGGGGGGGGGGGGGGAGCTGGTAATATCTGTCGATGGTGGCGCTATTCAAAACCGACGATTATGCACACAAATGACCAGTATAATGCTTTTCAGGGCGATACATATGCAAAATTCAGTAAGAGCACCCAAAACGGCAGATGCGACAAAAAAGGGCACCACTTCTTTTTTAAAAGGGGCACTTGTTCAGAAGAAAAGGGCCCTTCTTACAAAAAAGGGCATTCTTTAGAAACTATTGGAGGGGGGGGGAAACCCGTTGAAAAAAAAGGCATTTGAATGGAAACAGCCAGTCTTTACAAAACATTAGGGGGTAAATTCCCCCCCCCCCCCCGCTGGCTACGCCTATGCAAGGGGCCGAGGTTTGGTTGTCCCCGGCCGGCCCCCGTTCTGGTGGGGCCGGCCACCGTGCTGTCTTCCGGGTGTAGGGGGAGTGACCCACGCCAGGGTTTCGGAAGCGCCGCCAATCGAGTGCCGTGCCAGTGCCCCACGTTGGGGAGACGGCGCGGCCGGAGCGGGTCGCCCATCATCACTATCGCAGCGACTGAGCATGGGGTTGGTGCTGTATTGTGCGTCATACTCTGACACAACATCAACCTAACGAGCAAGTTTTGTGTCTAGCCTTGGCTTTGTCTCTTGCTATTGAACTATTCGGCCTTCAGTGTTCGAACCAAATATCTTGAATTCGAACCAGGGCCTATTATTCAATTTGATTTTCCTAGCTTTATAGCATGAAAAGAATTCATCGGGCTAGAGTCTCTAAAGGCAGGAAACTACTATCTTGAAGCCAAAGTTGGTTTGAAGCCAAGGTTTGAGAAAAGGGTCCCAAACTTAACATGCATAATGGCAACAATATGTGTTCACTATTCACGTGTCTTATATTTAAAAAATGTTCAAGACAGCATTGACATCCAAGTCCAGAGCGACGCGAAAGACACAGAGTAGCAAGCAGTGTGAGCGTCAGTGCAGAGGCGTTGCCTCCAAACACCACAGATAGGAGGGTGCATCTTCAAAAAAAAAAACGCATTTTGAGAAAAATGAGATCGGAAGTTCAGTGTAGGGCTTCCTATTTTTCTGTTTTTACAATCACTTAAATCTATGTTTATACCACAGGTTGTACATAATGTTGTAAACATGCTGCACAAATGTTAGTTTTTTTGTTGTTATTACTGTTTTTAAGGAATTGAAAACCATGCACTAGCACTAGTTTACTATAAGATGGACAAAGACGTAACTGGATAGTTACACCCTTTTGCTCAGTTGTATCTAGCTCAACACGACATGCATCTCAATACTCGCCCTTTTGTCAAAGTAACTGAATCCAAGGTTCACAATTTATTGGAGACACATCCAACTATCTTTGCCAACAACGAGAGGTACGACCGAGTCATACAGAGACTCAAGACGGTGAGTATCGGCTGGGTACAGCACTTGGATTGCAGTCCAGCGGTTCAAGGTTCGATTCTAGCTCCAGTCACTTTAATCAATGCATTACAAAATCAACAGGATAGTTTGGAAACTGCTCTGGATAATTATTTTAGCATGATATCTGTTGCTTTTGATTGAGAGGTGTGTATGAAGTTTCCCTTCGTTAATTTATTTTGTTTCATTTTGCAACTGATTGACACATGAAGCTCCTTCCTCGTGATGTTGTGACTAATTACAGTCTCAATAGCACTGAATCATAATGATATGTCACACTTTGTTTATGCGACCATTTTTTATGGGAGTCAGGTGGGGACGCGAGCCAGTGACTCCCAATTGGAAGACACACATGCAAACAATTCATGGTGGTTTTTTTTCATTTATGTACCTGCAGTCTATTGTGCTCCAAATGACCAACAAAAGTCTGATCTGAGTGCACTTTGTGATGGCGCGGCTGGAATATGCAGTGGAGCACTTGAGAGGCGCTCATGTTGTTGCCTGCATTAGTCTTAAGGAAGAGTGTACTGTTCTTGTAGTTTAAATTATTCATAATTTCAGACTGAACTTCTGCCATTGTTTCAATTTCTACATGTTTGATTTTTCGGGCAGGTCGGCACCAGGCTGCGCAATCGTATCGCTGACCAGCTACTGACTAATCTGGAACCCAATCACCATGAGACCATCATGCACCTGCTGGCTGAAGAGCAGCAACACCAGAAGTACAAGCTGTGATGACACATTCTAACATCTTCATTACCATAACTAGGCCCACATGAATATAATCATTTCTTAAAATGATTAATCATTACCTTTGAGTAATGATTTCAATAAATCAAATGCCTGATTCATTTTTGTCTTACCTAATCGACCTGAAAATTGTCGGTATTTATGCGGCCCGGTCCAAGTATCTTTAAAAGCAAATATTGATAAAATTTGAATTCGCCAGATTAAAGAGTAGGTTTTTGACTAATTTAAAATAAATTGGCAAGCGATTGATCTTTAATAAACAGCTTTAATAAGTGCAACACATTGATTTACTTACGAAGAGCACCCCGTGTACGTTTGATAACAATAATGGTTGTGAAAAATAAATCCATGTTTCTAGCATAGCAAATAAACCTTCAGGAATATGAGTAATGGCAGACTGAGTGTGAATATTCATGAGTCATGAATTTGTTGTGTACTCAAAAATATGACAAAGTTTTGATCAAAGAAGAATATGTAAATAATTTGTTATAAGATGCAATTTTGACTGTAGATTCCAAGAACGAAGTATTCATTAGAGGCTATAGAGAATGTAAGATACTGTTATATAAATATTCATAAACAATACTACAAAGCAGTTTCTGCTATACGCTGTATTAAAACATGCCTTTTATTTCACTACACAGTGTACATGTACTACACAATGTACATGTTAATGCTATTTATCATGCGTTTTGTTCATGCAAATTGAAAAACAAATTGAGCAAAAGCAAGTTGTGAATGAAAATTAATCAAAGTTACAAAGTGTGTGTCTTTCAGCATATTGATTGTAAAATGCACTTGCTTTTTCATTTAACAAAGAGAACCCAAATCCGTCCTAAATAAGGTAAATAAAAAGTAAATAACATTGTATTGATAGAAATTTCGTTTTTCTCTGTTTTCCCTTCTTTGAACCTTTTCTGGTTAGCATGAAATTTGTTGAATTTTCTTAATTACGGGATGCGTTCGAGTAGCTCATCCGGATCGACTCGGCTAATAAAGGCAGACGGGTTAGGCAAGAGAGTTGTGCTAATCGAACGCTCAAACTTGGACCATCATGATCCTAACGTGACGGTCCGTAGTCACGGGGAGCCATTGACAAAACGACAAACTGAGTCTGACTTCGAGATTTACTGCTTTTCCGTCAATCGCAAACAGTATCAAAATAGGGCTGAAATACTCTAAAGTCGCAATGAGCTCAAAAAGCCTATTTTTAGACTTCAAATAAAGCTGATTTCTGGGTCAACTCCATCTTTTTCCACTGTTCGACCGCCATATTTGTCCGTTTCTTGGAATGAAAAACGCATGCGTGTGACGTATTTCCACCACTGACTCTGCTCACCGAGAATGGTCTGTACGACAGTTCGAGGTGGCTGACCCGAGTGAGTCAGGAGCCCCGACAATGATGGAACGGCAAGGGGCTACTTACCCGAGCCGACCCAGTTGAGCTAATCAAACGTACCATTTATATTAAAGGTGTCAAATAACTTCTGTGGGATTCTATGATTACCATGCCATACTAGTACGCATAATATGTTTATTTTTGTATTCAGAATATGGACATTTGCAGTTTTGTGGGTCAAAACCAAAGTTTCTTTGCACACAAAACATTTCAGTATCTACTTTAGATTTAAACTTCATGGTCATGTGACCAACTAAAATGCATGCTTGCCCAACATGGCCCCAATCGGCGCAAAAAGTAGGTTTTTTCACCTCTTCTCCTCAAAGTTTTGGGTAATTTTTTTTTATACAGTTTAGTTTCTTAATTAATGCTACATCCCCATATTATGTTAATTTCACCTTTCTTTTCTGCCGCTTTTGGTAGAACGATTGAACTTTTATATGACAAAATGACAAAATAATTTCGCCCCTACATATGTAATCCGTCACTTAGCGGTAACTTTGGATGCCAAACGTTTATTGATTGAATGAATATTGACTTCAAGAAGTGTTGAGTCAAATTTGGAAGCATTTGATTGAAAACCAATTTTCCTGCCAAACTTACGAGAAAAAGTCGGCTTAGACGACCCGAAATACCCTGGTCCTACATAAGGTCAACCATCTTTTGGGGCATGTCACGCCACAAAAATCTCTAAGTGTCAATCTTTTTGCGCTGCCATGAGCTTTCCTAATGAGACATCAAAATTAATAGAAATGGCACAAGATGAAGGTGATTACGCTACGAATTAATTGATACAATACACAACGGAGTAACCTTTATACCAAGCGTATGCTATATAGGCCTATAAGCAGGGCTATCGCAGGCACTGCATGTAGCCAGTTGTCAATAGTCACGTCACTCAGGGTTGGTTTCTTCAGAACCACTGGTTTCTAAAACAATGAAAGTAGAGAAAATCCAATTCAAATACAGTCCTAATTATCACATTTACAACAGACTAATCCATCGACCTTAATATTTAGAAGCCATTACGGTGGTGACATCACGATCTGACGCGCAGGACGAGCACGCACTCTTAATCCTCCTTTGACCAATAGGGTTCCCAAAATGCGCGCGCTTCACCTGACAACCACCTCGATGAATTTGTATAGACTCCTTGTGTGACACTTGATTTATCATCAAAAATGTTTGATTCTAATTTTAAAATACAGATTTTGGAAATGATCAACCCAGTATTTTGAATTCAGTGAGACCTCCATGGTTTTTGCGTATGACATAGCCTTTAATTCCAGCGGCTGCTTTTAGTTTGTTTAAATTGTTTCAGTGTTTGTGCTATGCCAGTGATTGCAAAGCAGAGTGGTGCGTCGCAAATTATTAAGTTAATTGTGCGTTGTTTTATAAGATAATCAAAAGCTGTCTATGTTCCTACCGACACTGCAGATGACCCCGGCATCTCTGTTGTGGCTGCAGGTAGATGCTGTCCAGCAGAGGGACGGACAGTTAGCGAGTCCCTCCTCCGAGCCAGTACAGGCCACGCCCTCCATGTGCACCGGGCCGCTTCCTTCCCCGTAGTGCGCTCCGGACTTGGATTCCACGGCGCCTCTGTACCCGAGTTGTCGGCAGACCACCCCGCCATCCGTGGCGTCCCAGCCACGGTCGCAGATCGTTCCCCACGTGTAGTTTCGGAAGATCTCCACCCGGCCACTGAAGTCATTGGAACCTCCCTCCAACCGAAGAGTATCTGTTTCAAGTACGATTCAGGGAATAAAATAAAGCAAAGTCAACATGTACATGACAACAGACTTTTGTTTCGTAATGTTTAAGAAGACTTAGAACACATTTATGCATTCATTGTTATAAATTAAAATGTAAACAAGGCCAAAAATAGCTGCTTTATGGACAAAACCATTTTCGCTACTTCAAATTATCTTAATGAAATATCGGAACCCGACCATTTGTTTATGAATATGGTTAACCGTAGCCTACAATTCCAGACACATAGCTGGAGAAAAGGGAGTGAACGGTTTGAGGTGAAAAAAAATGACATAAAATTCGCAAGAATAAAACTGAAACAAACAAACAAACACGGGATCATTCCCAAAAGTATAACACAAGTATAGTACGGGGAAGGAAATTATCGGAATCTAAAACATGGAGGAGTGAACATAATCATTAAGTACTGTGACATTAAATGCACCAAGGAATTAAAAAACACGGCTAATGAGCAAAACATTTAATTTTGATAAGAAGACGGAACAATACATTCAGTTATAATCAGGCGGACTAAAACTGGCACCTACTTTTTGGGTAGCAAAATACTCCGGCAACGTTTGAGCTTTCACACTGCTGGTAGTTGGTGCAGACAAAAGGGCAGTCGACCAGTCGGCTCTCCGTCCCCTCACAGGCGACTCGGCTCATCATGATCGGCAGGTCACCTCTACCGTATTCTGAGGCTGTGTTGGCCTGGATTGCAGCACCGAGGTCCAGCTGACGGCACACCGTGATTGCGTCGTTTATCCCCCAGTCATTAGCGCACACCGCTCCCCAGGATGCTGTATCGTGGTGGTAGATTTCCACCCGGCCACGCAACGCATCAGTGCCATTCACCAACCTCACATAACCATCCTTAGCTGCAAAATAATTTGCCATTTTGCATTAAACTATGAGAACGACTACAATTTAGAAAAGTTAAAAACGTTAAACTATCAATCAATTGTGATATCAGCTTCACTCGTTTTGTTTTATTTGATCTAAAATACAACGTATGTAACGGACAAAACAAACACTTCATCGAACTTCAGGAAATTGTGTTGTCCATTAAAAAAAAATTATTACTAAACTAATTTGAATGTGATGGGAAGACATTCTGCAGATGATTTTTTAATTTAACATTAACGCTTTAATTTGAAAAAGAAATCCCATCTTCGGGTCGGGCTGTAAAAATGTCATGTCTTGAAGATCTTTTAATCATTTTTGAACGAAAGGATGACTTTGCTCAGTGTGATTTTTCTGACGAATCAATAGCTTTCATTAAGTACCTTGGCATCCGAATACCTCAAACCTCACTCTGTAAACTGTGGAAGTCCAGGCCAGGGGTAGTATGCGAATAAACCTTGCTAGGGGTACCACAGGAAAGGTGACATTGGTCGGCCGACCACTGCTCAAGGTGAACTAAAAAACAACAAGTAAAAGCAGGATAAGAGTGGAACTGTGCCATTTTTATTTAGAACATTCCGGTACATGCCGGTCCAGTTCTAGGTAAAATATAATATTAGTTGTTGCATAGGATGATTTTCCCTTACAGGCCTACGTGCCTGCATGGGTAAAGCATGTAAAAAACAAATCGCATTCTGTCTGCTTTAGCTCCAATTAACATCGACAAATAATAATTTATAATAATTTAATACAGGTTTCCTTTTTACATTTTACTAAGTTCCCGAAATATATAGGAACATATATCATTATTTCGATCCACAACTTTGTTTGACAGGATTGTGTTAATTTCTGCTTCAATTTGTGATTTCCACCGATAGATACCCTTTTCGCAGTCTAATTATTTGTCTGAACATGCGTCTCAGGTGCATATTCTGCTTTTTTTACCTTCGTATTAGCGCTTTGGTCTTTTCACTCATCATTCCTGTCATGCATGGTGATGGAGGAGATTAAAGGACGAAAATAATGGCACTATTTTAACTGAAGATAGAGGGGTTGAAATGTTGTCACAAATCATGTCATCATTTCAAATAAAAGGATCCAAGACAACCATTTCAGAACATATGGTACACCTTGTCACTAATGGAAAAGTAACGTAGCACGTAAATGAAATGGATATAGAAATTTAAAGATTTAAAGAAATGGGACTGAAATAAACAAAACAAATAATTTTTTTTTAATACAATGCAAATCTCCACATGTTGAATGTGCCAACATTACAACTCATTGGAATGTCACACCGGGGAATTACAGAGTTTCAAACTGAAATATCCTGGTTCCAATTTGGAACTATAACATTTTTAGGCCAACAATACTGTGCAAAGAAACTTAATAACGATTACTGAGTGTTTGGAAAGCGCCCTCTGTAACTCACTCTGATTGCTCCACCGTCAGCATCGGCTAAACTCTGCCAGTCATCCGACTCGGCTGTGAGGCTGTGCTGGACTGAAAATGCCGTGACATAATCACTTGTTCCTGTGCGGTATCCTTGCATGGTGAGCCCGGTAACCACCGTGGGTTTACCCAGGTCAACCTGGATCCACTGATCTGCTGGAGTGCTTGGTATCCATCCATTGCTTCCTGTTGGACATGATAGAATGGATTCATTGTTATCGTTATGGGCAATGTGCCAATGTGAAAATAATGTGCAAATTCAGAAATAACACCTACAATTTGGAGGTTAAAATCTTCTTTTGACATATACATTGTGGAAGCGGCGATAGTCGGAGTATTTCAGCTACGAAACGTCGAATTTATTTCAACAACTACGGTCACTGGCAAGGTTTTGCAGACAATTTAAATGTAATTCAGACAAACACAATTTTTATCTAAATATAAAACAATCAATCGGCAATTTCACCAAGCGGTATATACCGCGAGGTAGCGCGAGCGATAAACCGCAGTGCAGGTGAAAACTGGTGCAGATTTTCTAGAATAAACCTGCATTTTGACCAATCACCGCTTGGGTGGCTTATATGATGCTTGGTCGTATCGTTACCTTTCATTAATCAATCAGCATGAATTTGCATAGTTCCGAGTTTTTTCTTCACCAAACTGTTTATTTCCACGCGACACCGCACTTCTGGTGTAAATTGGCCCTCATGATGGAGTTATGTGTAATGAAACGATAAAGAGAATATCCGTGTTGACAAATCCACTGAAAGACAACTTTGGTCCATTAATTTCATGGCTATGCTAATAAACGAAGTTAATGGTCACCATTCTGTGCCTACAACGTAAAAAATGCGAAACTCTGCACTAAACCTGCGAGTAAATAGTCCATAAGAAGCCGGGTGAAACCATACTTTCCGCACCAACTCATGTTTGCTCTTTTTCTTAACTTCAAAATGTTCTGATAATCTTTGCTGCCGTTAAGTTGCGCCACGTATTTGGGCCCTAATGATACAGCACTGCTGGGATAAGCAAGCAAGCATGGGCAGAAAGACAAATGACTAAATTCGCCATTAGGCAAGAAGCAACTGCATACAACATAAATATGTTAATCATCGTGCAGGCTTACCATAATATAAACACACAACATTACAGGGTGACCGAGTTAGAAAAACAAAATTAAACAGTACTGATGTGGCTCGCTCCATGTTATAAAAATAATATAGGTATAGTACATGTTTTTGACTGGTAACGGGGAAAATTTCACGTCATTTGCATACTCTAATCACTCTATTTTAATTGAAATACCCCCAAATTCAGCCATGCACCACTGAGCATGTACCAATACGCATGGAATGAATACCGTTTGAAATACAATGATCCATGGGTTTTTTCCTACCTCCATGAATGAACGAAAACTTGCACAGGAAAACAAATATCATCATCATCATTTGGAGGAAAAGACTTGATTTGTTCTTCATATGCAAAACACATAGTCTGACATAAACTAATGATTAAGTCTTGAGAGACTTGACTTGAGTCATTTGTATTTGAATACCTGTGCATGTGTAATCTTGGGGTCTCAATCAGCTGATAGCTTCAACGCATTTAGCAAATCACGGACGGCTGTAAAAATGGGTTCTTTTAATAAAACGTATATGCATAAGTTCTGACAGTATGGATCAATTTCAGTAATTTTTTTTTTCATAAATGGAAGACAATTCTCGTTTAATACACGCTTCATTGGTGTATAAAATGTAATTGCTTTTAAGGGGGAAAACTAATTAATCCAGGTCACATTCTTTGTGGCTCACCCTGTATTTATACAGGATTGTTGTATAGAAAGGACACGATACCTACCTACATTAAGTCGAGCGGTGCTTGGGAGATAGCCACTATGGACGGACGATGCCGTAATGCTGCTATCAGGGATTCTTCTATCTTCCATCCCCAAGGCCTTGGGGCTGCATGGTGCTAATGAAATAATAAGGAATTAATTATTCACCAATTCAACAGGTTAAATCAGGACTTAATGTCGCTCGACTGCACTGGCGTCGCTGGTAGTGGAGACTCCTCGTATTGGGCCAGAGTAAAGTTTTGAGAAACCTTAAGACTTAAGGACAAGTCACTAGACAGTTGAGGTTTGTCTGTCGGCGCCCCCAATATCTACTCGCACAGGAAAACGTTACTTGTTTAATCGTCATTTTATGAGCGTTATTGCACAAAACCCACATGCATAAATCTCAACATTTCGATGTGAAGTGAACATTGTCCATAGTGTGTCAGATGAAATATGCATGCAACATGGGGATTTAACAAGCCGCATACTATGCTGTAAAAGGCCTTTTTTGTACATAACACATACACTTTTCATTTAAATGCTTCCAAATTGGGTACAAATTATTCTTGTCAATTTTTATCACTTTACTGACTTTTTCAAATAAGGTCATCATGTTTAACCGAAAATCGAAACAAACGATATACTAATTATTACTGCCTGGTATTTCTTCATTCTGCATTGTAGTTTATCGCGTGTCCATGAATTTTAATGTTAAGCTAATATATTTGGTCGAAGTATTTTTTATCCATAAATTGCACATTTCCATGGTTTTATAAGAAAAGGACCCAAGTTTATAAAACTAAGGTTTTCAATCAGTTGACACGGCAACCGTGATGTCCCCAGAATTGTTTGGATACCATAGTGGCCCAAATATCATTACATTGCGTTCCGCAGCAATTATAATGAGCATCGGAGGGGCATACTGCGCCCCTACATCGGTCCTGAAAGGGCAAGGTATTGTCTCCTTTAAGTTTAATGGTTGGCAAATTACCTGAAGAAAATGAGTGTCCTACAGGGGCTGGTCCAGATCCGCCACTGACAGGGTGACATGAGGAGAGTTCTGTAAAACAATTAAAAACACAAATTATGATTGGTGAAGTGTGCACAGTTCAGGCATGCTAATAGCTAGAAATCACTATAGACGCTCGGCTGGATCAGACTGTCGGGCAATGGTACTCGCCTTTTATCTCTGTGACTAGGGCTCAAATCCCACCTAAGAACGCCAACAGGTGAATTGGGTTCTCACGACCCTGCCTTAATCTTTTGTTTTCCCTGAATATCTTTCCAGAGTTTTATCTCCTACGTCAGTCTAAAACGGACCGTTACTATATTCTCTTCCTAAGTTTCTTCCGGCTTCTAAGAGCCAATGCCGACGCATTTTGGGGATCATGAGTTTTATTAACAGATAGAATTAAGTAGACACAAAAGTGAACTTCTAGCCACCCCTCTCACCCCCCTAAAAAGAAACGAAAATTCAATTCTCAACAAACGAAATTACTGGTACATTCACCGAAGATACAAACACGAGGCTGCCACTGCAGGTTATAAAGCTCTGGCAGGAGCTTCTACATGTCACTTGGTGGTTGGTCGGTCTGTCTGTTTGTCCCCGAAAATTGACCAAAAGTATGGGGTTCCATATGTTCCATCGGCGTCGCATTTGTCGGCGTCGCATATTTAGCTCTGGCAGGGATCATTTTGATCGATTTCATGCAAGACTTTCATGCGAGACTTCTTGCAACACGGCCAAAGCTTATTATGCACTCGCACTTGTTATAGGTTTTCCCGGCTATTTTAACACTTGTATCACACGAATTCCCTATATCGATACTTTAATTTCGTCCTCGAACATCACCAAGCTCAATTCTCAATTTGAATTTCAAAAAGCCACCACTAGATTTCATTTAATGTTCAGTATAATTCAAATTGTTAGCATTCCAATTCGTCCGAAATCTTTGAAATTCGTCTCGTGAAGCAATCGGCGTTGAATTGACAAAGCAAATTCGTTTTTTGTCATTCGTTTTAATGTTCTTGTCATTACATTTCGTCCCGGTGACTTAAATCGTATACGATTAGAAAATGCGCCCAATCTTTACACTTATTTGAAGAATTATGCGTATTAAAACAATGATAACTCAACATATATTTCCTTATATGTATAAATAAAAGTAGTTAGCTGTAAGGTATGAATATTTATTTCTGTGTTTCACAATTAACATTAGAGTCAGGAATTGACATTTCACAATATGCACTTATGACATGGACACTAAGCATTAAGTTCAAAGAACTTCTTAATGTTGTTCTTTGATAGACATACCTTATTTCTGTTGTTTTATTCATATACATATATCAAAGAGCAACATAACGAAGGTGTTTGATCTTAATGCTTAATCTCCATATGCTAAGCAAAGAGCATATTGTGAAAGTTCAATTTCTGATTTTTATGTTAATTGTCAAAAAAACCTCAAAACTTAAAGCTATACATTTATTTATAAGGAAATATTTGTTAAAAATTAAAATTTAATTAATGCGCAAACAAGTCCAAAGATTGGGCACATTTTTAATCGTAACGTTTTAAGTCGCCAGAGACGAAATGTAACGACAAGAACATTAAAACGAATAACAAAAAACAAATTTGCTTTTTCAATTCAACGCCGATTGCTTCACGAGACGAATTTCAAAGATTTCGGACGAATCGGAATGCTAACAATTTGAATTATACTGAACATTAAATGAAATCTAGTGGTGGCTTTTTGAAATTCAATTTGAGAATTGAGCTTGGCGATGTTCGGGGACGAAATTTAAGTATTGATATAGGGAATTCGTGTGATACAAGTGTTAAAATAGCCGGGAAAACCTATATTAAAACTCATAAAATACCGGATGAAAACACGTACTATGAAACATCGTTTCATGTTTTGAGGTGAAAATGCTAAATAAGCAATCTTTGACGTATGTACGAGACAGGTACAGGCACGTGTTTGAGTAGATAAATTCGAGAAAGACGAAACAGTTTCACTACTTCATGAATAGACCCCCTACGGTCCACGATCCATTGAGCTTATCAAGCATAAAAAAAATATTCTAAAGTAAATTCAACACACATAACGAACTTTTATCGCGTTAATTAAAGATAAATACTTAAAGAAAACGATTGATACAAAAGTATACCAATGCTCTGGACAATAAAAAATACAACACATTAATTTTGTTTTGTGAATTCTTGATGTCATACTTACGGCACAATATGGTGACCACAAGCACAGCAAGAATCCAACTCATTGCCATCGTTGCTGTTTGTATGAAGTTGATTCGCTCAAACAATCTCCTGCAGCAGTTGTCTCAAGCGATGGATGCGGTACGACACCTTTAGAACTGTCTGTGCTCTTACACTCACAGCTTGGTGTTATATAGAGTCGAAGTGTCTATAAATAACCATGAACATAATGTAAACAAACTTCCCCACACCGGCAAATTTCCAAAATTGCAAACGTCACGTAAACACCAGCATGGTTAGTCTTTGTACAAGACGTTCACAGTGCACCACACAACATTTGATGATTATGCGGATGATCCTTTAAGGAAACGAATGTGGTTTTATGAATAACACTGCATCCACAAATAACGTCTGGTCCATAAGGCTAAACCAATGAAGTAACTTGGCACGCGTGGCCGGGGGGGGGGGTCTTTAGGAGTTGAGTCAAGGCGGATTCAGATGGTGTTTACAGTATCAAGCATCCGGGTTTCAGATACTTCAAAAGTAATACATCGATTGTCTCACGTTGTAAATGTTAACGCAGATGGTATGGCCATTACTGCATGTTTACGAAAACAACCTTCAAGTGTGTGACATGATGCCATAAAAACACCAAATCTTAGACGATGTAAGCATACTAAGTCGTAAACATTTCCGGTTGTTATTACAAGTCTGTATGAAAATATATCCGGCAAACGTGCTCTGGAAACAATTTAAAAAAACAGAGTTCCCGGTTTTGAACCGGATTTCAGATTCGAGGGTCTTTGTCCATACAAACACACATTGTTTTACTGAGATGCAATGAAAGCACGAGCCAACGACATGCATGCAAGACCAGAATCATACTTGGTTTTAAACACATTTACCGTTAAGCTCGCATTTCAATGACTTTCATTTACCTCAAATAAGTGGCATGCAACAAATCGTAGTGAATTCTTAATGGCGTGATTTAGTAAGCATTTTAAAATGGAACATCAGTGGCAATAAATGTTAGAGATACGCTGACAATGCCAGACGTTCTTGCCATTCTAACATAGACCTAAAATCGACAAAGTATGTGCTGTTTTGGACGCCATTTGCCCTTTGCTTTGTCTTAACACGAGGCGCCCTTGTAAGGCCAAAGAATGAAATTTAATCATTCTATAATGGGTGATGGTGTTTCATATATTGGTTCAAGAACTATTAGCCAGCACATATTAAAGCCATCTCCCAGTGCAGTCAAGGGCGGATCCGGGGGGGGGCAAAGGGGGCCATGCCCCCCCCCCCCCCAAACGAAACCAATTTTTTTTTTTTAATGTAACATCGCATAAAAGGCAGGAAATGAGTACACAACCATCTTTTCCTCAAAAAACATTGGTTAAAGTGGTCAGAAATTGCCTCAGATCGCACCACAGAGCATCTAGAATCCAAAAAAATTTCGGGGCCCTTAAGCGGGCCCCGAACCCCACGCCGTCATTTTTTTGACCCACTTTTTGGGGAGACCAAATTTTTTTTGCCCCCCCCCTAAAATTGTGTTCTTGATCCGCCCTTGAGTGCAGTATAATATACCTAAGACAGTTTACCCTGACACGTGGGTGGTTTTAAAGCGCCGGTAAAACACCGCTACGTTCTGCGCCAATTCACGCGGTTCGCGCCGCGTGCACACCAATCTCCATGTAAGGAAATTGTTGGCACTACGCGCGCAAGGCACATACAATAGACATGGTCAGGGGGTGTTTCTCAAAACAAGAGGTACAAATGTTGAATAAAATTGATGAAGATTTATTTATATTTGATTTATTTTAATTTTTTTGACCAAAAAGGTATCGATGCCTGGTAATAAATAATGTGCCTGGCCGGTTTCATAAAAACGTACTAGTTCAAAACCGGCCAAACACATTATTTATTCCCTTATTATTCAAAAACAATTCACATACATTCCCATGTGAATTGTGTTCGTTTTGCTGAAAGAGAAGGTGCTATATGCACAGCTTCATTAAATAATTGTTCCTGCCATTTTGGTTTCCTTTTTTTTGGTTTTACTCCCCCCTTACAGATGACACGCCAGTGCTGTGTTTACCTCAAAAAATTAAAAGCGTGCACTGCACTGTTATGCAATTTTATGATCATGTTAAATGCACCGTGAATGAAATTACAATTAACTTAACTGTATGAAAATAATCAGTACCCTTTTGATTAATTCTTTAAAGCGCCCTCTCCCCCCACAAAAATATACAGTGCTTTAACTTCTTAAACGTCAACGCAGATTGCATGTTCATTTTAGATGTCGAAAAAACAACGTCAAGAAATGACATCGACAGTTGGCAATATCATATGGCAATTTGTTGAAGATTTAAACGTGCCAACATATTTTTTCCGGGTCTTACTACCAGCCTGTATGAAATTACATCCAACGAACGAGCTCTGTCAACATGAACTTCGTAGTTCTTGATTGGAACAGATTTCGAATTCAAGAGGCTCCCTCTGTATCAACAGTCATGGGAGAGGAGCCGCGTTTCACTCGAAATTCAATCAAACAAAATTCACATTGAGAAGATTATGACAACACAGATTCTTAACCCTATCTGGTCTTGGATATTCTGGGTTTTGTCGGGACTGGAATGGGGTTTTTAATTTGCAGTAGTATAAGCTATTGGTGGGTTGGGGGTTGGGGGGGTTGATCTGATGTAATCTAGGGATTAAAGATAATTTGTGCATTGACGATTCATCGCTGTGGTTCGGTGAGAAATAAGGAATAAGAAACCCGCGGGACTCGTTGAATGATGTAATATGATCAATGTTTAGTGATCTGCGACTTTATTTTTTATTGTCAGAAACATTGGTTCCTACCGTTTTTGAAACTTTCCAACCTCAGGAAAAGTACATGCAATTTATTGTACCGAGTCGTAATTCAGAAATCATAATACATCTCAATGGATCCATAAATCTCCCCAAATACAAAGGACACTTTCAGTGATAGTCAATTTGAAAGCATGAACCCCGATCTCCATATTGAAGGACCAAAAAAAGCAGTTGCGACCAAAATTAACTACAGAAATTTGAAAAAGAGATTTCAAGCAATTTATGTAGACAAAAATATGCCTGACTAATAGTAAATGTGGCCACTCGGGTTTGCTTGGTATGCATTTGACCTGTAGAAAGAACATTTTACACACAGGACAGTAAAGATGTGCTCTATATCTAGATCAGTGTGCATTATCAATGTACTATTTTCACACAACCGGTCTGTTGTAGGCATACAAAATCACTCATCAAACGAGTTGTAGGCATGAGTTTTCAGCTAACAATAGCCACATATACAAACTCGTATAGTGCTTTTGACACAAGTTGTGCAAATAGTATCTGCGAACTGGTTTGCATGTGCCAAAGTCACCCATCAGATCAGATGGGGTGGCACACAGCTTATAATACTACCAGTTTCTGATAGAATGTACATTTAAATATAGTGCATTCTGTGTGCCCATCGCCGGTACAAGGACTACATTAAGCATTCAGGCATACTTAGAAATGGTGCTGAACTATTTGTTTTTAAATTTTTCATCAGTAAAGGAATGTTCTCTGTACAGGTAGATTGGGATTACTACTTCCAATCACACACAACTGCCTTGCATGACTGGTTATCACAGCACACGATCAACACTATCCACCGTAGGCGTAGCCAGCGGGATGGGGAAGGGAGGGGTATAAGGGGAGTATTCCCCCCCCCTTGTTTTTAATTTGAACAAGTGTCTTTTTTCTAATAAAAGTGCCATTTTTACCAGTGCCTTTTACAATTAAGTGTCCTATTTGGAATTTCGAGGGACCTTCGGCAATTGTGCCACAAAATCGCTATCTATTGTCCGATAGTGGGCATGATCGTCCGGTTTGAATAGCGCCCCCATTTGAAGATGGTACCAGCCCTTCAAACTTAAACTCCTGACTTGCTCATGCAATGCAATTTACCCACTCATCCCGCCTCTTTTGATATGATGCACCAAACAACAAAATGACAAATAGAGGGCGTCCTATAGTGCAACAGCCTAGCATAGGAATGCATACCTGCAAATAAACTCCCATAGGCACTAGTGCTAAATGCCCATACTTCAAAATTATTTTAAAAATACTCAAAACTCTCACAGGTATTCAAGCTGCACAGAAAAATGATGATCAATGTGTCATCTTTCATTTTCTTTTCAATTTTTGGTGGGTTGACCATTGACTTTTCGAGATATTTTCACGCAAAGAATACGAACCCTATTTTCCCCAAAGCGGAAAAGTAGCCATCTTGAAAAACGATCCCTCCACAGCATGGCAAAATAGCGCCACTTTCGAGCCCAATAGCATCCAAAATGCTCAGAATTGGAAGCCCCAAGTCCGCGGGCCAGAGGTTCATTACCATATCTCTTCAATTCCCCAATTTTACGGCGCTCAGAACTCTCTAATATGGAATATTTTGAGGGTATAACTTTTATTCATGAGCTTGGCGGATCGATTTACCGGTGTGCACCCATAGCTGTTCATCAACCGACATGGGAAGAACCAATTTCCTCACGCCGCACTCTCCAGGTGAGACTTGGACAAGAAGAGGGCAATACCATACGTGGGATGTCGCCACCTATCGACAGAGTTGTGTGTGTGATGGCAGGCATTCGTTAGTACCCCCGCCCTGCAAACAGGAAGCTAGGATACGGTGATGAGCTTCACAGAAACTTGCGAAGGAAGTGGCCTATGACCTATGTATATATAGCATCTGGCTGCAGCTGTTTAAGACCGCAGTTCGACAGTGCGCGCAAATGCTATCCAAAGACTTCCCCATAGAAATGCGCACATTTCATACCGGATGTGATTTCTGTTTCATTGCGGACCATGTGGACACAATTTTGAGCGTCGCATAATGCAATCCGACCGTCCGTGATTCGAAACGGAGCCTGAACAAATGACAGGAATTCTAAATTTACAACACAGATAACTTTTACATAGTTTCCTACATTATTACGCTTTTCAACAAAAAAATCTCTGAACTGGAATAAAAGAGTAATGAATCAGTCTTAACGGCCGTTTCAAACCTTGCAGAGTCATGACCGTGATAACGCGCAGGTCACAGGTCACGAAAAATCCAACCAATCAGAGGGCGAATTCATCAAAGTATCCGCGCGTCCTGTTTGCAGGGCGGGGGTACGAGCGAATGGCAGGCAACGTTCCCAACTCATGGGTGCAGGCCAGTAAATAGGCCCAAAATGGCCAACGCGTGCGAAATCACTAATTGTATGCACTCATTCAATTATTTTGCTATTAGAGCATTTAATTGTGGGCCATGAACTTCAGGATTTGTAAATTAAAAAAATTTTTAAAAAACAGGAGGGAAGCCGTTATGAGGATTGCGACCTTGTATATCTGTGAAATTTCGGTGATATTAGGCCATGAATTTGCTCATCAGTTTTTATTAAATGGCGATGGCCTTATGACTACTTAATTCTAGGGGTGAACATTTCTGGATGGAAATTTTCTCCCAAACGTCATCGACATCGGATTACCCCGAGAGTTTTTGTTTTCGTGAAGAAAACAAAAAAATGAGTAGTGGGGCTATTTATCACTGAGGTCTTTGAAAGTTTTGTTTGCTTGGCGGCCATGCATGCCGTGTTATTAGTTGTTATTCAGTGGGCAGAACCTTTTGTTTTGGAGGGGGCTTAAACATTTGCAACTTATCATCGGACGAGCCACAGGCTGAATATCACGCTGCTATAGCTGCTGGGACGCGGCCTACAGAGCTTCCTTAGCAAGGTTTCCGCAGGTGAACCTGCGGAAGGATCATTACCGATCAGAGATAGAAAAACCCCGCCGTCCAAGGGGCCGAGGTTTGGTTGTCTCTAGCCTTTAGTCAAGTCCCACGCGCTTATCCGGACACATGACGCACACCGGATGCTGGCACGTAAAACGACTAGCACGAGCGGCGAAGCCGCTTCGCCACTCGACTGGTCTTTTTTACGTGCCAGAATCTGGGGCACCACGCGTCCAGGTAGACACGTAAGCCTTGACTAAAGGCTAGTTGCCCCCTGCCGGCCGCTCCGGTGGGGCCGGCCACCGTGCTGTCTTCCGAATGTAGGCGGGAGTGACCCATGCCGGGTTTTTTTTAAGCCGCCGCCGAGTGCCGCGCCAGTGCCCCGCGTGGGGGAGACAGCGGCCGGAGCGTGTTGCCCACAGAATTCGAGGCCAGGGACGACCGGGCTAGGTCTCGGTCTCGAATGGACCACGGGGATAGGTTTATCCGACTACCCCGTCGGACAGGGGCCACCCCTCAGAGGCGCCCGGTTCCCCCTCCTCCATACCGGTCCGGCTCCAGTAGCTTATCCAGCTTTGGGTGTCGGGGGATGGGGGCAACCGCACATCTGCGCCGAAATGTTGACATGTTTTTTTCCTCCGGACACTAACCCTAAAGGGGCCGGGTGGCGGAATCCGCCCCCCCCCCCCCAACATTTTCAGCGTGACCATTCCTCCCGGCCCAAACTGGAAGTGCCTTATAATTTAAATTTGAAAAATATGTGAATTGCTTTCAACGATGTCAGTCACTGAAAAGCGTAGGCTTTAAAAAAAATCTCACCATTGACGTCATGCCTTAATCGAGCGCACTCTGTGGGCAGGTGATCATGGGTCTCGTGACGTAGTCTTAAAGATGCACATTTAAAAAAAAATCTAACGAACCGTCCGACTCGATTGAAACGATGTACATGGATGGGCTTTGAATGAAATATTGAGGACAAAGCCTATGTTCTGTTAGGCCTACAAACAGAAATATATCTCTAGTTATTCTTGATATTCTTCTTATAAACATTGTTTTTATTTCAATGCGCTAATTAATCCTTACAGGACTTGCGCCCTGTACTATAATTCTGGAGACTACATGGAGACAAAATATATTTTTCACGAAGGATACTCAAATTCAAGTCGGCGTAATCAACGTAATATCCACATCAAATCGGGTTTATTGGGCACAAGATAATTTCAAAGCAATTGTTGGTGGGTGTCTTCCAATGTTTACATGGAACTAAAATTTGTCTTTTGTTTTGTTGTTGTTGGAGATTGTCCAATCCGACTGTTGCATGAATCATGTCAATAAATAACAACCTTACGATGCCCTGTGTTTCCTTCCCAATAATTGTGGACGAGATTACCCACCTGCAACTGGTGGAGGCTACAGGCTTAGGTGACGGGCAAGGGAGACCTGGCCGATGAACTTTTTTCTACAAAAGACAACCAGTGAACGAATAAAACTCGATTCCTTGTTAATATTTCTTGCTGGATATCAATCTAACTTTAATGAAATTCAAACTGCAATTATCGAAACAAAAAAATCACCAAATTTTAACCAACCAACCACCAAAATGAAAAGAACAAAAACAAATTTACCAAACGTTGATGTACTAAAAAGGTATCTTACTGGAATTCACACGTTTATTGAAACCCTGTACTACTTTCCAGTCAAATTCATTGACTTATGATCTGTACGTAACTGGATCGATGTTTTTCTTCCATCTTCGGGGAGAAAATATGGTTTTCATTGAAATTGCCTTCACCCAAAAATGTGAAGTATTAACAGTCTGTGTGTCTTTTGCTGTGTGTATGTTTTTGCACATACTCGATGATAAAGCTACCATTTCACACATTCCAAAAATGAAATGGTCAACACCATCTCGGGACGGTGTTAACAATATTAAAATTATCATTTATCAAATATAACAGGTTGCGATAACACTCCATTGAGTCACTATTGAATGTTGACTACTGTGCTATTTTTTTCATAATGCAGCTTCTTCCTTTTTAATGTAGGGAACCGTGCCTAAGCAAGGGCGACCTCATTCGTTCTTTCTTAACTTTTAGTCATTTATGCATATGTAGAGTGACGTACCCAATTTGCATTGTATCTGGGTTATTAACATATTCTCGCGCAGGGACGGATTATACCGTATCCATTCCTTGAACAAGTATAGTCCAAGGTTACTAATAATAATAACTCTTGTTCCCTCATAATTTATATTCTTTACAATAACATTGATATTAATTCTGTTCAAATGATGGTAGAACTTTACATTGCCAGGATGTGTATTTTTAAGGGACTTAGACATAGGGCCTAGGCGTATTGATTTAGAAAGAGGCAATGTGACCTCTCATTTGGCGTTTTTCCAAGAATGACCTCACGTTTGGAGTCTCAGAAGTTGCAGTTCTGATGTCGGCGATCATTACCGATTTTTACTTCTTTTCTCTATGGTAGCATGGCTTTCATCAGTACCTTAATGTGCTGAGTAGACGCTTAGGTATTCAGGAAACCCCCAGTGAGTATTTTTAGGTTTTATATTCATGCTTGTCAGAGAAATGACTGTTTTCCTTGTACATCTTTTAGCCTCTGTGTAGTGCGTAAGCTATTACATGCCAATGTCGTTGTTTTATATACACCATTGAATGTTCGTATTTTGTATACTATTCCAGGCAATGGGGGTTTTGTCAGCCGATGATTACTCTACCAGGGTTTTGCTGTTCGTTCCACTTTTGTGAGAAGCTTCACCGAGTACCAAATAAATCATATTGCGTTTACTGCATGTAAGCCAAAGCGTGCTGTTGTCCTGCGGATTTTGATTTGCTTGTCCCTCCTTGTCAGTGAGTGCTCGTCCGCTTTAGTTAGCTGGACCGACCTCCTTCTGTCCCCTACATGGAGGTGGGCCATGACATTAATAAAACATTAATAATATTCTTGTGTCCAAACGAAATCCAAACCACCCAAATGAAATAACATTCGAAATTTGGCAAATTTGAATAAGCAATCGCAAAAGTTAAAGGAAAAAGAACAACATCCTGACATTGTTATCATAAGGCATAACATAACTTTTTATACTGACACGTTGGCCGTAAATGCTTTGGAAATGCTCTGGGAAAACGCACTTTATTTTGAAAAGAAAAACTATGAAGTAGGTCTGCGATCATCGGATTAGCTTATAGAATTGTTTTCCAGGCAAGCTGCTAAACTGCAGATTTCTTTCATGATAAGTTTTGGTTAAAACAAAATCCAGTCCAAAAATGTAATGTAATTAAAACAATCGCTGTTCACCTATATTAACCCAACTTGAACTTAATTTATGAAACTATGAACTTGCTTGTCAGTGGCTGTTTTGTCGGCATACTTCCTGGGTTAAATTGTGGATACAACTTTAATTGCACGCACTTACAGACTTGGCGTAAACATGATCAGAAAGACTGAGGCCCCAAGCCACATCTTTGTGGTAACTGAGCTTGTACAAGCCCCTAGACACAGCTTCATCCTCCTTGACCCATTTCTCACCCATTGGTTTCGAGGCGCTCACTCCACAAAGATACCAATCGTCATACCAATAGGAAGTGGCCGAATATGAGTAACTGCCAGCGTAAAGCCTGTCAACTCCGGAGCTAAGGAAGGGGCTCTCTAGGAAAAAGCCCTCTGTTGAGGCTACCCACTCTGACCCGTCCGGGTCTGAGGATGGGTCGCCGAACGTTCCTTTTCGGTTAAAAAGGGTAGAATTTTGAACATCCCGCACCCAGACACCTACCTCTCCCACAGTAATTATATCCGTCCTCTCTGTTGGCCCACTGATCTTCACCCAGCTTGTTCCCGCTATGTTGGCATTGCTTGCCCCCTTTCTATGATAAACCTTTGCATCCCCTCCCACGGCCCACACGTGACCCTTCTGGCTGACACTTACACACAGAGCTTTTATACCAGATACGGACACCCAGCTGGTACCCATGGGTTTACTAGTGCTGATACCGTTACGATAAAAGATGGATCTATGAGCATTAAAGCCCCAGACACTGTTGTAACCTACACTGACGGTTTCAAGATTCCCAGTTTTATCTTGGATCCAATTATCACCAAACGAATTAGTGTTACCGTAAGTGTTGTGGCGATAGTATATCATGTATTTGTCATTCGTGCCCCAGACCCCACAGTAACCTGATGAGATGTCTTTTAAAACTCCTGGAATCTTGGTCCAGCTTCCGGAGGCAGAAACAACGTCATCAGCTGCATCTATCTCCTCAGGAACAAACGGCTGTGCATTATCCTCTGTGTCCTGGTCGGCAGGGTCGGGAACCAGACCATTAGGATTGGTGAGGCAGTCGGCAACAATCGCGGTAAACGTCAGCACAATCAACATGGTCTGAAAACTGATCGGAAAGAATTTTTTTTTAGTTTTAATTTTTTTGGGGGGGGCAGGCCAAAGTTTATAAAAAAATAATCAATTCATACCCTGTGTTGCAATCTTCAACTTAAGTTTTTCGTTTAAAGATAATTTTGAAATTACAATGTTGTAAAAACGATTTCTGTGTTTTAACAGTAGTTTAAGATCTAAACCCCAAAAAAATGTAATTTGTTTGCTATAAAATTATTTTAAAAATGTATTTGCTTTTTAAATTTTTTTTTGAAGTTCCGGGTTTTTCTCAAATTTTAGTTTTCTGAAATTTCTATAAAACGTAATGTAGCGGGAGGAGTAGACATGGAAGAAAACAATACTTTAAGCCTAGTAGGTAAATAAGTTATGACGAATCCTGTCTACGACACCGCTTTTGTAGCGGTACGCCATAAAGGAGGTCCGCTCAAATGATTAGATTTAAGGACGCCAAAAACAACCCAAGACAAACAGACAAAATCAAAACACTAGGAGGAGTCAAATTATGTTTGGTCTCATGAACTTGTTACAGATTACTTGTATACAAAATCAATAACAATAGTTCTGGATCTGAATCTCAATCTAAACTCACAAAACAAGTGTTACAAAAATCATATAACTTAGATTCAACTTGCAGCTCTATAAATTGTAATAACGTTGCCAATGATAAATTATAATCACAAAGTTTGTATTTCTAAAGTTGCCCCGGTTCCTTAGATTCCCAGGCTCCTAGTATTCTTGGTTCTAATATTTTAATCAGGTTCCCCGAACGTCTGGCCAGTGTACGGCTGTGTAGTGAACTAGGCCTCCAAATCGCACACTTTGGTGTGCAGGCAGAAAAGGGCTGATAATCGCGTGTGTTCATGGCACTGAGTGCGCGTTTGTATACATTTTTTGGGGCTGTATGCCAATAGTACGGTGCCTCGTAAAAGACGTCTCACTACAGTAATAAATTGTCTGAAAATTCTGAAAACTCCTTAAAATATTAAATGTTCTTGAAAGTGGAAGCACTGCAAATTGAACGCCGCAGCGACAGGATACCGTTCATCGCTGCACCGTGTACTTTTCAGTTTGTCAAATTGCATCATTGAAGTTCAGAATTGAATGCTTATTACAAACTCAAGCTAAACGCGGATAAAACTGAAGTTATCATTGCTGCATTTTCTTATCATCACAAACACTTAACCGAGAAACAGAAACAGAGGCACCATGTAAACCCTTAAAAAGATGCTACATAAAGGGTGTCGGCATTTTTCATAAACGTCATTTACCTATCTTTACAAATAGACATAATTGCCAGTGCCTTGAGTACCTAATTGTTGGTAGATAGGTGCGCTATATAAGACTCCGGTATTGACCGATCGCGGTAGAGTCGCGTTAGAATCGTGTCGACGCAGCTTGTGAAATATTGTCTAATTACCACAGATATCGAATAAAGAGACTAGATCGGCAGCGCGTGCATACGCGCCATAGAGTGTGCACAAATGTTCCGGTTCCGTTGTAGCATGAATTTAGGTTTTATGAAATACGGACTCATTGGTGGTATTGCGCATGCTCATGCATAGACAATTAGAACAGGGGCCGGTCACGTGAGACGGTTTAACCAACAAAGGGAAAAAGAGTCCGATTTTCGTACGATTTTATATGATACCGTCATGGACGCTCTACGCGCAATAGTGCGTGGGACAAAACGTGAGTTACGCGCACCTACATTCTCTCGTAGGTTTGTGCACAAACGTGTATTTTTGTGTCTGTAAAGATAATATTTTTGACCAGTAGTTATTATGTCTCCAACAAAATTCAATATGTATTATCAAGCTGGATAGTCACCTCGAAGTTTGCTCCATTTTTTCCTCGTATTTATATTTAGTTTCAAAATAGTGGTGCGCGTTGCTAAAAATCTCCAAATATATGTCACGCTTATGTGCTAAAATTGTATATAAAAGATTGTTTTAAACAATAAATAGGAAAACGTAGAATGTAAAAACTACTTTGAATTACCGTTTAATTATTTAAAATAAATATTGTGAAATGTTTCAATGGATGATTTTTACTGGATGATATTTGTGTCACAATATATTATTATCCTTTTTGGATGAGAACAATATATACTTAGAGTACATTTTATATGTATGACTTTAATGACAATAATATTGCCCCTGAAAACCCCCACCACCACCTCCACCTCCACCACCACCTATTGGTTTTTATGTAGGCCAAGCGTCCAGTCTAGTCTGTGTGCGTTTAGGCCACTCAAAACGGTATTTAGGAGAAAGTAGCAAGTCATTCAGTCGAGTGATAATAATGTGTAAATCAACTTCTAAAGATGTGAAAAAAACGTGTTTGCTTGTATAGATTGCTGAGTTACCCATCTTGTGAGATCTGGCCATTTTGATATCTGAGGAAATCGACCTTCACTCAGTTCTAACGGCAAGAGACCTAAAGGGAGACATCAGTTATTTCGTATGAGGGATTATGCACTTACCGAATAGTTGCCATTGTCAGATGGTTAAGGGATTGACGGCGGTCTGTCCCTGTTATGACAATGTGAGATGAGAAAGGCTCAATGAATAATAAACACAACACATGCAATTGAATTAGACATCACCAATTGGGTATTTTCGGAAGCAAAACAATAAAGTAACCAGCGGAAGCAAAAACAACTCTAATAGTTGGTTGGTTGCAACTTCATCGCTCGTGTTTTCTGTGTGCAGTGGAGATATGTCAACAATGCGGTAAGCATAAAGTGGTTATTACTATATACGCTATAGTAAGAGTTAGAACTCCCGAGAAGAAACTTTGCCTTAAAATTCATCTTCTCTGCTATTCAATGTTAAATACGACTGGTACTCACCAGGTCTTGTTTGTCAGATTTGTTTCAAGGGTGCCACACTGTCTGTACGGTGTACGACTGATGTTTCCAACTATGATAGCTGTGTACAATTTGTCCTTAAAAATAAACCTTTCGAGGAAACAGTTTCTTGTTTTATAGAAGAAAATCGAACGGCATGAAATGGAAAAGATTGGCGCAAATACAGAGTTCGTTTTATTATCTAATAAATTAATATTGGCAATTAAGTATATAGCTGTTTCTAGTTTATTATCATGTGGGTATACCGGTCCCGAAATATTATTTTCGTGAACTTGCGCGCACAGCTAACTTTACGGCAGACAGATAACTTTTATCAGAGGAGGGGGACAATTGTGGACAAGCCCCGGCCTGTGCGCCACCAGTCTTTTGTGGACAATAAAGTAGGACATAAAAAAATTCTTTTAGCACTGATCCGGTTGACCACGCGTTAATTTCGTTGATTTACAATACTTTTGAAGCGTCCAGTCATTAGCATCGGAGACAAACTGCTCCCCTGTCTGTGGTTAAGAATTAGGTGCTTTTTGATTGCAGTAGCCATTTCAAAGAGGAAGGATGGAAGTAAACTGTACTTTATTTAATGGCTGCAGCTTAAAACTTGGCATTGGCGTTAAAGCATTTTGCTGACAGATGCTAACTAAATTGAAAGTTAATCCGGGAATGAAAAGATACTGCTGAAGCCAGATTAGAATTATAATTGAAGTCGATCTTGCATGAGTCCATCCATCATTGTAAACTAGGACATAAGAAATAATGAGACTCTTCCTGCTAAATAATTGGCTTTGAAGATTTCGCTGACAGAAGCCGACTAAATTGAAAGTTAATCAAGGAATGGAAAAATACTACTGAAGCCTGATTAGAATCGTAATTGCTGTTGATCTTTTACCAGTCAATCATTGCAAACTAGGATGTAAAAAATAATTCGATGCTTGAAAGAACTGTGTGTACTTGTGCATATAACAGAGGAACAATAATAGACCTGCTCCCAGTCGTGACGTCATTCATAGTGGTCCTAAGTTGTTACCCTAATCCAAGCAGCACCCGCCAGTGTCTTCCCATAGACATGTGTGCAATTTGGAGGCGGTCATACGTCAGCGGAGGTTTTGTCTGGTCCCTGGACTTTGTGCTTACTAAAGTAACACATTAGTTCTTTACACCCACCTATCTTGCTCCAATTTTATTGAAAGAGAAGAATTCATTTACAGTTTGAAATTGTGTATATAGAACGTCAAAAACGTACATATTCCTACTATTTGCTAATAGGTAAATGTGCAAGTGCAGTGGATAACAAGTATTGTGGACAAACAAATGCACATATTTTGACTCTTCTTCCTTCGTACTTTGCTTGTAACTATCTAAATTCCAAAGAGTGAAATTAGGGACTAGACGTTTTAGAGTGAAAACCACTCTCATTTTCGATTGACATAGTCTGAAAAATGAATCACTTCAGTCAAAGCTCGAGTGAAACCTCGATCTTTACGATCGAAGAAATTTCACTCTAAAACGTCTAGTCCCTAGTTTCCGACTGTGGGAGTGAATCTTCACTCGAATGGAGTAAATTTTCACTCTTTAGAATTTAGAAAGCATTTGTAGGACAACAGCAAATGTGCAAAATCACTTGTAATGCTTGTGATATTCAGTTGCGGGTGGCAGTCAACTGTCTGGTCCCTGACAATATTCAAAGTCAGGGGAATGCTTCTCGGAATTTATTTTCCTTACTAAATCCTTCCAAGCCAGACGCACAAAAAAATATTGAATCTAGGCCTAGGTCTACTTCAATATAAAAAGTTGCATTTGATTAGAAACGTAAAGGAAAAGAAAACAACTAGTAGACCTTGGCCCATTCAATTACATAAATTTATCAACGTACAAATTCAATCCTTTGACCTTCGGTATATTATAAGTCCAATGTGTAACCAATCGAGCAATGGCGCTTTGAAACATTCGCAAGGTGTTTCTGCAATGCCGTAACGATAGTTGAAAATTGCACTACACGTCTGCGGCACGAGTTCTTTCATTCGTCTGCACGAACACATTCATTGCTCACTTTTAATGCAAGGTAATTTTGTTAAACAACTTCATGCTGTGCACGTCGATAAAACGTTGATGTAGATCAAGCCAGGTAGCGGCAATCCGGCCATGGCTTTCAATCCTAAATGCGGACGGACGTTTTTTTAAATGATAAAACCATTCTAGAGTATGCTCAACGACTGAAGGTGCTTCTTGCCTTGGAATTGTTTTCTTAAAAAGGAACCTTTTTGAAGCTTCAGTCTCCCGAGGAACCACCCCATGGGTGCGCCACTGCCCTACTCCCTGCCAAACTCCTCGGTAGGCGAAACTTTGGGTCGGGTTTTACTCCCTTTCCCCACCTCTTCGCCCCTTTTATTCTACTAAAGAAAATTGGCGGGGCCCGGGTAGGGGAGCTCCCCCCGACCCCCTTGGGTCCGCTACTTGCTGCCATAAGTGTCTGTAAATGTGACAACATGAGTTGCTAATACATTCGCCCCTGACGACCATCAGTGAGGCAAACAGTCCTTAATAAACAAAAACGATGTAAAAACTATCTGGCGCTGATCGTCTCCGGTTTGAGCATCAACTTTTCAGGAAGGCTTTTCACGTTGGCACTAAATTGAATTACCCCACACCGTCACATAATGATCGTTGAGCCATGAAATACCAGTCGGTTGACGAGCAGCTTGATCTAGGTAATTTCCAAGTAGAGAACGGAAGGCAAATTCTAATTCCACTTAATGTTTTGACCAATTTCCATAAACATTATGGGGAAAAGGTTATTTGTTCTTCGTTACAGAGTTAAGCTGCCATTGATTATTGCCTCGTGTGAATTGGCTCTTATCACTAGAGTGGGTATTATTTACCTTTTTTTCTACTTTTTAATATTCTGCCCCCTTATACAACAAGTAAACTTCAAAAAAAAAATCGGAAAGTTTAACCAACCCCTTTAGGCCCACATGCGCCAAAAAGTTTTTTTGGATGAGGGGCGTCCTCTGTGGTTAGTTAAGCTGACATGTTTCCCTAACTCTTACTGTACTTAAGAAAGGCGTGTTTTACGGTACAAGACTATTATTATTTAAGGCCACTGGTGCCATCACTTCTTGTCACTTTATAAAATTCTGCCCCGTCAAAATATGTAGTAGCCTACATTGGAAACAATAATTAAACATTAAGAAAAAATGACAAATTTAAGATGGTACCTGCCGCAAAAAAAGGTTTTGTTGAAGAGCGCCCTCTATGGTTAGTTTCACTGACTTATAATGTACTAGAGAATGGCTACCAGACTATAAACGTTTAAGGGAATATACAACATTTGTTTTTGTATTTTTTTTTTAAACCTTGGTCATTCGTTCCTACCAGCTTATGCAGAGATGAACCTGCCCGCTCCTTTCGTCTGGCTCCTTTGTCAGCCAGGAAGTTTTTTCTAGCATTTTCCGCCCTACTCAAACCTTCCTGTATCCTCTGTCGTCTGTAGTGCGTTCCCAGCTGCTTGCTCCTTTTCAAGATGACTTCAGGTCTCTCTAGCAAATGTCCTTATAGCGGAGATAGGGTCGCCCTGCAGGTCTTGTACCTTCAGCAATTTCTCCACAAAGGAGATCCTTTAGGAGCCGACCTAAGTCTATCTTCTTGACATGGCTGAGGTCTCATGCTGAGGGGCTTTACGCCACTGTTTGTTGAATTTTTTGGCGGGGGGTTTCTTTTCGTGTTTGTTGTGGTTGGTTAAATTGAGATTTTTTGTTTCTATAATTAAAGTTGCATTTAAATTTGCTTTAAAATCAAGCAAGGTATATCAACAAGGATTTGAGTTTCATTAATTCCTCGGTTTGTCATCATAGAAAAAGACGCTACCCAAAGCCTGTACAGGACACTTCCATCAGTCACCCATCATTACAGTCCTGCCCGAACTCTCTATCAGTCAGTGCATATAGGCGTCCTGTTTTACAGAAATAACGGTACTCTAAGGTTTAGAGACTTCTTCCAATTACCCAAGCTTACAGAACGCTAGAAAAAAATCTGGAGTAAGCAAGAAAGTTTCATTCATAACGCCCGCCTATTGGATCAAACGCGAGTCAACCAGTGTGTGTGCGGGGAAACACACCACAAGTCGTCCAAGCAGATCAGGTAGCCAATTAAGCTGCATCTGCGTAGGACTGCTCCTCACAAAAACACTCCGAGAACAGTTCCTTGGGCCAATTCCCTGTTGAAAACACCATTGATGTTGCAACTTGCAATGGTTCCAGTTAAATCGTTTATCATGGATCAACTTACTTAGCCTGGCCTAGTCCAGACTGGAAAAGTAGCAAATGACAAAATACAGAAAAAACAGTCATAGGTCACAATGTTACTCTCTAAATTACAAAGAATGAAATTCGAGACTAGACGTTTTAGAGTGAAAATCACTCTCATTTTCGATTGAAATAGTCTGAAAAATAACCACTTTAGTCGAAGTTTACGATTGAACAAATTTCACTTTAAAACGTCTAGTCCATAGTTTCCGACTGTGGTAGTGAATCTGTACTCGAATGGAGTGAATTTTCATTCTTTGGACTTAAGAGAGTATACATGCTCAACCTGCACTGGCCGTACAGATGCCTTCAAATAGAAATGCCTAACGGCTTCACAAGGTTGTGTTATCAAGTCAATACAGTTTTGTATTAAATTCAACAGCTAACACTTCAAACATGTGCGAGGTTTTGAATCAAGAGCCTGTATAATTATGATAGTTCAGTAATTCGTTCTCAAAAAAACAAGAAGTCGGTGATCATAAGTTTCTCAGGAAACGAGAACTTAAAGCTAGTGGCCCACCAAGAAGTAAAAGTCACACTGGGTCTTTGGACTTGTCTCGGTCTTCCAGACCGCCAACTTTGCCTTTAAGGTCCTCTTCTCCATCTACAACTTGCTACAGGGGCTGATGATCTTCATACTGTTCTGCGCCAGGCATCCAGATGTTCGCCAGGTCTGGCGAGACATAGTGTGCAAGACGGATGCCTTATGACGTGAGAGGAGTATTTGGAACAATGCCGCGCATTGTGGTACTTGGGGTATGAGGGGACGATCAATTCTTAATAGAGATGAGGGAGGTTATGAACTGTCACAAATATGGGACCCCCTCATACCCCAAGTACCACCCCGGGGAGGACACAAGTGGCCAGACCACCATCTAGTTGCCGCAACAGGAAACAGCGCCACCAACCGATTGGTGGTGTTTCAATCTGAGGATGACTAGTGAAACTTGTCGAAACGTAAACGAAACTACGTAAGTAATTGGCTGTGTTTATAGAAAATTCATTTACAAAGTTGAAATTTCACCAGCCTGATGAACTTCTTTCGTGATATATCTGCAAAGTTTGCTGCTTTGGACCAGTCGGTCACGATCTTGTAAAAATTGAGTCTAAGCCACCCGACTATTGGGGGTACCCAAAGGACCTGGTGTACCACACATTGCCAAACACCTTGCATGAAATCAAAGCCCTCAGAAGAACACGGATGGTCCACACAGCTATTGCAGACATGAGGATCTGGGCACAACTATGATTTGATCTGGATGACAGACAGGGGGAGGGTCGAGAAGCAGGACAGTGACACTGTGAACCTTATCTGTAATTCAGTCTCAAGTTCAACAAATGTAATTCCATTGATGACCTGTTCTGTTATTCCATTTATTTCCTTCCATTTCCTGAGGCCCATTGTTGTCATTGTGTTCATAGCAAAAGGTCTATTCTGAACATTGTGTTGGTAGTGTTTTGGGGTAGTCCGAAAGAAAGGCCGGTATCCTTTTCATGCATGGCTGATTACCAGTGAAACTTTTACTGACTGTGGTAAATACCCAGACCGAATGATTGTCGAAGAGAAATACGGGTAACCTTTCCCGTTTTTGTGGGAGACAACGAATTATCCGAAGGGACATTTTCTCTTTACTAACGGTTTATACCCTCTGGAATCATCACAAACAAGACATATTGATTTCTGTATAGAAACTTTTATTTTTAAAATGACCTCTATTTATCCAATTACAAATAGCTTTGAAGCAAACAAATTTACTAAGAACACTTGTACCCAGCCCAATGGTCATAATAAACATGACTTATAAGGCCTATCAGGGGCGTAGCAAGGTCATTTTTTGGGGGGGGGGGAGGGAAGGTAAAAATTTCTTTAGAAGGGGCACCCGCTCATCCGTGCTGAAAATGTAGACACGTTTTTGCTCGGGGACCTGGCCTCTGTGAAATCAAAATGGTGGAAGGGGGCGTCGGTACCATCTTCCGATGGGGGTGATGTTCAAAACAGACGATTATGCACACTAACGGACAATAAATGGCGCTTTTCAAGGCAACACGCGTGAAATTTAAAAAAGCACTCGTAACGGCCGCTGCCACACAAAAGGCACTACTTTTTGGTACAAAAAGGCACTTGTTCGGAAAAAAAGGCACTTGTTATAAAATATATTGGGGGTAGACGCCGGGGGGGGGGGGGATGCACTTGAATGGAAAAGGGCGGTCTTTACAAAATTTACCCCCTTTAATACCACCACAAACGCCCTAACCCCCACGCTGGCTACGCCTATGCCTATGACGTACTTTTTAATCCAGGTGATTCTGATTAAATTTTGTGTTTTAGAAGTACTTGAAAAAAGTGTGCATTGATTAACATAAAGGAATTAACCTGCGATTGTCTTCACCAATTGTTCAAATGATGTTAATGTCGTTTTTCCACCTGTAGGATTTGCCCCTATTGTTTCGCTTACTCGGACCACTTTTCTTCACACGATTGGGATTGTGGTTTTGACAAAGTGGGAACAACGCGCCGAGTGCATGAATCAAAGCAACTGTCACTCTCCATAAAACAAAATTTGAAAAAAGAAAAAAATACGTTACAATGTACATGTGTATAAGAATGTAGAATACAAAATATAAAAAAAATACAATATTGAATGGAAAAAAACTCCGAGTGGATTAATATTTCGGTTCTATATACAGGGTGGGTAAAAACAAAAAAATGGCAGGACCTTGTACCACTTTCAAAGTCTAGGACATGAAAGGCCAGTCATTAAGCTTTCTTTTAGTACAAAGAAAATATAATACTAAAATGTAATATCAACTGTAAAATATATATCTTTCCCGGTTATACTTATATCACTCAAATTCTATGGGAAGATACTTTATTCCCGTTTTCGAATTTACATCAATTTATATTTGGTCTTGTGTAATTTCTGATCTTAACTTCCACTAATTCGTCTCGTTTAAAGACTGACATTGAATCGAAAAAAAACAAATTCGATATATTTTTATCATTTATTTCAATAATTATCTCGGTCATTCGATGTCGTTAGTTGCAAGCTGAAACGTTACGGTCAGATATATTTCACATCTTTTACTTTTTTTTCAATGAATGATTAGATTTTGTTAAACAATTTCATTTTTTATTCTTTATTCGGCTTTAAAAAAAAACAATCTAACCTAAATCTATGTGCAGATGATCATGGAATCCGGCGGAACACACATGGCTCATTTGCTTGGATTTTCTAGTTTCTTAAAATAAAGGGCAAATGGAGACAAATGGTATTCGTTTATGGGCTGATTTCTCCAAAAGGAACATCACGTAAGCACATTAAACTACTTCAAAGCAAAATTAAGACCATATGCGTTACATGCATCCCAGATGGATGTTCTTTGTTGTTTCAATTCAGTAACAAGACAGCACAAAAGGTTAACGCCTATCCACACTATCCAAGACCATTGACAAGACCAAGACCGAAGCGCGAAAAGGAATAATTTTAAAAATCTGCATTTTCAATTCAACGCCAGTCTCTACATGTATTGAGACGAATTCCCCAAAAACAAGGGCGAATGTGAATGCTATAGATTTACCAGGATATAAATGTACTGGTGTAAATTCGAAATAAGAATTACAAGTGGGGCCAAACGACGTCATTAAACGAAATGCAAGTATCGTTTCACGGAATTTGAAGTCGTGTAAAAGTGACCGTACCGAGGAAACATATTATTATTGTACAAAAATAGATATAAGGCAAGATAATGGCTTCATTGAAACATGCCTAAAAAATATTAGCCTCGTCCATTAGCAGAATGGCAAATGAAGATTTAGGTTAAAACTTTTACAAAAATCTGATTCAAAAATTGCAAGATATAAGGCAAGATAAGGGCTTCATTGAAATATGTCTAAAAATATCAGCCTCTTCCATGAGCACAATGGCAAATGTAGACTTAGGTTAAAACTTTTACAAAAATCTGATTCGAAAATTGGCAAGATTTAAGGCAAGATAATGGCTTCATTTAAATATGCCTTTAAAATATCAGCCTCTTCCAGTAGCAGAATGGCAAATGTAGAAAAAGGTTAAACCTTTACAAAAATCTGATTTAAAAATTGGCAAGATATAAGGCAAGATAATGGCCTCATTTAAATATGCCTAAACAAATATCAGCCTCCTCCATTAGCAGAATGGAAAATGTACAAATAAATTCCTTCGAAAGAAACTTCAATTACGAGTGTTTGGAACAATCTGGATCATTTTAAGGGATAAATTATGTTAGTCCGACGGATTTCCCAATTTTTCTTTTTTATATTGCAATGTTTAGACGTACAATTGGATGTTACGTAATAGTTAATCAAGCTTCACCGTACGTTGCGCCGTTGAGAATGGGGAAGTGACTTAGGAATCCAAACTCGTCTCCTTGGGTTCTCCTGCAATACCAAGGTTTGCGACCTTATTTACAAAATATCTCTAATGAGTTCGAATGCATGACGACACCTGACCGATGATGAAAAAAAAATATCTGAAATCCTTTCAATGTTTGAAATTGTTACTTCAATTGACTCTCTCTCTCTCTCTTTCAGACGGGTTTAGACTGTCCCATGGTGTTTACATCCCGCCTTGACCATTACATGTGTTTAAACTATAAGAATTACTTCTAAGTTACGACTGTGATAGTTTTCTCGATATCTTTCTACCTGTTTTCATACCTTTATTTTCTCCAGACCTCTTCTCGTTCTTGCACCTAGTAGATAAAGAGAGAATTGCAATTTTCATTCAATGCGATCACTGATACTAGGCTATAGTGAGCTCTTTCCGTTATTCGATAGATCGTTATTTCCATCAAGGCTAAAATACCAACCTTGAAAGGAAAACAAATAATGTTTAAGCATGTCAAACAAAACTGCTAGCAAAGGCCTACACCACAGCTGCTGCCGTTTTCCTCAACAAATGTTTTCAGGCCTTGGTAGTCGAGATTTTTCCTCATGTAAATTCAGACAAAACCATACAAATTACTGCAGGACATTCGTTGTCTTTTTAAAACCAATTGTTTTGTCATTTAAATCGAAGATACCGCGCATGCAGAATTATTTTTCGACGTGTTTAGAACGATCCCTGATTTTACAACGACCACAGTGCTACCGAAAATAAGTGTGTCATTATTACTATATAAGCGCACTGTCACAATAAAACCACCCTTTTTGTGTATCTGTGACTAATAAAAGGTAGTGTGAATAATTCTGTCCTTTTGAACCCTTGTTTAAATATGCATGAGTGGATCAGAGCCCAAACCTAGCAAGCTGTGGTTGACTGATCAAGATAACAATAAGGACACATTCCACACACAATAATTCTACGAGCGGAGCATCTTCAACGTACCCACACAATACACATCATTGGTATCTCAACTCTGGCGCGGGAGATCTTTGTATATTTATGAGTTTTGATTTGAATAAGAATGGGGATGGAGTCAAGTTTGTATGAGTGTGAGAAAATGAGATGGTATTGGTAACTGGTGGAAGGTTGCTGGAATTTGAAAGGAAAGTGAGGGAGTTGTCTCCATGATTCTTATCTGTGTGAACGCCATTATTCTGCTCTGCTGCAGCGATATTTTGATACTTTAGGTTTTGTCATAGACAACAGCGAAGAGTTTCTGCAAAGTATAATATTCGTGAAAAACGTGGATTCTAGTCTCTCTTCTGGAGATACCAGAACAAACCCCAGGCTCACAGGTGAGAGACTAAATATAGGGCCAAAATAGTTCTGCTGCCGGTTTCCTGAGGCTGATCCTATTTTTAAGGCCGCGGACCTACAAATTTTGTCGTAAATTTAAGCCAAAAAAATCCTGCAGTTGTCTTTTCTGTCGTCACATAACACCATGATTTGCACTCATATCATGTTGTGATTTTTGTGGCAGATACCTCTCTCGTAGTGGTAACCATCAGGCCCTAAGATCTTTTCTTTCAATCACTCTGGCTTGTCGAATTGCAGCAGCTTATATATATAAAATCTTCAGAGTGCTTTTCAAACAAATATCTGCTTGATTGTGTTTGGGATATTATATTATCTACAGTAAGACCTACTGAATATAATAAAGTGTTGGCATACCTCTACTTTATTCGTTTTGTCCAGGCTTCCTCCTCGATATCTGAAATCACAATGAAAATATACGACAGAATGCACATGACATGACGTGTGAGAGTTTGAACAATTTAACATTCAAAACGACTTAGTGAAGTTAATGACTTTGAATTCTTTTGTAGTCTGCTTTATTTTTTCAACTTATTAATTTTTTTTGTTCAAGCAGATATAATTAGCAAGACAGAGACAGGAGCATCATTGATTTAAAACAGTCAGACACCTTGTTTACTGCGAAAACTGAAAATGTGACATTTTTGTGATTAATGTTTGAAACCCAAGTTGTATGTACTTAAAACTTCGGACAATTGACTGACATTTAGTGCACATATCACGCTTCTGTGCATATTAAACACAATTTTCGCAAGGTGTTGGATATTGGCTACAAATATTTACTTTTATTAATTGATTAATGGAGAGTGTTCATGAATTTAAAAGAACACAATTCTGTGTGATCGTGCGCAAGCCCCAATTTACCTTGCACACAGCAATAACCAAACCAACGATGGCAGCTAATGACAGGCACAAAGCAGCTGCAGTCGCAATAAAAGCATATCGATAGCCATCCGGAGTGTCAGTAGGCCCAATTACGTCATTTTGAGAGCCTTCTGGAGCGTCATTAACCTCAGTTGTAAAGTCCAACTTAGGCATCACCGTTACAGCTGTGTTAGATTGAAGTGATGTAGAATCTGCAAATACGTATTTGTAATTCGTTAAACAAAAACACTATAGTATGAGGTATTCATTAATATTCATGGCTGCCTTTGTGTTTGATACAATTGAAAATTGTAAAACAAGTCTTTCTCTGTAATAAAGGGGACTTTATGGAGACAATTTTAATTAAAACACCCGAAAGATCATTACTGCTATTGCTCCTGAAGTTCTTGAACAAAGCTTACCATGTCAAATCAAGCCTGCTAGGGCAGCGGAACCAGGGGGCTGGGGACGTTTGCCCCCAGATTTTCCCAAGTGCCCCTTTTGCGGCCATAAAATGTGCCCCCTCGAACAGTAAAGTGCCCCCTCAAGATACAACAAAATGCCCTTAAGTATCTTACCATTTCTTAGAAGTAACCATATCCCAATAATGGTATAGATATTTTTGATATAAACGAGGAATATGAAAATAAAGTCCCAAGAACCCATACAATACGGCCTGAAAAGGGGCACATAATGCATGTTTAGCATATAATCATTGGCTTTGAAGAGCGCCCCTATGATGGAAGATGGTACCCCCCCCCCCCCCCCCCCCAACATTATTTGATTTTACGGAGGCCAAGTGTCCGGTGGAAAAAAAAAAACCTGTCGAAATTTCAGCAAGGGTTTGCAAGTGCCCCTTTTTGGTGATCCCCAGTTTCAAACCCGTTCCGCCGCCCGCTGAAGCCTGCCATCCGTTATGCAGTATAGGAAAGGGAAGCAAAATAATTTTTGAACAATTAAAAAGATTTACAGAGCTACCATTCGTTTCAATGTGTTTTAGAAAGACATCACACACAAAACAACTTTAACCAAACACATTAATAAATAGAACAACCGAAATCTCAACCAAAGACTGTGTACCACGACAGCTACTTTGATGAATATTATTTCAAATCGCATCGTGTAAGCACAATATGTAACAGATTTTTAAAAAAAAAATTGAAAGTTTAGGAAAAATCAGAACTGATACATAGTACTTGTGGGAGAAAAAAGGTATTTTAGGTACGGAAATATTAGGAAAATGTATTTGTTTGTTTGAAAAAAAACTGTCATTTTTCATTATCTTTGGAGCAGATAATGTTAGATGCTGCTGTAAAAGGCTCCAAAGTTTCATGAGTCGAGGCGTGCAAAGCAGGAATAGATGTTACCAAGCAAATTTGTAGAATTGATCGAGAGCAATATATTCCATGTGCACGTGGTGTTAGCGATGTAGGGAGATGTGGTGACAGTCCCTAACACGTGGCTACCATAACAGGCCCATATTTGACCTGATACTTTTCGGGGGAAAAATTGAAACTTTTCTGCGTGAAAATGACTCTTTGCGAAGGTTCCCAAAGTGTCCCGAAGCGTGATATAATCCAGTGCAATGCAGTGTCATTATAACCCAGAAAAGTATGTTTTTTACCTGTAAAGCATAAGGTAGAATATTATCTTGATTTCGGTACTACCTGACCCATGACTTTTGAGAGTGTTCGTACCTAGTGCTACTCTACAAAGCAAATAAATATCCAGGCTCACGTGATGTTTGTAGGGTAAAGAAGGCTGTCACCGTCACGTGGCTACCATTCCTGGCGCCCAGAGCCTCCCCGTATGCTTGACATCTGTACATGTACTTGTCCACATTACTCGCTACAATTGGGATTGATGCTGAAGTGGTGAAGGTGTTCACCGAAAACTCACCTAAACACACCACAAAAAGCAGAGCTATTATTGTAGTGGAAAGTGCAACAACTTAGGGCTAGTGGCCAATTTAATTTGGGGCCGTATCATAAGTCCGACGCCTCATAAGTCCGACGCCTCATAAGTCCGACGTTGGAAAAAGAAGCGTACGAGCCGTCGGACCTACGAGGCGTCGGAGCTATGAGGCGTTGGAGCTATGATGTGTCGGACTTATGAGGCGTCGGATCTATGAGGCGTCGGACTTATGGGCCTTTAGTTGGTTGGGGATTCGATTTTGTCGGACTTATGAGGCGTCGGGCCTAAGAGGCGTGAGACTTATGAGCGGATCCTGTTAATTTCTATTGTATTTTATACAACACCTAAATAGATCCTTGTCATTTTATTAGTGGGATTTAGTCACATGGCATTGAATCATTTGACAATTTCATTGACAAAATGTTGCTGTATGATGTACGTCGAACATCATGTAATTAGGTTTCATTTATCGTGCATTTTGGTTCCATTCTTTTTACTCCATTGCACGCGCGCCTCGTTATCGATCGAGGAGCATGAATTTTGCTTATTGCAATGATATTGCAGCGTTACGCGTTGATCGTACACGACATACCGTACTGACGCAATGTCGATCGCAATTGTTGACGCGAACCCTGACACCTACAAGAGTAGGTTTATGATTTGCTGAAGAAAGCCATGGAATAAAAGCAAAATAAATGTAAGCCTGTGTACTTTTTTCATAAAGTATCAAATGACAAGAATCGATTGAGGCAAAATCGATATGAAAATGGTGGGTTTTTTTTTAATTGTGCAATGGAAGGAATATTTTCATTCGGTGAAAGATAACTCGGCTATATACTTCGATAACTCAGTTGAACAGTCAACCTTTACCTACCTCATGAAAATATTCCTTCCATTGCACTCATAAACATTCATTATTTGTATACCTTTTCATGAATTGAGTTGAATGTGCCAGACTCTGCGCGTGACCATTAGGTGCGTGCGCAGGCTGGGCGGAGCTTGACGTCCAGTAGAGCTGCTGTGTGCATGGCATTGGTTTGCCAAGCGCTTAGCCAAGTACACGTAAGTTCGTTCACAATTATGTATGCTTTATTAGCCAGACACCAGGTGCATGATAATTGATATGCGTGAGTTAACTTGTGGCAGTGAGCAGACAAGAAATTGGTTGATTACTTGTGGTCTTCGTTTATGCAATGTCAGTGAATGCGCAGTTTGTACAAAGTTGGCGAATAGCGATTACAAAGCTGTACAATTGTACATTGCTTATGCTGTCGAACATTGCTGATGCTGGCATCGTTATTTATCGCTGATGCTATTGCTCATTGCTGCTGCAAGTACCGTACTTTTCGGAATATAAGCCGCGGCTTATACGTTGAATTTGCCTATGAAAATGTTTACTGCGGCTTATACACAGGGCAGCTTATACACCGAGCCTTGAAGAATAAAAATGAGATCCAAATTTGTATTTAATGTACCGGTACATGTATAAGAAAAGGTCTGTTGCTGAAATGAATGATCAATTATGAAAGTCATTAACAAACCGACAGCACGTCCCACGAAAATACACCGAGCGGTAAAAAAAGTACGGCAGACTTGCCGAATGGTGAGTGAAAGCTGTCTTCGACAACCGGCTCTATGTGATCGATACTGATTCATGCACATGCTGCATGCATTCCCCATGGACCACACCATTTGTGGTAATAAAGGGGTGTACTTTCTTGGGAACAATAATTACCAATATTTTAGCTGTTAAAAAAAAAATATATATATATACTTTTTATGGAGTTCAAAACATTTCAGTCGTTCAACGTCACAATATATTTTTTGGGTTGGATCAAAGTAAGGTTATGTCAAGGTCAAAGCTTTGACCCTTAAGGCCAAGGCCAAGGCTTTAACCATCAAGGCTCACGCCAAGGCCCTATACACAAATTTCAATTTGGAATTAAAACTGAGGCTCCCGGTGCTAAGCCACTGTATGACACTAAATACTTTTTTAATCCTCTCAACAAAAGACAGCTCAGAGGTATTCGGTCTCAGTGCCAATTTGAAATTCATCAATACAAAACTAAGACACTAGAAAAGACAATATATGAGGAATAAATAATGAGCTAAAGTAATTGCTAATATAAGTCAATGGAACTAGGCAAAAATGATGGGAAATTGAATAAAAGAATGGGCACTGGCAAACCTGCTCTCTCTCTGCAGCGTAATTTAAAAAGAAATATATTAATTAATACGTGACTCGCTAGCAGGGTTCAATTTCAATAGTTTTGTTCAAATGAGTTGAAAAACATGCCCTACTAAGACATACTTCATTGGTGTGTCAACTTTGATTGCTTTAAAAAAAATAATCCAGCTAGGTCACTTTCTTTTATATTCACCCTTTACATACAGTGAGTCAACCTTTGTGATAAATACAGAAGGTCGTCTACACAGTATGTCGTCGAGACAATACATTATTATTATTATTATTTATTTAACCTCAACAAAGAATTACAAACAGTGTTACAAAACCAAACAAAAATTACACAAAAGTGGATGAAAACGCACAAAAAGGAACGTATGAACATGTAATTTAAAATTTAAAATAATATCATGAAGTTGAGGACATGCACTTTAAATGACAGCTAGGCTCCCCATGAAAGAGTAGTGGAATCACAAATGACTCACGTGGTGACAATTTTCACACTGAACATCCTCAATGATGCAACAAATAAAACTTGTCCAAAATGACAGATTTTGATCACAGTTGATACGAGATAACTATAGCCGACATGTTCAATGAAAAAGTGTTTCAATATGATTATGACAAAATGCTATATTAAAGCGGATAAAGCACATACAAACATGAAAATATGGAAAAAGGACAATTCCGCCAGAGTGAGATCAACCCTTGCCGGAGAGAAGCGGATTGACACGTACGTCAAGGCGAAATACGTATTACAAGTCTGGGCCTATACACTCGGCGTATTACAACGGTTCACAAGATTACGAAATTATATATGTGAAAACTTAGTTATAATAACCAAGATTATAGATTCGGATTTTTTTTCAAAAACTTAACGTCAATTGACTTTGCACAGCTAAGGTCTTTAATATGCGAGCAAATTCGTTGATGAATTATGCAACTGACAACACCGCGTCTTGACCTCAAGATTCTGACCATTCAGTGGGAGCCTTATATGTGGTCTTACCCTTGATGTATTACAAAAACACGTCAGCTACATTGATTAATCAACAGCTTATCAACATTTCTGATCGAAATGACGTCATTTTTTTTAAAAGTGACTCCGATTGAATTTGCATTGCTCAGATAATATCAGACCTTGCAATTTGGATACGGAGAGGGCTGCATCCGACAACGGGTGATACTCAGACTAGGGATGACCCGCCACCTTATTTTTTTCTCTCGCTGAGATAAAAGCAAATTGCATGAACTTGCTAAGCATGATGGATACGACTGTGCTTGTATAAGCCGACCTACAGACTTGCTTTGCAGCGCTGTCACAAGTGTCGTATTATGCTCATCTCGTCCGAATTACCTGTGGAAATAAGTGTATTGGAATCCTTCTTCCCTTTAATTGAACAACTCCGAAAAATCGAGCCCTGGCCTTTGAATCATTCTTTCTTATGTAGTCAAATTCGATTTTTAAATCTACGATGATTTTTCCTGCATTTTAAGGCAATTCAATAATAAATTTGGAAACTTCAGCATTCCACAACATCAGTCGGCGGCTGAACCGGCGGAGGTTTCCAACCCCCTACCCTTCTAGGTCCACTCCTGAAAAAAGTACCCCGTGCAAAGTAAAAGTTCCTATTCAAAGGCATGCTACAAGAATTGACAGCCTGCTCATGTAATACAATAACAATGTTACGGGGGTGATACATCCTCAGATTCAGTAAATACATACTCAGTTGTACGGTGAACCTATCGCTGATGAGTTGTGTGCCGCCATCACTATACTCAAGCAGCCATCTGAGAGCCACGGCAGGCTTGGTATCCCGTACGATGCAGGTCAAGCTTGGTTTTTTGATGTCGTTCGACAACTCCACCTCGCATTCGGACTCCGAGACACGTTGAGTGCATTGAGTCACATCGGGAAACGGCTCCTCAGGAGCTACTGTATGAACAAAATACCACGGACAAAAATTAGGATAAGAGGCTTTTAAGTGTCACCGGAATCTTTCACAAGATTACATTGCTACATTATTTAAGTATAGATTCATCACTCAACAGCTACCTATGTTATTTCTGTGGAATGCGTTTTACAGTTTTCATTGATATAAATTCCTAAGTCTTTGGGGAAAAAAATAGAAAATATAAGAACAAAGCATTCAGACGACCTTAATTTTTGCTTCTTTTTCGGAATTTGTTGGTGTCAAAACTTTGACTTTTAAAACCCAACTTCGCTTTAGGCTAATAGTTGATCATTTCCAAAACTTTTTCCATCCGTCATACGAACTGCAACGTTGCTTTGTCCAGGAAATCAAGTTTCTTTCATTTACATTTGCCCTGGACACAGGTAATAGACACCAACAGGACAAAAAAGAGCATTTTAAGAAGAGTAAAAAGAAGGATAAATTCTCAAATAATATATACATATAATGCATTTTCCTCTTGAACAGGACGAATCATAGGTTGGAACGGGGGAAACACGCACCAGGCAAGGGATAGCAAAGAAATACAGCACGTGGACCCCCAAAAACCGTATTTACTAATCGTGAATCCCTCACCTTTGACACGCATAGCCACGTGCCCATCAACCAACGCTCTTAACCTCGGTTTGACCCTACAGTAGTAGGTCCCTTCTTTCGAGTCGGTGACGTTCTCAATAACCAGAGAGAAGTTTCCATTGATGTCATACACGCCCTCCGGGATCCCGTTTTGTGGAGCGACGTTCCCTAGGAAGTAGGATATCAGAATTGTTTCATCTTGTATTCGGGGGAAGTACCAGTACATGACTTCGATCTGATCCAGCGGGATTCGTCCGGATGCGACGGGAGGGCAGGACAGGATGCCAGGACTGCCTCGCTCCAGGAAGATGGTTCCATCCCCGATATCATTTGCTAGGATGAATCCACCAACCACTTCATGAACAAGCAAAAAGATAACAAATCATCTTCCATTACATGGTTCCCCAATATTGGTGAACGGGGAGAATGTTAATCTTTTACAGTTCCAGAACTGCATGCACACTTTGAACTCCGAGCAAAGAGATATTGCCCTTACCAGTCACCCACATGTAGTTGTTAAAAAGGTTTTAAATGTATAGTATTACCATATGTAACCAAAGCTATGCAGTATTTTGGTTGTAGAAACGTTAAACCTGTAATCGAATTGAGCGTATGATTGTTAAAAAAAACACCAATGAATGTTATAATAAGAGTTGGACTGAAAATCAGAAATCTGTGGAGCGTTTTAGCATGAAGATGTATGGGATTTTTAGTAATAGGCCTTCATACAACAAGGGCAGATGGGGGGACGGGGGCCATGCCCCCCCCCCCAAAAAGAACCCATTTTTTTAAGTGAAGTCGTAATAAATGCATGCACTGCGTACAACATCATCTTTTCCTCCAAAACAATTGGTCAAATTTGTCAGAAATGGCTTCAGATAGCACCACAGAGCATCTAGAAGCGGGCCTTGAACCCCACGCCGTAATTTTTGGACCCACTTTTTGGAGGACCAATTTTTTTTGAGGGGGGGAGGGCCCAAAAACAATTGTGTTCTGGATCCGCCCTTGAAATACACTACATGATTGTGTGCATGTGCGCTTAGAAAAGAAGTTTACTTCGGTTCTCATTCTCTGAACATTTTAATGTGCTGGTCGGAATGGCACAAAAGTAATTTGTTTGAACGTGCAGATAATTGCAGCAAGTCGGCAAGCATTTTCGAGCCGTAAAGTACAAGAGGACATACAGGTAATAATGAGGGATTCTCGGCACACTTGGTTTATAGATAGTAAGGGTACTAAACTCTCTTTGAAATTATTCGTCTGGCAAGCTGTCATTTTGAAGAAATGAACGAAAGAAGGTATTTCCGAAATTTTCATAATTTTAATTTGTTTTCAACATAGATATATAATATAAAAAAAGATTATAACACCTCACCCACAGATTCTGTGTCTTGATTGGCCGAGAGCGAGTCACATGGTAATTTCTATTTTTGCTTTCTTTCAGTGCACAGCCAAAAATACTATACCCGTAGCAATCAAAGTACCATACCATTAGCAACCAAAGTAATATACCACTAGCAATTTAAAATTTTAGCCATGGCGCGGTATTTGTGTGCAAATGCATGGTGGTGTGCGCGTTAAGCGTTACGCGTAGCGCGTATTGTTCCCAAGAGAGCGCGCCACAGAGTTGGGTTCAAACATTTCGTGAAGGGGTGGTTTGGAAGAAAGAAATGCTTTTCCAACCCATTTTGTATTGAAATTGAAGTTTATTTTAATTGTGTTCAGATTCATGTAATTAAAAATATTAAAATCAAGTAGAATATGTGGGTGAAGTTTTATAAAACAAATACTGAATGCTTTATCTCGTGGTGAAGTAAAACTAGCCTCCCTCGGTGATCCATGGACCATTCTATTTTCCCTAGGCTTCACCTCGGGAAAAATAGAATGTCCATGGATTACCTTGGGAGGCTAGTTTTACTACACCACTCAAGCATTCAATATTTGTATACTAAATCGGCAGTGCGTGCAGACGCGCGTTCTGCCGCGGGTGGCGCCCACTGATCTCTATATAAAGACTGGAAAGCGGATAGGGAGCTGCCAACCTCGTTCCCCATGGGTACGATCGCGCTGCGCCATGTTGTTTCCCATCAAGCCTTGCGCGATCTTAACCCCTGGAATTGTGTAATTTAAATGTGTCACATTATAATTAGGGTTGCAGTTTATCCGTTTTACGTGCCGACGCCATCTTTAAAATGTTAAAAGTTGTGATTTTGAAGAATCAATCCTTCAAACATAACGTTTGGACTTTGCGTTATTTAGCAAAGATTTGTATTAAATGTACGTACTCCTTTCGTGCCTTTACAACCACAGATACAGGGGGTTTTTTTTGCGAAAACGCGGCTGCCATAATCCATATCGTACAGGCATCGCGACTTTTGAATCACAATTTTTGTTCGTACGTGACGTTACGTGCAAAGCACGCGAGTGCATTATGGGCGCGCCCAGCGTGCAATCTTCGAAATTCGCTCTTACCCCCCGCCCTGCAAACAGGACGCTGGGGGCGTTTTCGAATCCCTGTTCTTGACAACACTCGGGTTAACCCGACACGAGAACAGCGGTCTCGAACGTGACGAACAGACCCGACAGGGCGTTCGCGGATCGATTTTTTCACTCCCCGGTTGATGGAGGGTTCGGCGAGGTGCAGTTGGAACAAAATGGCGGACTGTGCAGATTCATAAGTTGTTTTGTGTTTGTTTGTTTTTGCTAATACCCTTATGATTGGAATACGAATACCATTATACAGCAGGTCTGCAATTTCATCCCCGCATGTCCGGTTTTGCAACAGTCGTTCTCGTTTTGGAATAGGCTTAAGTACAAATTCAGACGATTGTCGGCCATTTTGCATTGCTTTAAATCGATGTGACACTTACCCGTGCGTTCGTAACAACCAGCTCGAGAACACGTTCTCGTATTACACGCGTGTTGTCAAGAACAGGGATTCGAAAACGCCCTGGGAAACTTTGATGCAACCTCGTCCCCAGGCCGTCGAACAGTACGCGCCCATCACTACCTGCTCTCTCACCCTGGTACAATGTATTGGATCATTTGCATGTGCAAGATTTTTGCACACGTATGCAAATGAGAATAGTGTGGTGCCTTGGATGTGCTTTACATTAGCGTTTGTTTTTGTATGCGGTGTCTGGGGTAAAAACAGAGTCAATTCGTCGCAGCATGAGCACGGCGTGAGTTACGAAAACACGATTTTTGAAAATTAAACTTGTTCGATCTTATCGAGACAACATGCAGTATCACATTTCATATTAATATGAACAAACTGGAAAGCAAATTAGTATTTTCGAGAAGGCGTGGACGCATGATCGCGAAAACACTTACTGCACGTTGTGAATAATAACACCAAGTACACGATAAAAATCCCTTACTGGCCAATTGCGGTTCAGGATACAGAAAGAAAGTTTCCTATCCAGAGTTTACTATTCGAAACGAGGTTGGAAATAAAGTAAGCACTGGGGACGAGGTTGACTCTGATGAGCTTCACAGAATCTTGTGAAGGAAATGGCCTATGACCTATGTATATAGCATCTGGCTGCAGCTGTTCAAGACCGCATTTAGACAATATGATCAAATGCTATCCGAAACTTCCCATAGAATTACGCACATCCAAACCGGATGTTATTTCTGTTTCACTGCGGACCATGTTGACACAATTTTGAGCGTCGCATAATCCAATCCGACCGTTCGTGACTCGAAACGGAGCCTGACCGAGTGACGGGAATTTTAAATTTACAACACAAATAAGTTTTTACAGAATTTCCTACATTATTACGCTTTTTCAATGAGAAAAAACATCTCTAAACTGGAATAAAACAGTAATGAATCAGTCTTGACGGCCATTTCAAACAATGCAGAGTCATGACCTTGATGACGCGCAGGTCACTGGTCACACAAAATCCAACCAATCAGAGCGTGAATTCATCAGAGTATCCCAGCGTCCAACCTCGTCCCCAGTGCTTACTTTATTTCCAACCGCGTTTCCAATAGTAAACCCTGGATAGGAAACTTTCTTCCTGTATCCTGATTGGATACCGCAATTGGCTAGTAATGGATTTTTATCGTGTACTTGGTGCTATATATTCACAACGTGCAGTACGTGTTTTCGCGATCATTCGTCCACGCCTTCTCGAAAATACTAATTTCCTTTCCAATTTGCTCATATTAATATGAAATATGATACTGCATGTTGTCTTGATAAGATCGTAACAGTTTGATTTCAAAAATCGTGTTTTCGTAACTCACGCCGTGCTCGCGCTGCTACGAATTGACTCTGTTTTTACCCCAGACACCGCATACAAAAACAAACGCTAATGTGTAACGCATATCCAGGCACCAGACTGTTCCTCATTTGCATACGTCTGCAAAAATCTTGCACATGCAAATGATCCAATACCAGGGTGAGAGAGCAGGTAGTGGTGGGCGCGTACTGCTCGACACCCTGGGGACGAGGTTGCCCAGCGTCCTGTTTGCAGGGCGGGGGTACGAGCGAATCTTCGAAATGCGCGCGCAGTACGCTGTGAATAGCCAATCAGCGTCATTTACGTCATCATCACAGCCAGGGGTTAGTGTAAGGAACGCGCACGCGCCCCTGGAGTCGAGGCTGGGGAGCCGCACAATGAATGAAATTGACGCCATATTGGTGAGACCGGTGAGACCGCAGCTGGTGACCTACAAAGGACAAGGTTGCGGTCTTTTTAGGCATCATGAATACTTTTGTAACATCGCAGTCCACTTGATTTATATTTTGACCACCATGTACCACCACTGACCACGGTTTACAATTCTTCTTATATCGTGGTTTCCTTTTTTTTTTGGCCGCAGTTCCTTTTTCGGCGTTTTGGAAATAATAATCACTGCGAAAATGTGTCCTTTTTAGAACATCATAATACGTGTACGTGACCAAAATGCGCGTCAACTCTTCATACAGCGCGCGCGGTTTATACGCACAGAACGTTCGTAATATACGCGGCCATCTTCGTGAGACCGGGGGCGAATTGGTCAATTTGCAAAGTCTACTGTGTGACTGGTGTATGGATATCCGCTATCCAGTCTTTATATAGAGATCAGTGGCCGGGACGCGATAGTTTTTATTACACAACTGAGCTAAAACTTCATCAGGTCTGTCGTTCAGCACCATAAAGCTATATTAAATTCAGCACCCTTCTTTAGATTTTGAGAACGTTTGTTGCTCAAAACGAACATAATGCACAAGTTACAAATGATGGACTGTCACTGTACCTCAAAAAATCTGAACACCCGGAAATAAAAATTATATAGGCAAAATCGTGTGTTGTGATCAATAGGTCGTGCTTGGTTTTTAACTGTTTTCTCCAAAAGTGTAATATCCACTGGGCTGAAACTACAACAGCTTATGTTTTGAACATTGTTCTTTGGATTTTGAGTGGTGTTATTATTTGAAACGATGATGCACCAAAAGCAAATGAACCTTTGTGCCTTTAATTAAAGGACCACTCATGGTCCTGTTTACGTATGGGTGTCCTATAAAATGCGTCCTTTGGGAAGGCCTATCTCCATTGTTGAATTTAGTCTTGAATGCAAGTTAATAACACAAAATATTTTGTCATAACCTGGAGTCCAACCCATCACCTCGCAACAAATCATAGTGACGTCTACATCAATGAGGTGCACCCAAAGGCTGAAAATCTAAGGGGAGAACTTGAAAGATTTGTGACTTCTTGCCACAATTATGTGCGCTTATTAATAACGCTGAGGTTTTTAAAGCCCAGAGTGCAAAACAACAAGCACATGCACACATTCATTCCTTTTATGATATTCCATTACTGAGTATTATCCACAGCGCCGTAAGGTCAATGATCTTCATTGGAAAGAATTCCAGCTGGAGAAAAAAAGATAGAAAAATGCTGTGTTAATATCGGGGAAAATAGAAATTATCTTTGCAATTTTTATACACTTTGCGAATGGCGTATAGCGTATAGGCCTGAAATTATCGTGCGCCACTTACATGTTACACTGTATAGTCCGTGGGATATGGGGGTCTCAGTGCAACCCCCCCCCCCCCCAACCCATCGCCATCGATATTTTTTTTATCCTTGGTATGTCCCCAATAGGAAAAAAAATGTTACCAGTGAAAATTTAGGGATGCTCTCTCTCAGCAGGCCAATTATTGGAATTTCCTATGATTGAGCTTAGAAGGCATTTCGTAGCACTAGGGTTGGAAGGGGACCAAAAAAATGCCATAACCTAAGCAGACCTTGACTGATCTTAATCAAACTCAGCACACTTATTCTACATGAATGGGTCTTTCAAAAAACGTTGGTTTCCGTGGAAACCAACTATAGTGGGCGCTACGGTCAAACAATATATATATACATGTTTATTTTGAAAATTTTCCGAAAAGTTGATCATCATCAACATTACAACTTACTTTTCGTCTTCAAAGCCACCAAATCATAAAACATAAGCTAAGTTATGATTATCCAACTTCTGTTGAGCTGGTAGGTCTTGGAAAGTTTTATTCATTTTTTATTAGGTAGATAACGTCCTGCTGAATCAAGGTTTCTGGTATTCTTAGCCTTTGGTTGGTAGGTGTCAGGTCCATCTTCCAGATACATGGCCATACCTTTACCAATCTTGCTTAAATTTTAAATGGTATATGTTCATATATTTATCTTTTTAAAAATTCTTTGAATCGTCATGGAAACCGTCTTCAGAGCCTGACTCTATACCAAGATAAATATAATAATATATGTACATTTTTCAATAAGTAGAGATTTTGTGAGTTTTTAGTCTACGTGACAGTTAAATAAAAGGAAAATCAGAAATAGCAACATGGATGTGATCCATTCTAGCCTATTGGATCCAAAGTTGTAAACACAAATGGGGTAAAATATTGAAATTACTTTATTTGTGGAAGATTTTGTCATCGCAAAACTATGCTTATGTCGCTAATCCAAGCGTAGATGGGCATATTCTTAGCTCAGCGATGGACATATGGAAAATACTGGTTCATTAGTCAACATTACACATGTAAATATCAACAAGGGCGGAACCAGAGTGGTTATTGCTGGGGGGGGGTGAGGCTGTCCGGGGGGGGGGGCTGAAGGACTCTCACAAGTGACAAATTGCCTTATTTGTGAATATTTCGGTCACTGACGGGGGGGGGGGGGCAACTCCAGCCCATGTCCACTCCCAAGACAGCAAAGTCACAGATTCTTGTCTCCTAAAGAGATCACGATCTTGGGCTTAGGTTAACTGCGCCCCATTCCTCCAATCATCGCAGTCAAAGAGATCATCCTGTGCACCGAGCTCAGCCTCTGTCATCTTTACAAGTCCATCGCTGACGAGGTCCACCTGCAGATCCACCGAGCCCTCCGGAAACACGAGCCAGCCAATCCCAAAATCTACAGACAAGATCGTGCAGCCATCACCTCCCTTTGTCAAGACAAAGGGCAGCACCACTTTGTCAAATAACTTTATAATAACTGCAAAGTGTGGGATAGCCTTGACTTAGGTTCATACCGTCCCTTTTACAAGGACCCCCATCATCCACCGAGAAGATGTTCCAAGGCAAACTGTACATCCTCCAGGGGTCTGGCAACATCCTCCAATCTTTGTACAGGCAACTCCTACCCAACAGCTCGAAATACCTAATCTTTTTCAGACAACCGATGATACAAAGCCGGATTCTCCAGTGCGCCCCGTCAAAGCCTCCAAAGGGGACCCCACGCACAACACAGCCAGACACCTCACCAAAATGCTTCATCCACTAGTTAGCAACACCAAACACCGCATCTAGAATTCTGAGTTTGCCATCTTCACCTCAGACCTCACCCTCCAGTCAAACGCTGTCAGAGTAGTCCGCTTGGGAATCATTTCTCTCTTTATCAACATACTCAGCGCCAACTGACCTGTAGCATCGTGAACAGAAAGACTTTAACTGCACTGTTAAAAATGCCCGTAAAGTGAAGTATTCCGTATTTTCGCCGTAATTTTACGGACTTTCCGTAAAATGCAAATATTAATCATGCTAATTAGCGTGATTACAATCAACCACATCGGCCCAAACACCTACACATAATATAGTACATCTAAGTACATATTGTTATTTCACCCACATCCATGTACACATATCCAAACTCATGTTAAGGGTCTGTTTATTTTACGGAATGAAAAAAACTTTTCCGGAAATTTTGCTGCCAGCAAGAAAATAGCGTTCCATTTTCCTGCAGCAAAATGTCATCACCCCCTTCCTTGAATGAGAGTTGTACTTTCGACGCATCCTGACCAGAAGCATGGTATCAAAGCTTTCATCATACAAACCACAATCTGCTGCAATCTCACAAGAACCAGCAAGACCTAACCTTCAGACTTGGAATCGTCAGAATCCTTTGCCAATGTAAACAAAGTGTACATCGACGAGGTTGTTATGGTGACCTCCCCTCTTCTACTTCTACGTGTACTCAGCTGCCCAAGACTATCATTGTAGTGATCTCCAACCTTCCCAATCGGATGCAAGAGACCAACAGTTCCCTGGAGATACCGAACAGTCTGAGGACAACCACTGGGTCTATTCCAGGACACGGTACCCAAAGATATTGGTTCATGTAACAGTGATATCTGGTGTCCTATACTCTTCCAGATAATCCAATGGGTCACCTATACGCACGGAAAGCTTAATCCCTACACCTTGTAGTCAGTCTATGGGTCTCCCATACCACTGACAACCTTTACTTCACAACTTCATTCTATCACACTGATACCCCAATGATCAGCTACATATACATGTACATGTAGCATCTCCTGTCCCAGTCATCCTTTTGGTGTTGGAATCCCTCTTACTCATGACGAAGACCAGAGCGTACTGTCATATGTTCCAAACCTGAAATGTCCCCTGGTTCTTGTAAGACCTAGATAATCTCGTCTCTTTGTTTAATCTGAAACTGATTCTTTCAGGGTTTAAATACAAAATGAACCACATACAGGTGAACAACGCTGATATAAAACTTATGTACTCTTGGGGTAGTCTCCATCTGAAGCATTGAAAAATTTAAACAGTTGCTCAACTTCAGTGGGACAATAATTATGTGATAGTTGCATGTGTTTCTGTTGACTAATGCACCTCCCGTACGTCCATCGCTGAGCTAAGAATGTTCCCATCTATGCTTAGATAAGGGAGATTAGGGTCATAAGCATAGTATTGTGATGACAAAATCTTCCATAAATTATTTCAATATTTTACCCCATTTGTGTTTACAAGTATGGATCCCACAGGCTAGAATAGATCACATCCATGTTGCTATTTTTGATTTTCCTTTTATTTAACTGCCATTTAGACTAAAAACTCACAAAATCTCTACTTATTGAAAAATGCATATATATTATTATATTTATCTGGGTATAGAGTCAGGCTCTGTAGACGGTTTTCGTGACGATTCAAGGCATTTTTAGAAAGATAGTAGTAGTAGTAGTGGCCTATCCCGTCGAGTACGACGATGTAGCTCGGTGTCTAGCTGCACGACGATTCTCGCAATCAGCAATATAGGCGGCAGAGGAAGCAGAGCGGCCAAGATGGACAGCGGATCGCCAACGAGTGCGGTCCTGCACCACGGTCTGCCAGGAGGTGACTGGAATTTGGAAGGTTCGCAGATCACGCTTTAGAACATCCTTGTAACGGAGTTTTGGACGACCACGGGGGCGAGGAGCATGAGCCAGCTCCCCAAAGAAGATGTCCTTCGGCAGTCGACCGTCCTCCTGTCTGTAGACATGACCAACGAAGGCGGCGAGCTGACAGCAATGTGAGCATGTCGTTGACTCCTGTGAGCTCAAGAATGGCAGGGTTTGAGACTCGGTCTTGCCAGGAGATTCCAAGAATTGAACGTAGGCAGCGGAAATGGAATGCGTTCAGTCGACGTTCCTGACGGCGGTAGGTCGGCCATGACTCACTGCAGTAGAGTAGCACACTCAGCACACAGGACACGTAGATGCGAATCTTCAGCTTGATGGAGATGGCCCGGTTGTCCCAAACACGAGCACGGAGTCGGCCAAAGGTGGTTGCAGCCCTACCTATTCGGAAGTCAAGTTCGGTATCCAGGGAGTTGGTGCTGGTAACTGTAGAACCCAGATACTGAAATTTGTTGACCACGCTCAGAGGTTTGCCATTGATGGTGATCATGGGAGGGGGACCTGGGCCTTGCGATAACACCATTGTCTTGCCGAGGCTGATGATCATGCCAAACTCCGAGCAAGCACTGGCAAATGAGTTGCAGAGATGTTGAAGCTCATCTGCTGAGTGGGCAACAATGGCAGCATCGTCAGCATACAGGAGTTCCCGGATGAGAACATGCCGAATCTTCGTCCTGGCACGGAGACGGGACAGGTCGAAGAAATTCCCGGAGCTGCGTGTGTGAAGTAGGATACCAGATGGTTCGGGAAATGCACGGTGTAGCAGGGCTGAGAAAAAGATCCCAAACAGGGTAGGAGCAAGTACACACCCCTGCTTGACGCCCCGACGAACTTCAAATTTAGCAGATCTTGAGCCGTTGAACTGGACTGTGGCGTGCATGTCGTCATGAAAACACATCAGAATAGACAAAAGCCTATCTGGGCATCCCAAGCGCTTTAGGATGGAAAACAGGCCTGAACGACTCACGTTATCAAACGCCTTAGTCAAGTCGATGAAGACCATGTACAGAGGTCGCCGCTGTTCAACACACTTCTCCTGGAGTTGTCTCAAGGAAAACACCATGTCAACGGTGGAGCGGGATGGGCGAAAGCCACACTGGCTTTCGGGAAGGATTCTGTTGGCAATGACCTTTAGCCGAGGTAACAGCACTCGAGCAAAATCCTTCTCAGCTAAGCACAGCAGCCAGATGCCTCTGTAGTTATTGCAGTCTTGTCGGTTACCTTTGTTTTTGTAGAGGGTTATGATGTTTGCATCCTTTAGATCCTGTGGTATAAACTGGGATTGCCAGCAGGTCAGGAGAACAGCGTGGAGCCCTGCAGCCAAGATATTACCACCCTTCTTAAGTACCTCTTGAGGGATGCTATCGGTGCCAGGAGCCTTGTTGTTCTTTAAGCCGTTAATGGCATGTTTCACTTCATCCAAGGTGATGGAATTGTCCAGCTCTTTCAGGATGGGAAGCTGAGGTAAGGCAGATATTGCAGAAGTACTGGCTGCAGCATCGCTGTTGTAAAGTGAGCTATAGTGCTCTACCCACCGGTCAAGCTGTGCTGTTTGGTCTGTGAGGATGGCACCAGTGGACGACAGTAAAGGAGCAGATTTCTTTGGGGTAGGACCAATTGCCTCCTTAATGCCTTGGTACAAGCCGTGTAGATCACCAGAGTCGGCACAACGTTGGATGCGATCACTCAGGTGAGACCAGTAGCGTTGCAAAGCTGCTCGAGTAAGACGCTGGACAGTGCTCTTGGCAGCCCGAAGGGCAGCTTTTGAGGAGCGTGTGTTGATCAAGCGGCATTTGTTTCTGGCTGACCGTTTGTTCTCTATCGCTGGGAGCAGTATGTCCGCGCTGTCCCGGAACCAGTCAGGTTGCTTTCGTGAGCAGCGACCAAAGGCAGACACAGCACTGTTGTAGACTACTGAACGGGACCTAGACCAAGCACCTTCAGGGTTGGCATAGATTGGTGCTGAGCTGAAATTACCAGAAAGACGACTTCTATTGTAGAAAGATAAATACATGAACATATATCATGTCAAGCTTAACCAAGACTGGAAAAGGTATATGCGTGTGTCTGGAAGATGGACCTGACACCTACCAACCCAAAGGCTTAGAATACCAGAACCTAGATTCAACAGGACGTTGTTTAACTTATTAAAAATGTATATAATTTTCAATTTGCCAAGACCTAACTCTCAAATTAGCTCATTAGAAGTTATAACTTAACTTCTGTTTTATGATTTGGTGGCTTTCAAGACGAAAAGTAAGCTGTAATGTTAATGATGAGCAATTTTTTTGGAAAATTTTCAAAATACACATGTACATACATTTTGTTTGACCATAGCGCCCTCTATAGTTAGTTTCCATAACAACCAAGGATTTTTGAAAGACCTATTCATGAAGGATATGTGTGCTGAGTTTGATTAAGATCAGTCACGGTCTGCTCATGTTATGGCATTTTGTTTCGTCCCTTTCCAACCCTAGTGCTAAGAAAATGCCTTCTAAGCTCAATCATAGGAAATTCCAATAATTGGCCTCCTGAGAGAGAGCATCCCTAAATTTTCACTGTTAATTTCTTTTTCCTTTTGGGGGCATGCCAAGGATCAAGGATCAAGGATCAGTGGCGGTGGGTTCTGGGGGTGCACTAGGACCCCCTATAGCCAACGGACTAGTACAATTAATGTGATAGTTCCGTCTCTTATTCGGAAATACAAATCCGGAAAACCTAAATGGGTGCAACGATTATTTTCATGGGCGTAGCCAGGGGGGGGGGGGGGAATTTACCCCCCCCCCCAAAAGGCCCCAATATTTTGTAAAGACTGTCTTTTTTCCATTCAAATGCCTTTTTTTCAGCGGGCTTACCCCCCCCCCCCCATGAATAATTTGTAAAACGTGCCCTTTTTTTACGAAGTGCCCTTTTTTTCTGAACAAGTGCCCTTTTCAAAAAAAAAGTGGTGCATCTGCCGTTTTGAGTGCCTTTACCCGAATTTAGCACATGTATCGCCCTGAAAAACACCATACATTGGCCCTTTGTGTGCATATTTGTCGGTTTTGAATAGCTTTCATCGACAGGTGGTACCAGCCCCCCCCCCCCCCCTTTTTATTTTATGGAGGCGAAGTGTCCGAAAAGAAAACCTGTCTACATTTCACAACGGATGTGCAAGTGCCCTTTTCAAAAAAATTTAACCCCCCCCCCCAATAAAAATGACCGTGCTGCGCCCCTGATTTTAAAGTGTTGAAGACAGTGTCATACTTAATATGTATCCCCTTAAATAAAAGGTAATATGCAACATTGCCTTTTGCTGTATTTTTCGGTGTTCTCAGATGATGGGAAAACAATTTTTTTTTCCAACGATGGTTGGCAAACCGTGTCTGTGGAAATTGATACAAGACTTCAATTTTGCTTGAAATGTTCTGCATTACCGTTAAAAAAAAACATATGAAGTATTTATCACAATGACAGGATGACCAGTGGCGTAGGTTTAACTAGGGTCAAACTTCTGGGGGAACCTGGGGGTTTATGGAGAGGGAGCACTGAAGGCAGATGATTGAAGATTTTGTACTGGGGGGGGGGGGCGTTGCAGGGACATCCACTGGGGCGCGTACCCCTTTGCCCCACCTTCGTTACGGCACTGGTCATGACAATGAAGTAAAAGAAGTTTTGGAAAAAATTACATACTGTATAGGCTATTAATTTTAGTCTTTACTCTGATTTCATCTTGGCGTTACACTAGTATAAATCAGCAATGTAGGAGAAGAGCAAATTAATCGAGTTTCATGTGCGTCGGCCTATTTGAAGGGAAACAAACTTCGGGTGGAAACAGCAGCGGCGTCTTCAGATTACTGGCCCGGTAAGACCAGCAAGGAAGTGATAGTAATAGTTGACGCTGTTTTACAGTGAAGGAACCTAACTTCAGATGGTTTACATTTTTATCAGTATGTCTTCAGAACTATTTTACATTTGTACACCACACAAAAGAATTAAGATTATTTATTTTAGTTTATTTTTAACCCGTTTACTTTGAAGTTCTGTTTCGTAAATACATACCGAGGTTTCAGAACTCAACCTTGAGTACATCAAGACGAACAACTTGATATGAAAAATAAGAGATCTTTTGAAACAACAATAAAACATTTGCCAAATGAGACTTTGGCCGGCTACAATTACCTCCAATTGTTTTTGTAGTTTTTGTAAATGACGTCATCATCTCGCCGTTAACCCATCAACTGCAGACGTATAAAGGTGATGGGGCAATAGAAAGAATATATGAGCAATCGTGGAATAATCAGAGCATATAAAATGGGCCAATGTAGGCCAGGCTATACATAAACTGGTTTCGATCTTGAACAGCGCCGCCTAATTAAATTATCCCCCCCCCGACCGCACCCCTCCCTGCTTTTCACAAGGCCCGTCCCGATACATCATTTCCCCCTATTATATGGATTTAAGTCGAATTGAAGTTCGACGACATAATCAACGACACTACCCTAAATAAACATTAATTGACTTATTGACTTCCGTCGATTGAATCCAGATAGACTTTTTTCCCCTGGTTTTTGCTATGCGACTGTATGATCCCTTACGAAAATGTCCTGTGGTATTACCACAAAAAAGTACCACAGGACATTACCACAGGAAAGTTCTTGTGGTTTTTTGGGACATTACCACAGCACTATTCCTGTGGTAACATTCCTGTGGTACAATTCCTGTGGTAACATTCTTGTGGTAATATTCCTGTGGTACCATTCCTGTGGTAATATTCCTGTGGTAACATATTCCTGTGGTAACATATTCCTGTGGTACTTGTGTGCGGTACATTCCTGTGGTAATGTTCCTGTGGTAATTTTCCTGTGGTAATGTTCCTGTGATACATTTGTTATTATTTCTGTGGTAAATGTTCCTGTGGTACGTTGATATTATTCCTGTGGTAAATGTTCCTGTGGTAACTAAATGTTCCTGCGGTGGAATATTGTTCCTGTGGTAAATTGACCATGGTAAATGTTTTGTGGCAATGTTGCCGGGGGGGGGGGCAATGTTCCTTTGTTAGTTTCTGCAGTACCTGTTCCTGCAGCTGTGGTATTAATGTACATTTGATAATGTTCCTGCGGTATTAATGTTCCTGTGGTAATTGCTGGATGGGATTCCATTGTTTCCAATTGAACGGGATCCTTGAGGTAGAATATCCATGGTTTCTTCTTCACATGTACCAACATCTTTGGTGGGAATTAAGTCAGGAAAGCTGGAAAAGAAAAGAAACAAACGTGTTAGTTTGTATGAATCAATATGGTGTTCAACAAAGGGAAAAAATGAGCAGATGTGGTTTCCCTTTAAGTTGTGTTTTAGTTGCAGTCAAACTCAAAAATATTTTTGTACATTTCTGTAATATACGTTTTTTATATTTAAAAAAATTGAACAGTCAACGTTTGTAATAATACCAAAGAGTGCATGCAACAACTAATCACTTACGTATGGAATATTTGAGGTAACATCCTCTGAATTGATTAGTAACTTGTGTGTAATTTATGAATGCAGAAGTTAAACCAGGCGAGTAATTTCCCATGGTCATGAGCAGATGGTGTTACTGAAATTCATCCAAGTTCCATACTTGATATATAAAGTAATGGGTTTGCATTTTACTTTTACTATGTTTAAATCTTAATGTTTGGTATCATTTCATGAACAATATCTTCTTACCCTTTTTAAATTCCCAGTCAAATCACTTGAAGACAAAATTTTTCCAATTTGACACAAAGAACACAAACAGTTTATACTTTTGATGAGGCAGATCTGATAACAAAGATGGCGCTGAACAAATACAGCATTATCATCAAGTCATATGTGACACGGTTTATAAAGAGCATTGGATTTTTCAAAAAAGCTTCCATGTTGAATGTGCGAGGATGCAAACTGTCCAGACTGGAATTGATTCTATGAAGTTGTAATGGGAATTCCTAACTGATCCACATAAATGTCTTGAAACAAATTCCTACATTGGCACTAGCTAGAGACATCATAATTCAGACTTACCGGTTCATTACACAGACCATGGAGCTATAAAAAATAGCTCAATGAACAGACGTACTGAAAGACCCATTCAGCATGACTCGATCCACTCGGTCCAGTTTTCATCATCCAGAAGACTTATCATGCCTCCTACTTTAGTATGTTCAAGCTCACAGTAACACAGTACATGTATATTATACTGGCAATTGATCTTTGCTTAATACAGGCAGAAGTGAGGCACTTATTTCATACAAATATTCAGTCTTGAATTCTGCCATGTCCAGCCCCATGGATGCACATCTGTACTGCTTCTTGTAGTGCTGTGATTCTAACTGTACTGGTTTTCAAATTTCCCACACTCAGTGCAGTGGAGGAGCTGTGTGGGTGACCTTTCGTGAAACCTGACCCCTGCATGGTTAATACACTGTGTATATGGAATCACGCGTGGGTCATGCACGGGTCACACACTGCACAGGGCACACAGGGTCACACATGTGGTTGTAGGGAATAGGATACAGTGTACCCTGCAATATACATGTACACATGTACAATGTACATGTACATGTACAAGTATGCATGGGATTTATGTACAGGTACTGTGAAATTGGGGCAATTTTGTTCATGTATGTTTTTATGACGGTGTGTTCTTATTTGTGTTTTAGTTATAATTTATGTACATTGTATATTGGATGGTAATCTCTTTTTCTTTGGTAATTTATGTGGTAGCTTAGTTAACTCATGGAGGAAGGAATAGCCATATGGTTAACTATCGTATTTTTAAAATTTGCACATATGTAACTAAGGCGAAGTGAAAAAAAAAAAACATGTTTCTCGTTCCGCCCGCTTCCTTTTTGGAGGCCGCCTGGATTTTTTTATTATTTTTTAATTTTTAAAAATGCAGTAAAAAAACACCGAACAAGGTTAAAGCATATGCAAACTGTTCATTGTAGACCAATACAACTCAAAATGAATGTAAATATGTTCAGTTCTCTTGTCCAACTTGTCTTTCATTTTAAAAGTGTCTTTGAACAGTGGACTAACACCAACGATTGCAGGAAATTTTAAAATGGCGGCCATCTTGAGAAAAGTAAATAATAAATAATAAAAAGCTCCTCTAAGCTTCCTCCTTTTTTTTCAAAATTCAGGACGAGAAACATTTTTTTTTTAATTCGGCCTATATACATATATTCGGCCTAAATATATCATTTTTGTGTGTGTGGTATTTAGCATATGGTACAACAGAAGTACCACACACATTTATGTGGTATACTCTCCTCCAATTCCACTGACCTGTGCATTTGTGTGATATTTAGTAAGTACAACAGAAGTACCACAGGATATCGAAGGTACCACACACATTTATGTGGAACATGTACTCTCATCCAATTCCACTGACCTGTGGTAGTTTGTGTGGTATTTAGTAAGTACAACAGAAGAACCACAGGATATCAAAGGTACCACACACATTTATGTGGTAATTCCACTGACCTGTGGTAGTTTGTGTGGTATTTAGTAAGTACAACAGAAGCACCGCAGGATATCAAAGGTACCATACACATTTATGTGGTAATTCCACTGACCTGTGGTAGTTTGTGTGGTATTTAGTAAGTACAACAGAAGTACCACAGGATATCGAAGGTACCACACACATTTAATTCCACTGACCTGTGGTAGTTTGTGTGGTATTTAGTAAGTACAACAGAAGTACCACAGGATATCAAAGGTACCACACACATTTATGTGGTAATTCCACTGACTTGTGGTAGTTTGTGTGGTATTTAGTAAGTACAACAGAAGTACCACAGGATATCAAAGGTACCACACACATTTATGTGGTAATTCCACTGACTTGTGGTAGTTTGTGTGGTATTTAGTAAGTACAACAGAAGTACCACAGGATATCGAAGGTACCAGACACATTTATGTGGTACTCTCATCCAATTCCACTGACCTGTGGTAGTTTGTGTGGTATTTAGTAAGTACAACAGAAGTACCACAGGATATCGAAGGTACCACACACATTTATGTGGTAATTCCACTGACCTGTGGTAGTTTGTGTGGTATTTAGTACAGTACAACAGAAGTACCACAAGATATGTGGCAAATACCACACACGTGTATGTGGTACTTTTCTCAAATCCTACTGTTATGTGGTACTTTGTGTGGTACCTACATGTACCACAAGAATACCACAGGACAGCGTCGGCATAACCACATAAATGTGTGTGGTACTCTGGTCATATATACTTTTCCTGTGGTAATTTCTGTGGTAAACATATGTACCACAGAAGTACCACAGGTACAATATTCCACCTTTTTGCATTTTCTTGGTTGCAACATTTATCCAGATTTCCTGGCAACAATTAACCTTTAGAATGGTATCAACAGGGGCGGATCCAGGAAATTTTGTAGGGGGAGGCCGGGGGCGCCAGTAATTCATTGCTGAAATGTAGACAGGTTTTTTTTGTCCGGACACTTGGCTCTGTGAAATCATTCGGGAGGGGGGGGGGGGGGGGCTAGTACAATACTTTAATGGGGGCGCTGTTCACATCCGACGATTATTAAAAGTACATTACAGAATAATGTACAAATACCACCTAAAAAAATGGCTCTGTCCGTATTTTGTGCACAGGCAGACATTATAACCAGTAATTTTTTTTGGGGGGGGGGGTGTCGGAGCGGGGGGGGGCAGTTTTGCATTATTTTTAATGAATTTCTATAAATAAAAAGAAACGTTAAACGCCCACGGTCGCTGGATAATGTTCTTGATTTATACTAAACCTCACTGGTTTCTTATTTTTATACTAAACCTCACTGGTTTTTTATAATATGCAGTATTATATGTAGCGAATCGATTAAAGCTTGGAATAAAAATACAGAACCAGCCTTGTTTGTTTGTTTGTTTCAAGCATTCAGCGTGAAAAAAGGCACAAGCTTGGCTATACGTACGGTTATTGTGAGCTTCTTGCAGCCAACGTGCGACAACAATTAGTTCAGTATCGGAACCTCTTGTGTTGGATTGGTCAGTAGACGTCGCTAGCTCTGAAAACAGCCTCAAACGATCACAGAATGTCCAACTATCATGGCGTCGCTGAATGGATGACCCTTGACATAGAGCGTTTTCGAAACGACTGGCTTTGGCTTCGTCTTCGGCTTAATGACATTTTGGGCCCCAACTTCGGAGACTCCAGCTACATTTTGGTGCCTGTTATGCTTCAGCAACATTCAATCGGTTGATATGAAGACAAAAGTTGGAATAATTTTGTTTAGTTTGCCTCTCAGTGATTCAGAATAAGGAGGCAAAGCCGAAGCCGAAGCACAAGTTTCGAAAACCCCCATAAATTAAAGGTGCACGTTCGAGCGGAGAAAGCCAACACTAAGTTTTTTACATTGTAAACTTACACTACATTCACTTCGAACGGGCCACTCGATAATGTGTTCATGGCTGACTTAGAGACAAATATTAAAAGGCAACGTACGTTGCAAATCAGCACGATAAAAAGAGATACTGCAGAGTCTGTCAGGAAATTGAAGTACAGTTGTCACCCTAACAAAAGAAAAAGGGGGAATTAAACTAAAACTGAGGTGAAATTTCATGCCAAAAGTCAGGAAAGATAGATCACTCCACAAAAACCAGCTAGGGATTCACTAAATAGTTCAGTGCAAGAAACAAATGAACCAGAGACAACTGCACGGCAAATTCTCAGAGGCGGTATCCACAAAGAATAAGAAAAGCACCTGAAAGACTTGATTTGAAATTGTTCTAAACTGCATGACTGCAAAAGAAACAAAAGGAAACACTTTTTAAGTTACGTCAATTTATTCAAAAACCTTGACAGAGAAAATACCGACGCAGGTTCATTGCGTTATCAATCTCCTAAACAGAAGTAAATAAGAAAAATACTATGGTTTTAACAAATTATTGAAGGACAAAATTAATTCAATATTAAGTTTTGCACTTCACTGAGGTTTAAATACTGTATACTCATGCAGTGCATTACCTCCCGAGTGAGAGTTAGAAAACAAAATCACTCGGGTGGGACTCAAACCCACGACCTCCTGCTTTCTAGTGCAGCTAAACGTCGGTGAAGAACAAAACCTAATACTGCATTGCGGTAGCTGCTGGTACATTAGATTCGAACTAGCCAACCGATCCCCTAAGCCAAGGGCGGATCCAGAACGCCATTTCTTTTTATTATTTTTTGGGGGGGGCAAAACTAAATTTAGTCCCCCCAAAAATGGGTCAAAAAAATTGCGGCTTGGGGTTCGGGGCCCGCTTAAGGGCCCTGAAATAATGGTTGGAGTCTAGATCCTCAGTCTGTGGTGCGATCTGAGGCAATTTCTGCCCACTTTAACCAAAAGAAAATGAGAAAAGATGGTGGTTTACGCAGTGCCTGCCTTTATTGCGACGTCACTTAAAAAAACAAAAATTGGGTTCGGGTGTGTTTTTTTTTGAGGGGGGGGGCATGGTTCCCGTTGCCCCCCCCCCCTCCCACCCGATCCGCCCATGCCACAAGCTCGGTGCGACTGCACTAGTATAAGCAGGGGATCGCCGGGAATCGAGTCCAACCAGAGTGATTTTTTTTAACTGTCACTTTGGGGTTAAATACTGAGTATACAGTATTTATACGTCGGTGAAGGGCAAAACTTAATATTGAATTTGCATCACCCCGACGCAAATTTCATTTCATGAATAGACCAAATTCATGGGGCACATGTTCATGCTTCAGCTTAACTAGGACAAATGACTTAAATATTTACTCTTGTGAAAAACAATTGTCCATCTACTGTGGATAGTTATACATTGCATTTTGAACTTAAAGGTTAATGTAGTTCAAATCTAAGCCCATGGGTTATTATTATTATTATTATTTATTCGACCAAAACAATGCACAATGAACAAACACGGTATGAAAAACAAAAACTAAACAAAAATGTATGAAAGCTACGAAATACAAAATAAAACAAAATAAACACAAAAGACGACACTGTATAAGTGTAAGTGTAAGTGTAGGGGCCACAAAAACAACGCATAATATGAAATGAAAACATCCGAAGACGATATATAAAAAGACGATATGTGGGTCAGGGGTCACAAAAGTAAATTCAATTACTATTACCCACAGGTATGTAACCCCGCACATATTAAGCAGACAAACGCAGACAAGAACAAAACAAGGTACAAGAAAATAATGAAAATATTAAACAGCAACAAGAAAACTGACCCCTGTTACAAATTACACGCAAGCAAGAAGACTAATGCAACGAAGCCCAAATCATGTGAAAGTCATGTGAAAGTCCCCACCAATTAAATGCAACAAGTAACGTATATGAAAACACTAATGAGGATAATGAAATCAGTTGTCTGAGAAAAGTAATTGCCGAAGATTCCTAAGGAAAACAGGTAGAGTGTCCAGTACTGCAGAATCCCTAATATGGGGTGGAAATTGGTTCCAAAGTCTTGGAAGATAACGAGTAGGAGAATGATATAAAGCTTGTGTACGAGAAGGCAGATGACGAAAGGTAAGGGATTCTGGATGGCGTGCATTTATGAGAACATTGTCGGGTTATGTGTTATATTGTTAGTCTGTTATAATGTTTGTGTTTTTTTGCAAAATAGGGTTTTCAGTCATGCTATGGGAGAGCTACTTGACAGTGATTTAGTTCACTTTTTAGCAATCCCGCAGGGGCGTGCAATTATCTTTGTGTAAGGGTTTTAGAGATTTTTTTAAGGTTTAATGTGTATTTTTTTAACTTATGTCTGAAATATTATCATTATTTTTAATTTGACCAGCGAAATAATAAATGAAATGAACTGAAATGAAATGAAAAAAGGGTGCAACAGTGTTATTGATTTCCCGTTTTTGTTGAAGAGCGACCTCTCTTGGTGCGAAATAAATGGGGGGGTTTTTAAACGACGTAGAGTGCTAGGCCTATGTGCAAAAATAACCGCCATGTGAGTTGACTCTGTATGCCTTTTTTATGATCGCTCTCTTCAAACTACCACACTCCTCTCCAACTTTATCATTTTTTGCGCTGGTAATGCCTAGTCTGTTTTATGCACGCAAGACTATATAGCTAGGGAGCCGGCGCCAAGAGATGATCCCCCGCCTGCAGAACGCCGTTGCCATCTCGGTCCTTCCATGGAGGTAGGAAGCAGGTAGTTTCCTACCGCCATGGTCCTCCTGACCTAACTTGGGTCTTCGGGCTTCTCTCGGGCTTCACTCAGTTTTCTAGACTGCCAACTTTGGCTTCCAGGTCCTGTTCAACTCGCTGGAGAGGCTGATGATCTTCGTTCTGTTCTGCGCCAGACAACAAGCGCCATGCCTTGACACTTTCATCAGGTCATGTTTTCAGCTCACGAGGTGATATCCCATGCACTATCCAGTCAGGGTACTAGTATCACTGACACTTCTCGGTTTCCGGGGGTAAACCCTATAGCGTTTTGGGGACGATCCCTCATATGTTTTTATTAGCCATTACTATAATAGTCAAGACAGGAGTCCCAGTTTGCAAAAAGTTCTGTTCATTTGATTCTGAACAATTAAGTTCGTAGAATATCAATAAGGTGTAACGTCATGATGGAAAGGAAAAATCAACTTTCGCTGTGGAGACATCACATACATGAAGGCACGCCTTGTAAAGCTGGTCCCAATTATCATAAGTTAAAGGCACTTAGAGGGATAAATTACCAGTCTCATTAACAAGTCACAGTAGTGAGTCAGTTAGTGAGTCGGTCAGGATGCAAAGAGGACACAAGACCGGCCCTCTGGAACCATCAAAAGACACGCTTATTACTAAACTGTTATTCTTAGTTGGCCTCTTTGTATCGCTTGGATTAATGAAAATGTTAAAAACAGTAGAATAAAAGACATAATGTAGTGGCGGCGCTACAGGGGGAAAGGTAGGGAAATTCCCCTCCCCCAATTTGTTATTTGTTTAATTTTTTTTTTTGGCCGTGGAGCATAATGTATTGTTATTACTTGTCTACAAATTTGGATTGGGCTATTTATGCAATTGTGTTTTTCCCTGCGTATGCCCTGGCTGTTACTCTTTATTTGACTTACATGAGTATGGAAAAGCTGTGAACAGTGAACACCGGGGCCCACACAGTCCACAGGGACGCGCATAGTTTTACCAGCTTATATACCACCAATAAATTCAGTCAAACTTTGCAAAAAGATGGGTTTTATTCTTCTGTATTAAAATCAGTAATGCTCATTATCTATGACTGCAGGGTTGCAAGTGTATAGATGCAGTATTAACTACCGTATTGATGAACTACCCTTTATAATACAACCACACTATGTAGGTGTCTAAGATCTTATTTCTAACACACCAATCCCTGTTTAGAATAATGTATATACATTACTATCACCTTAGAGCGTTCGAGCAAAAAGCTAAACATGAGCTCTAAATATTCGCATATTTATATAAAGTTTCAGAATTAATAATCATAATTAAAATTATATGAATTATTACTATTGAACATTTGAAAAAGCTATGTGCATCACCTGAACAACGCACCGAGTTCATGAAGCAAGGCAAGAGTCACACATCATAATAATTTTATATATATCATAATAAATTTATATTTCGCGCTATAACTTTGATCAATCACATTCAATGCAAAGACAATTCCGATTTCGAATGTACACCAATTGTACCATTGTCATTCGTTCTAGCTTTTGTCTTCGTCTCATCTGGTGATAAGCGTGTTGTTGTTTTTTAAGACTTCGATCATTTAATTTCGAAAGTTGCAATCTGAAACATTACGGTCAGAAATGTTTCCAATATTTTCAACTTCTCTTCAATGATTGAGTAGAATTTTTGATATAACTTCCACTCTTGCTTTCTTTATTCAGTTAGTTAAAAAAAAAGATAATATAATCTCAATTAATGTGCAGTTCATCATGGAATCCGGCGGAACATGCTTGACTTATTTGCTTGGAATTTCTAGTTCCTAAATAAGGGGCAAACGGAGATGTGTCCTTCGGTAAAGCTTTGTGCGTCACATATATCCACGTGGGTGTTATTTGTTGTTTCAATTCAGTAACAAAAATGCCCAAAAGTTTACGCCTATCCAATAAATCAAAGACCATCGCCTTTAACGTATAAGGTTTGTGCACAAACTAATTAAAAACGACCGAAGCAAATTAAACTAGAATATGAAATATATCGGTAATTCAAAATCGCTATTAAAAAAGAAGCCTAACAACGTTCTTCGACGAATTAAAGTTTCGTTTCAGGGAATTAATTTTGAATTATCATTAACAAAAACACCTGTATTTAAAAACAATTTTTGTAATTCATTCCCTGAAGATGAAGGTCATGAAGCGTTATGCCCGATGGTAAAACATATACAAAACCAGGATAAAAGTGATACATTTTACACCATTAGCGGCAAGGGCGGATCCAGAACACAATTTTGGGGGGCCAAAAAAATTTTGATCCCCCAAAAAAGTGGGTCAAAAAAAGTACGGCGTGAGGTTCGGGGCCCGCTTAAGGGCCCCGAAAAATTTTTGGATTCTGAGGCAATTTTTGACCACTTTAACCAATGTTTTTTTGAGGAAAAGATGGTGGTGTACTCATTGCCTGCCTTTATTGCGATGTCACCTAAAAAAAAAAAAAAAAATTGGTTTCGTTTTGGGGGGGGGGGGGGGGGCCATGGCCCCCTTTGGCCCCCCCCCCCGGATCCGCCATTGATTAGCGGAAGGGCTATTTAGCTTTAATTAGGTTTAAACCTTTAGGATCGAAAATACAGTGCATTTGAAAGGCTATACACAAATGAGTGACTCAAGAATTAGAATCAAATGTCTTACGTGTTTTGAGAACAATTGGGAACTTATGAGTAAAATCAGTATTTCTTACGAAAAGGGGTTTCTCAATTTCCGCCCGTGCAAATTCCATACGTACAATTGGCGTGTTGAAGTAAATCAAGCTACTAGCTACACATCCACACTGCAGTCCATTTTGAGGCCAGCGGCGATTACGTGACGCAAACAACTTCCCTTAGATCCTGTAATATAAAGGAATAGCAACTTTGTTTTTAAAGCGTCTTGTAATGTATCATCAACTTCAAGGTGGAAGAGGTCTGACATTTTCGTAAAGTTGGAATTAAATTATTGGATGGAATTAAAGTTTACATTTCGATGAGCTTAGATTGTCATCCCTATTTTATTATAACGCATTGTGTGGAACTGGACTCATTCTTCCAAAATTATTCTTTCCAAAGTAATAGTTTTCTCAAAATCTTTCGGCCTGTTTTCATACCTTTATTTTCCCCGAGCCTCTTCTCTTTATTCTACTTCTGCAACCATTAAGGAAATAAAGAGAGAATCGCAAATGTCATTATACATGTATATGCGTTCATTGATCATGAGTTATAGCGAGCTCCTTCAGTTCAGTCGAAATATTGTTTTTCCTGTCAAGATTAAAATGCTGACTTTTCAAACAAAACTGGTAACGCATGCCTGCACCAGCAACGACGTACTATTAAACACGTACGTGTCTACAGGTCTCGGTTTGTTGTGTCGACCTTTTTAATCATGTCAATTCCAAGGAAACCGCTGTAAAATTTGGCAGAATCTTCGTTTCTAAACAAAAAAGTATTTTTATTCTTACGAAATCAATTCTGTAAATTGTTAATCGGATACACTTCATGCATGCAGAATGATTTCCCGACGTGTTTGGAACCGTCACTGACTTTAAGTAATTGATAAATTGCGTGCTCACGTGTTGAACATAACATAATTTTGTGTGACCGGGCGCATTCACCTTGTACACAGCAATGGCCAAACCAACGATGACGGGTAATGACAGGCAAACAACTATAGTCGCAAATCACCGTTACTGCTTTGGTAGGTTGAATTGATGTAAAACCTGCAAATAGTAATGCATTTTTTGAAATTCGTTAAAAACTCACCATGTAGTATAATGTATTCATTAATTTTAATGACTACCTTGGTGTTTGATACTCAGTCGGACAAAACAAAAGTTTTTGCTCCGTAATACAGGGGGCTTTAAAAGTTGTTATGAAGACATTTTAATAAAAAGCACCTGAATGATAATGACTGTCATTGCTTGTGAAGGTCATGAAATATGACCAAGACAAATTATGCATGGCATCAACTATGCAGCATTTTGAATGGTAACAAGCGCTATCATTCATTTCAATGGGATTTGTTTTAGAAAGACATCGCAAACAAAAACATTTTGACCAAACATATATTGATAAATAAAGCACAATCTTAATCTCAAACAGAGACTGTGTACCACGAAAGATATTTTGATGAATATTATTTCAAATTGTATCGTAGAATTGTTTAAATGAAAGGGGAATGAAAAATCGGACACAGATCAAATGTACTTGTGGGAGAAAACAAAGTTACCGTAATTAGCAAATAATATTATTAAAATGAACACGTCATTCTCATCATCTTTGCATCATGAATCGAAGCATGCATAGCAGTGACACAAGTTCTATTAAACAAATTTGTAGAATTAGTCGGGAGCAATATGTTCCATGCTCACGTTTTGCATTTGCGATGTAGGGAGCTGTGGTGACAGTCACCGTCACGGGGCTTCCATTTCAGGCCCGTATTTTACCATATCTTTCTGGGTAAAAAATTAAGACTTTCCTGCATCAAAACGACTCTGCACCTAGGTTTTCTGTGCAAAATGACCCGGAACGTGATCCAGATTAGTGTCATTTTTGCCCAGAAAATTGTCATATTTTGCCCTGAAAAGCGTAGATTAGGTCAGGTCATGGTAACCAGTGCTATCCTACAAAGAAATAATTATCCAAACTCACGGGGTGTTTGGAGGGTATAGAAGGCTGTCACCGTCACGTGGCTACCATTCCTGGCGCCCAGAGCCTCCCCGTATGCTTCACATCTGTACAACGTATCCACATAACTCGCTACAATTGGGATGGATGCTGAAGTGGTGAAGGTGTTCAACGAATACTCACCTAAAACAAAATGCAGAGTTATTATTATTGCTCTGAGATCAGAAGCTATTGCATGAACTTGCTAATCATGGAAATGTTTTACCCACCGATGGGTATTGGCGCATGCCCTAGTTTACCACAGCAATAACAAAACAAAAGCTGGAAGCAAACAATAGTCAAACAACAATCAAGGTATTTGGGAGCTGCATGGCATGCTTTGGAAGGTGTTCACCGATAATAAACCACAAAAAAAACACAGCTATTCTTATTTCTCTATAGCTAAGATAAACGCCAATCGCATGATCTTGGCAAGCACAAATGATATGTATTAGAAAATACTTGCTTGGCAGTGATGTCACAAGCCAAAGAAGATCCTGTTTGCTAAAAAAAAAGTTACGCCTCAATCAAGCTTTGCTGCAACTGGTACAATCAGTATGGAATAATGTGTACAGTTGAGAACCATGACTTCTCTCACCTCATTCATTCTGAACTACTGTACATATACATCAGTTAAACGTTCGGTGAGTCATATTTCTGCAAATGATTGTGTGAGAATTTCTGTCGCTGTCTTCAATGATTAAACAAATCTTAATCTGTGCTGATCTACGGAGTTCACAAACTTGGTTTTCATAATAATAAGGAGCCGAATGGACATTTTCTGTTTATTTCTCCCCAAAAGTTGTTTTTCGCGCGGGGTTTTCGCTGTTTTTGTTCACATAATTCCCCTCGTGGTAAATCCAGTTAGCGATATTGTTTCACACTGTACATGTGATTGTAATAGTTTTACAATAATAGTTGCTTAACAATTATGCTTTGATCCCATATGCTTTTTATTGTATTGTATTGTTTAGTGTATTGTATTTGTACATAATTATGGGGCCCCAATGTAAACCAGTTTTAAACTGTTTGGGCACACCATAGGTAACAAAATGTAATAGATAAATGCATAAAAAGTGTCGTAATAAATATGTGCTCGACTTGGCAGGATTCACCCCCGGAAATACGTTTATGAGAATACAGCTTTCCTTTAACAACTCCATGAAATTTTAGTAGGCCTATTTATATCAATGCAATGAAATTTTCAAGCCTGGGACATAATTTAAAATTACCGCGAGGTAAGATGTTTCAATTCAGAGACCTGCTATACAAGGATCTTTCCAATCTTACATGCGGATTCAGAGTCAGTAACCCTGTACTTACTGGGATGTACGGTGAACTTGTCGCTGATGAATCGTGTATCGCCGTCACTATACTCTAGCAGCCATCGGAGAGCCACGGCAGGCTTGGTATCCCGTACGATGCAGGTCAACCACAGTTTCTCCATGTCGTTCGGAAACTCTGCCTCGCATGCAGTCTCAGAAATGCGTTCAGTGCATTGAGTTACGTCGGGAAACGGCTCTTTAGGAGATACTTCGCAACATATAAACAAAAATAGCTTTGTTGACAAAATTAGAATATGAGACTTCAAAGTTTCCTTAGAATGTTTCTTGGACGACAACTGGTGAAAATGCTTAAAAAAAACTATACACCAGTTCAGAGAATGTGTTCAAACTTTTACTTCTAAACCCCAATGGGTCTGCATGTTAAAAAAAAAAAACAATTCCTGAACTGTCTCCGCCTTTCAGAAAATTTGTTAAAGACTGAGTTGGACAAAATATTGCCTTTTTCAACCCACTCACCTTTGATGCGTATATTCACTTGCTCGCCATCCAGTAACCCTGTTGATTTCGGTTTGACCCTACAGTAGTAGGTCCCTTCATCTGAGTCGGTGACGCGCTCAATAACCATAGAGAAGTTTCCGTTGATGTCATATAGTCCGTGGGACGAGGCCTTTTTTTCGCTCGTTACGCGATCTGGTTTTCCGAATTTTTTCTAATATTTCTCATTCCATTGATCAAAAATAGAAATCGCTAACAAACCACGTTCCCGCATTCGTGGGTGGTTTGGGACTTCACAAATGAATTTTAATTAACATCAAATTCGAGGTTACAGCCAAAAAATCGTTAGACAAAATAACGCCCGAGAGAGGATAAAAATCAACCAATAACGTGCAAGGTTTGTGTTGTGTCGCCAAAGAACCAATCAAATTGCACGTTCTATATACGTCGACAAGGGGCGAGTCCAACATGGCGTCGTCCATGTCGTCGGAAGGAAGTACCGAGTCCGAGACCGCAGCGGAGACAGGTGAAGAAAATGCTCCAAAATCATCAGTTCAGTGTCTCATGCACTTTCCGACTGGAAAGGGTGAAGTGCAGTTATTTACGGGGCACAGCTGGTCACGTTTCCTTGAGTATACCGACGTCTGGAAGGCCTTCACACATGTCACAAAAGGACCGCAAGCCGAGATAGCAAGGGCCAGGGCCAAGGCAGTTCATCGCCAAAACATGCGCTACGTCAGCCGGCGCAAGTGTTGCTACGGATCAGCATGATCAACCCGTCAGTATGCGGTTGCAATCTCACGATCCTAGAGAATGCCGGTCATCATCGGTGAGATACAAATCATACACTTCCCTTCACTTCGAGATTGTGCAATATCTAGTAACCTACCATCATGTCCATGACCAGATGACCATGATGACTTGACTATTTTATGATCATGATGATCGAGATAAAATAAGGGCAAGGGCATTAAGGGGGGGGGAGGGGCTCTGAAAATTCATGGCATAGGGGGCCTGAATGCAGTACATGTAGATTTGTATGCCTTCCTAAAACTACTTAAACTGTTAAATGCAGTCAATGATTGTGTATAAACGTTAGTCAACATGTTCTGATGTTAGTGCCTTGCAATTGTGTAGTCATGGTAGGCCTATTGGTCATGTTGGTACTATGTAAATGTAAACCTCCACATTTTTTTTCTGTATAGGTCATGCTACAGTCTGTACACTGACAAGTCCAAGGTGAAGAGAGCAGTTCAAGCCCAGCAAAAAGAGAAGTCTAAAATTGCAGGTACATTTTATTTGTATAGAAACTGTTGCTTCCATTTCTATTCATTAACAAATTGGGTAACCTTCATGAAAAAAAAAACTGCAGGGAGATGATGGTGTGATAAACTTATACAAGTATATTTGTGAGGTGCTGTTGATAATCTCCCTGAATGTCGGACAAGTCGACCGTTGAGACAACTCGACTCGAGACTAGTCGACCGTTGAGACAACTCGACTCGGGACAACTCGACCGTTGAGACTGCTCGACTTAATGGAAATGAATACACGTGGAACAGAAAAAGTTGCACAAATCTTCTGCAAGACCTATCACGGATGGGGCGCAGGCATACTCGATGTACAGAGGGCGTCGCGTCGGGCCAGTGCGCCCCGCCCGCCCGCGAGGACCGGGCCCGGCACGCGGGCACGTCGACCGGCGCGGCAAATGGGCGTACAGGCCCGGCAAAAACGATGCCACCGTGCACGGTACGGCCACGTTGACCGGGGATGCGCGCACGTGGCCTTGAGAAAAACGAACGATGTGCACGGACAATCACGCTGTGCTATATCAGCTCTGTTATATGCAAAAAAAACACCTCATGTGTCGTCACTCCAAAACGGCGATCAGCCGCTGTCAAAATCCCCGGTACTATCCCCGAAACTAGGCCCAAAACTTGCGAGGCGACTTGTCTCAACGGTCGACTTGTCTTTCCATTTATCGCACAGTTGGTCCAGTTGTCTCAACGGTCGAGTTGTCTCAACGGTCGACCTGTCCCGAGTCGAGTTGTCTCAACGGTCGACTTGTCTGACCCCCATCTCCCTCCCCCCAGTATTTATCTGATGTCTGTAACTAAGTTACACTGGAAAACTGTTGTCATATAGTTCAGTTCACCCAGTGTCCATGTGAAATGTATTTTGTTTATGAAAAGACAGTCCAAAGAGTTTAATGTATCTTTTGAAACTTTTACTTTTAGCTATAAAAACGCAATGTACGTGTAACGTAGGGAGGAAAGGGAGTCCACCTGGGCTAGTGTACCATCCACAAATATATACATGGCCATGTACATGCACATGTGTATACCAGTATTAGGCCCAAGAACTGATAACTTTCTTTCCATTTATTTGTAATTTGGAAGAAGGGGAAGGTTTTAATGTATACTGTTGTTTACCCTCCCCATCCGACACCCCCCCCCCAAAAAGATAATCTCACAAATTTAAGGAAGAAACATGACATATACCCTCCTGATTTTGTTTACTTGAGAGCAACACCACATTTTCATTGAAAAATGGCCTTATTTCAATAAATACAACCAAATAAATGTTAATTACATGTAAACAGTTGAATAAGATTGTATTTTCTGTTTCTCTACTGTATTCTAGAAACTGAAACAGCCAAAAGGTTCCCCACCCCCTGTGAAAAGAGAAGACTCCGTTCAGCCACGCAAACGGTTTCCAAGACTGCAGCAAGATCACAACATGTTTTCCCCAAACAGTGCATCCTTTGCAGGAAGGAGAAGTGTGTGACCTGCCGAGTCACAAGGAAGAGGAGGCAAGAACCCCTGGTCACATGTACTACCCTACAGGCTGAAAGATTGCTACAGGCGGCGGAAAAACAACAATGAAGAACTTCTTATGCACATTGTCAAATCCAAAATGGATGTGCTCAGAATTGTTTCGGTGCATTTGTGTAATTGCTCTTATTGTTTCTTGTATTTGACACTTATACATGTACTGTAATTGCAGAAATTCAACTGAGGAAGTACCATTGCATTGGTGTGGTCAGAATAATTGATATCTGTGAAAACACATTTGTGTTTGTTTACAAACTGGCATTTAGAAAACTTATTTTTGTTTTAATTTCTTTTTCATGAAGGCTGTTAACCAAATTGGCAAACAGATACATGTAACACTGCATAAGGTGTGTTTGAAGTTGTATTAAACCCTTATGAATGTTTGATGTGGTGTATATTGGGATTTGGGAAATGGATAGGGCCAAAAAGGAAATAATTGGTTGTATCGTCGTTTAAAACAGAAGTTTAAAACAGAAGTTCAAGAAACAAATGTATACTAGATGGTTTTGAATCCAAGTTTTTACTTAAAGTGGAATGCCTGCACACCTTAAACAACTTTTGTAAAGTTATCTGCTACTGGAAGCTGTTCTTTTGGGGCTCTTTCTTCTGGGGAGGATCTTTGTCATTTAATTTGGAATACATGAACTCATCTCACTCAAATTGTTCATTCAAGAAAAAACACTAACTGATTAAGATTTTTCCATCTGTGTATTTCTTTTGGCTGAATGCAGTATGTCATGTACAGCACATCAAAGTTGGAATAAAAAAGTTATAGAAACAGTATTTGGATCGTATTTGTTATTTATTGTTTCAAATCGCTCTTATCAAATTTAATCTAAATTTAAATCAATATAAGTATGACACCTGCCCCATATTAATGATGATCATGCGTTTCAGCTAACTAGCAGCCATTTAGAGAAGATTGACTGATTTACAGTTTTTGTGGGATATAACGAAGCAACTTGCAAGTTCTGGGGCTTATGGGTTTTACACATTATTCTTTCATAAAGGCTTGTCATTTACAAGATATTTTATAATATAAGGAACTCCCTGGTTATTTCAAATTGAAATTAACTGTAATAAGCATCTTGCTTTAGAAATAGTTACAAATAAAAATGCTAGAATCTAACATTAAACAAATGTCCAGCACGACGGGCGAACCCGCCTCGCGCGCGCATGCATTGCGTGTAAAATGTATATTTGCTGTGTCAAAAGAGGGCGCCATTTCTTTCTTTTTTCTCATGCACAATTCGTGCGTGTTTTTGTCGTAGAATTTCTCATTCCCAAACAATTCGTGGACCGGGGAACAACGTTTTTCTGATATGGTACACCATAATCTACATATCTGGCAAGTTTTATAAAATTCGGTGAACCAGATCGCCTATCTCGAAAACTAAAGCGTTTTCGGGCTCTCGTCCCACGGACTAATACACGCCCTCCGGGATGCCGTTTTGTGGAGCGACGTTCCCTAGGAAGTAGGAGATCAAGATGTTTTCATCACGTACTCTGGGGAAGTACCAGTACATGACTTCGATCTGATCCAGCGGGATTCGTCCGGATGCGACGAGAGGGCAGGACAGGATGCCAGGGTGACCTCGCTCCAGGAAGATGATTCCATCCTTCCTGTTATTTCTTGCCTGAATGCGAGCAACCACCACAGAAATAACTACAAAGGGGAATACAAATTGATCAAGTAAGAAATGATAAATGAGACATTATTCTAAAGAATCATGATGGTGGGAAATTAATGGAACAAATTGGGGGGGGGGGAATACATGTTGTATATCAGCCTACACCTAAGGTACACTGCATCCTATAAAGCGCCAAAATTGGGTTACAAAACGCGCTTCAAACGAGATGATATTTATTGGAAAAATAATTAAACAGTAGAATATTTACGTCCACACAACTATTAATGGAACAGATTTTCAAAAGAAAAAATACATCCTGCATATCCTGCATATCAGCTTACACCAGCAAAACGCGCTTGAAACGAAATGATATTTAATGGAGAGAGAATTTAAAAGTAGAATGTTTACGTCCACACAACAATCCTTCAGATATATTGTCCGCATTGTATTGGGCAAAGAAAAGATAATGTCATTACCAAGAACCATCCACATGTTTGCTCTGTGTGCGTGGATCATGTTGAAAAGCATCATTGCTGAAAAGGAATGAATAGAAATTGGTATTGAAACTCCAAATAGTGAGGCAACCTTCCATTGCAGATTTAACCAGCTTATACCAACAATATATCAGTCGACCCCAGCCTGGTGAGCCCGTAATGATGTCACACTCGTTGTTCATGTGTACACACAGCCTGGTACGTGCCCTTCACCCGATTTCATCAAACTCTTCGTAACTTACGATGCGTCGCAGCTGCGACGCGTCCTGCGATCCATTTCACTAAACACGTCGTAAGTGCGACGCGTCGTAGGTGTATTTATAGCACAACTCGATGACTGTTTTATGTCTTTAGTCAGCGTACAGTAAATAGTCGTCTGATATTTGCCTCGGTATTATAATCTCGTTAATGTAATGTTAGCGGCATAAAACTTGCTTAGAAATGACTCTTCTTATTTTGCGATGATCACTAGACACGTCGTAACTTGCGACGTGTTTTAAGCCGTTGTCAAGGAACTTACGACGCGTTCAACACATCGCAAATTTAGTGAAATGGAAGATACGACGCGTCGCGAGTTGCGACGTGTTACACGTCGTAACTTGAGTTGCGACGCGTCGCAGCGCTTCGTGAAATCGGATGCTGGTCTCCCATGGGACGTTTAAATTGTGCGCGGGAAAATGCAAACGGGAAAATGCACAACTACTGACTTGGAGCAAGTCTAGTCAATGAGCAAACCTAGTACCTGGGAACCACCGAGGAAGGTACTGTAGGCTGCATAAAATAGTGAATTTTTGTCATTCGGCCTCAAGTCTAACTACACAATCTGAAAGTTTATATGATATTTCTTGCTCTCATGTGAAGTTTTCTGTTACGATCGGGTGCATGAAGCCGTACATGGCTGTCGGAAACATGCATGTAAATTTTGTCACAGTCATGTCTACAAATGGGACCTATAAGCATGACAGTGTCATGCGTATGACCCAATTGTTAACTTTACCATCGCCGCGTCTAACGCTAACGACTATGTGCTAACTTGGAAAACCCCAGCTCTAACGTTCATTGAACATTTGAAAGGTTTCGACTTTGGAAAGAGTATTAGACTAAGAGCGGTTTCCCAAGCTAGGAAAACCCATAAGAATACTTCTTTCGATGCCTTACAAAAGAATTATAGAAAAACAACTTACATGCATTACGGCTCAAAAAAAAGTCTCCGGTTTCTGGTATGGAGCTTGCCCAAAAAGTGGTGCGGCGACGCGGCTTTTTTTTTTTTTTACCTGATTTTTTGCTTCAAATGTCGGCTGATGACTGCAAATGGTGCCCGACTAAACTTAGTGCAAATATATGGGAGTCCAGAGAGGCCACATAAAGCTTATTCTCGACCATAACCCAATCTAAAAACACGTTAAAATTGTGCAGCAGCAGGATTCCAGTCAAACTAGTGAGTTTAGCGGTTTTGAGACTTCATCTTTCATTTAAAAAAAAAAACTTTTTCATTTTGCCGACGCGCATGGCTACGGCGACGCGCGCGCATACCAGAAACCGGAGACATTTTTTTTTTGGCCTAAGCTTCTCAGCCCGATATTTTTGTGGTAAAACAGATCGATCCTCCATAACAAATATATATATATATATAAACAAAATATGGGGCTGAAAACACGTACCGAGAAATCTACTTCTTTCGATAACAATGTAGGCCAGGCTATAAATAAACTGGTTTCGATCTTGAGCAGCCCCGCCTAAATTTATTTCCCCCCCCCACCCCACCCCTCCCTGCTTTTCACAAGGTCCATCCGGATACGTCATTTTCCCCTATTATATAGATTTTAGTCGAATTGAAGTTCGACGACATAATCAACGACACTACCCTAAATAAACATTAATTGACTTATTGACTTCCGTCGATTGAATCCAGATAGACTTTTTCCCCTGGTTTTTGCTATGCGACTGTATGATGTACCGTTTTATCGTACACATTTACGGCCCCGCAACAAAGAATCACCTTTAAAAGTCAACGAGGTCAAATTGTCATGAACTTCACCCTGGCGCATGCAGCGCATATTTACATGCAAGGGTCTGCCCAACCTCGTCCCCAGTGCTTACTTTATTTCCAACCGCGTTTCCAATAGTAAACCCTGGATAGGAAACTTTCTTCCTGTATCCTGATTGGATACCGCAATTGGCTAGTAATGGATTTTTATCGTGTACTTGGTGCTATATATTCACAACGTGCAGTACGTGTTTTCGCGATCATTCGTCCACGCCTTCTCAAAAATACTAATTTCCTTTCCAATTTGCTCATATTAATATGAAAAATGATACTGCATGTTGTCTCGATAAGATCGTAACAGTTTGATTTCAAAAATCGTGTTTTTGTAACTCACGCCGTGCTCGCGCTGCTACGAATTGACTCTGTTTTTACCCCAGACACCGCATACAAAAACAAACGCTAATGTGTAACGCATATCCAGGCACCAGACTGTTCCTCATTTGCATACGTCTGCAAAAATCTTGCACATGCAAATGATCCAATACCAGGGTGAGAGAGCAGGTAGTGGTGGGCGCGTACTGCTCGACACCCTGGGTACGAGGTTGGGGTCTGCCGCATCCACGTTAGGCCAAAAAAAAAGTCTCCGGTTTCTGGTATGCGCGCGCGACGCCGTAGCCATGCGCGTCGGCAAAATGAAAAAGGTTTTTTTTCAATGAAAGATGATGTCTCAAAACCGCCAAATTCACTGGTTTGACTGGAATTCTGCTGCTGCACAATTTTAAGTGTTTTTAGGTGGTGTTATGGTCGAGAATAAGCTTTATGTGGCCTCTCTGGACTCCCAATCCCATATAGGCCTATTTGTAGTAAGTTTAGTCGGGCACCATTTGCAGTCATCAGCCGACATTTGAAGCAAAAAAATCAGGTAAAAAAAAAAAAAAGCCGCGTCGCAGCACCACTTTTGGGGCTAGCTTCATACCAGAAACCGGGAAATTTTTTTTTTGGCCTTATGCAGCGCACATCCTGTTTGTGGTTAATGTTGGCAGAAATCCAATGGATGCATAGACTTCATTTATGTCCTCACAGGCTATTCTCCCCATCAGTGTTCTACGTTACTACAGCAATTCTTCCATCATTTCCCTCATCATACCATCGCTAATGAATATAACATCGAATATCACCGTTTCTGAACAGACATCATTTGCTTGTTGTTGAATTTCTATTTTCTATATCTTTACTACTTTTTTGATAATATGCAGGAGATATAAGAGAAGTCATTTCACCACCAACAGACTACCACGAAGTTTATTGGTACATTGAGTTTGGAAAATCCCCAGCAGTACGAGTATATGATGGTAGTAACTTTGTCGATCTTTTTTTTTATCTCTTTTTGGTATTTTTTTTTAGTCCCACGATTTGACCTTGGTGATAAGTATGTGGCCTATTTCCAAGTAGTATAAAAGGGGTGTAAGTGGCGCCACCAACGTCAAAATAGGCCCCCCCCCCCCCGAAGAAGAAAAAAAAAACAGTTGCCCAAATATTTTGGGCAACATTTCTTGAAAAAAAATAATAACTTCTATAAATGTTGAAAAAAAATTGTGAGCCCCCCCCCCCCCACCATCAAATCCAGGGTGCGCCACTGGGCCTTATATGTACAATATTCCACCTTTTTGCATTTTCTTGGTTGCAACATTTATCCGGATTTCCTGGCAACAATTAACCTTTAGAATGGTATCAACAGGGGCGGATCCAGGAAATTTTGTAGGGGGAGGCCGGGGGGGGGGGGGCGCCAGTAATTCTTTGCTGAAATGTAGACAGGGTTTTTTTGTCCGGACACTTGGCTCTGTAAAATCACTTGGCAGAGGGGGGGGGGGGGGGGGTTTTGCACAATACTTTCAATGGGGGCGCTGTTCACATCCGACGATTATTAAAATACAGAATGGTGTACAAATACCACCTAAAAAAGCTGGCTCTGTCCGTTTTTTGTGCACAGGCGGATATATTACCAGTATTTTTGGGGGGAGGGTGTCGGAGCGGGGGAGGAGTTTCGCATTATTTTTATGAATTTCTATAAATAAAAAGAAACGTTAAGCGCCCATGTCGCTGGATAATGTTCTTGATTTATACAAAACCTCATTGGTTTCTTAAAATATGCAGCATTATATGTAGAGAATCGATTAGAGCTTGGAATAGAAATACAGAACCAGCCTTGGAGTGGCTTATCCAGTGTGGGCAGGGGAGCACTTTGTCAGCAATGATTTGAAGTGTGTACGTATAGAGTTCTTCTGACATCAATCCCACCAAAGAAAACCCGGTCAACCACCATTACAATGCGCCGTGAAATTGTCCATATAATAATATAGTATACATAATAATGGTCAGTTTTGAAGAGCGCCACCATCATGCGAAAAATCAGGAAAGACAGATCACTCCACAAAAACCAGCTAGGGATTCACTAAATAGTTCAGTGCAAGAAACAAATGAGACAACTGCACTGCAAATTCTCAGCGGCAGTATCCACAAAGAATAAGAAAAGCACCTGAAAGACTTGATTTGAAATTGTTCTAAACTACATGACTGCAAACGAAACAAAAGCAAAAGAAACAGTATTTAAGTTACGTTAATTTATTCAGAAACCTTGACAGAACAATACCAACGCAAGTTCATTGTGTTATCAGTCTTCAAAAAGAAGTAAATAAGAACAATACTATGGTTTTAACAAATTATTGAAGGACAAAATAATTCAATATTAGGTTTTGCCCTTCACCGAGGTTTAAATATTGTATACTCAGTGTATTACCTCCCGAGTGAAAGTTAGAAAACAAAATCACTCGGGTGGGACTCAAACCGACGACCTCCTGCTTTCTAGTGCAGCTAAACGTCGGTGAAGAACAAAACCTAATACTGCATTTACTTCCCCACGAGGCAAATTCCATCTCATAAAATAGTTTCATTGCGGTACCTGCTGGTATATTCGAACCAGCCAACCGATCCCGTAAGCCAAGGGCGGATCCAGAACACCATTTCTTTTTAATCATTAATTTTTCTTTTTGGGGGGGGGGGGGGGTAAAAAAAAAATTTAGTACCCCCAAAAAATGGGTCAAAAAAATTGCGGTTTGGGGTTCGGGGCCCGCTTAAGGGCCCTGAAATAATGGTTGGAGTCTAGATTCTCTGTGGCGCGATCTGCGGCAATTTCTGCCCACTTTAAACAAAAGAAAATGAGGAAAAGATGGTGGTGTACGCAGTGCCCGCCTTTATTGTTACGTCACTTAAAAAACAAAAATTGGGTTCGGGTGGTTTTTTTTAGGGAAGCATGGCCCCCGTTGCCCCCCCCCCCCCACACCCGATCCGCCCTTGCCGCAAGCTCGGTGCGTCTGCACTAGTATAAGGAGGGGATCGTCGGGAATCGAGTCCAACCCGAGTGATTTTTTTTTACTTTCACTCGGGGGTTAAACACTGAGTATACAGTATTTATACGTCGGTGAAGGGCAAAACCTAATACTGAATTTGCACCAACCCGACGCAAATTCAGTATTTTATGAATTGACCAAATTAATGGGGCACATGTTCATGCTTAACAGCTTAATGACTTAAATATTTACTCTTGTGAAAAACAATTGTCCATCTGCTGTGGATAGTTATACATTGCATTTTGAACTTAAAGGTTAATGTTGTTTAAATCTAAGCCCATGGATGTGTTATATTGTTAGTCTGTTATAATGTTTGTGTTTTTGCAAAATAGGGTTTTTAGTCATGCTATGGGAGAGCTACTTGACAGTGATTGAGTTCACTTTTTAGCAATCCCGCAGGGGCGTGCAATTATCTTTGTGTAGGGGTTTTAGAGATTTTTTATGGTTTAATGTGTATCTTTTTAACTTATGTCTGAAATATTATCATTATTTTTAATTTGACCAGCGAAATAATAAATGAAATGAACTGAAATGAATTGAAAAAAAGGTGTAACAGTGTTATTGATTTCCCATTTTTGTTGAAGAGCGACCTCTCTTGGTGCGAAATAAATGGGGGTTTTTTTAAACGCCGTAGAGTGCTAGGCCTATGTGCAAAAATAACCGCCATGTGAGTTGACTCTGTATGCCTTTTTTATGATCGCTCTCTTCAAACTACCACACTCCTCTCCAACTTTATCATTTTTGCGCTGGTAATGCCTAGTCTGTTTTATGCACGCAAGACTATATAGCTAGGGAGCCGGCGCCAAGAGATGATCCCCCGCCTGCAGAACGCCGTTGCCATCTCGGTCCTTCCGTGGAGGTAGGAAGCAGGTAGTTTCCTACCGCCATGGTCCTCCTGGCCTAACTTGGGTCTTCAGGCTTCTCTCGGGCTTCACTCAGTTTTCTAGACTGCCAACTTTGCCTTCCAGGTCCTGTTCAACTCGCTGGAGAGGCTGATGATCTTTGTTCTGTTCTGCGCCAGACAACAAGCGCCATGCCTTGACACTTTCATCAGGTCATGTTTTCAGCTCACGAGGTGATATCCCACTATCCAGTCAGGGTACTAGTATCACTGACACTTCTCGGTTTCCGGGGGTAAACCCTATAGCGTTTTGGGGACGATCCCTCATATGTTTTTATTAGCCATTACTATAATAGTCAAGACAGGAGTCCCAGATTGCAAAAAGTTCTGTTCATTTGATTCTGAGCAATTAAGTTCGTAGAATATCAATAAGGTGTAACGTCATGATGGAAAGGAAAAATCAACTTTCGCTGTGGAGACATCACATACATGAAGGCACGCCTTGTAAAGCTGGTCCCAATTATCATAAGTTAAAGGCACTCAGAGGGATAAATTACCAGTCTCATTAACAAGTCACAGTAGTGAGTCAGTTAGTGAGTCGGTCAGGATGCAAAGAGGACACAAGACCGGCCCTCTGGGACCATCAAAACACACGCTGATTACTAAACTGTTATTCTTAGTTGGCCTCTTTGTATCGCTTTGATTAAAGAAAATATTAAAAACACTAGAATAACGCTTAATTTTCTTAAAAGACATAATGTAGTGGCGGCGCTACAGGGGGAAAGGTGGGGGAATCCCCCTCTAATTTGTTGAATTTGTTTTTGTTGTTTTTTTGGCGGTGGAGCATAATGTATTGTTATTACTTGTCTACAAATTTGAATTGGGCTATTTATGCAATTGTGTTTTTCCCTGCGTATGCACTTGCTGATACTCTTTATTTGACTTACATGAGTATGGAAAAGCTGTGAACAGTCTGTGTACACCGAGGCCCACACAGTCCACAGGGACGTGCATAGTTTTACCAGCTTATATTCCACCAACAAATTCAGTCAAAATTTGCAAAAAGATGGGTTTTATTCTTCTGTATTAAAATCAGTAATGCTCATTTATCTATGACTGCAGGGTCGCAAGTGTATAGGTGCAGTATTAACTACCGTATTGATGGACTACCCTTTATAATCCAACCACACTAAAATGATATAGGTGTATAAGATCTTATTTCTAACACACCAATCCCTGTTTAGAATAATGTATATACATTACTATCACCTTAGAGCGTTCGAGCAAAAAGCTAAACATGAGCTCTAACTATTCGCATATTTATATAAAGTTTCAGAATTAATAATCATAATTAAAATTATATGAATTATTACTATTGAACATTTGAAAAAGCTATGTGCATCACCTGAACAACGCACCGAGTTCATGAAGCAAGGCAAGAGTCACACTCAAATACTAAAATAACACTTTAATAAAAAAAAATTTAAAAGTTACAATATACATATTTATAAGAAACTATAGGAATAAGGCACGTACAAAAATACAAAGCACTCCGAGTGACTTGTTCTCAACATGTAACTGTGCAGTTTTAGTTTTAAGGAAATCTTAAAGAAACGTACAGAGATCTTCAAAAAGATTGAATTATATTGTATATGTAGTGAGCGCGGAGTAGCGCCGTGGGGCTTCAGAGTCTCGTTGGGGGCGAGTTGACATACACACACGTACACACAGTGGAGATTAAGTTTCACGGGAGAATCACTGGTTATTTATTCATTCATTAATGTTCATTCGTCTTCATTGGTTGCTCTGAGTCGAAGGGAAGGAGGTAGCCAGTCGCTGCACCAGGCTAAGCACGACAAACAGTAGCTTTCATCATGATTTCCAGCGGTATTCGGGGGATTTATCTCTGTATTTTCCCCAACTCCGAGGCCATTCCTCTCATCTCTTCCCGTGACTGACACAGATTTCTATCCCTTCTCGTTTGACACTAGTTCCGGAGCACTGCCCCGCGAAGCCTGTTTACCGCTGTCTGGGTTACCTCTCCCTTCTCTTAGAATAAACAGCTTTTGTATCACTCTAAAGAACCTTAGTAATATACAAAGAGTATACTTAACTACCAAATTATGTAAGATACAGACTTTTATAAGCACCAAACAATAATTAATGAGGCCCTATATTATCTTACACGACACCCAATGCCAGTCTTTGCAGACATATCCCTGCGCTGCATGGATACACGTTCTATTTTTAGAATATTGTGCACACACCTGGGCAGGCCAGCTTTTGGCAATTTAACGGTGAGTAGGCGAGCGCCCTCTGTTGGCCAAATTTGTGAATGATCAACAACAAATCACTATCATAAGTCATTTCTCCACAAACTCCCCTACTGAATTGATCTTCTCCTGGAGATCACCTTGATTTAAAGATTTATAAACGCTAACATTACTATAACAAGTTAAGCACTAAATAAAACATGAAGAATAAAGCTTAATGCTGTTCCTTTTTAATATTTACCAAAATTTACTTTCGAAAAATTTAACAAGCTGTCTGAGGGTTCTCTCGTATTGGGACATTCCCCATCGATTGAGGTGCACACCGTCCAGATTAAAACGTGGGTGCTTCAAACCACGGTGATGCCAGACCCACCAACGGTCCTTCCTCTTGCTGGAGCGAGCACCTTTAATGTTTACTATGCAGTGATTGTATGGAATGTCAACTTCACCACATGTAATTTGAGCCACCCGACCCTCACAACCAGCCCATTCACCCTGGCATGTCTGGAGTATCTCTCAGGCCCCAAACAGCCGTTAAAACCACAGACATAACCCCATTAGACATTCCATTTTGGTCACAGGGGTGATCGAACTAATCCCAATGTTTATAGTGCATTTGTACACAAGCCTATGTAAATGTGCACAAGCACACAGGGTTTTCCCGCCAATTCCAACCCCTCCAGTAGGATCACAAGACTGACACCCCCTCTAAAGGACGTACTGTGGTCCATACTAGGATCTGGTGATAGATGGCCCCGGGTGAGTTTACCACGTGGCCAGGACAATATAAAACATAAAAAATGTGAAGATTCCATATTCCCTTCTGAATCCGGGTAAGTTTTAAGAGTTTCCGCTTCAAGCAGCTTGTTGAAGACCTCTGCCTTCTCATTAAATTCAGAGACAGATACTTGATTCGGCCTCATATTACCTGTACGTGGCAAGACAGGCAAAAACACCACTACACAAGGACTAATACCAAACCTTGGCAGATCCCGAACAAAGGAACAAAGGAAGTCAAACACATCCTTTGATGATACACCAACTGTACCCAAATCATTAGTCCCTAGATCAATTATCAAAATAGAGGGCTGTACTCTGGCAATCATACGGTAATAACACAAATCCCATAATGGTAATGCTGCTAGAGGGTATCTCCCTCTCTTCAACTCGAGCTTCAAACAATTTGTCTATATAAATCATGCACTCTATAATCTTTAGATTTACATTCTTCTGGAACTGAATACATTTTGTAATTTCAAAACCCAACTGGTAATGCTTTTTTACCAAGTGGTACATCATGTACATGCATACACCGGCCTGAGCCGCATGGACCATTTCCAGGTGAGAAGTAGAGCAAGGCGACCACATGGGGTCGGACTCACTCACAGGAAGACTGAATACCCCAAGTCTCTTCCACAGAGTATGTCCGAGTCCCATGCAGCCACAGGCTAAACCCTCACACCAAGACTATTTCAGAACCGAGCAGGGCAGTCTGTGTGGGTTGGAATGAACACCCTTAGTTCTTCTCTGTGATGTTCTCCGAGGTTGTTCGTGATCTAACTCTGAGACCCTATGGGGCTCCCCTACTTTATTATCCTGTACCCCTCGGTCAACTGCTGAGTTACTTGGTTCAGACTTGGTCACAATAAAGTCGTTTTCAGACTCATCACTACTCTCAATGTCATCGCCAGACTCTGGATCTGCAAGTGGATCCACTCGTAAACTTTGACCGTCTTCTCCGGTCCTCCATTAATTGGTCGAATGCGATATACATCCCCGTGGACATTCTGCCATGCCACTACATACGATTCTCTACCGTACGCGTCTTCTAGTTTGTGACGGCCCTTGAACGCGCATTTCCTTAAAAGAACTCGTAAACCCACTGGTAAAGGTGCCGCAGTAGCTGTATTACTATGTGCGTTTTCGTTCTGACGTGCTCTTTTCTCTACCCTCTCCTTTACCAAGGCCCCTACTCTCTCAAGCAGCTCCGATTGTTCCCTGACAAAATTCTGTTCCCAATTACTATCTGTCCGACCCAAAATTTGGTCCAATGGAATCAATGGTTCCCTTCCGAACATTAATGTGTACGGAGTTACGCCGGTGGTGGAGTGAGGTGTGGAATTGTAAACAAAAACAAGGTGTGACAAAAAGTCAGGCCATCGTTTGCGCTCGTGTTCGCTGAATGACTTGATCAATCCAAACAAGGTTCTATCGAATCTTTCCGCCTGCCCATTTCCTTCCGGGTGATACGGCGTCGTTCGTGACTTTTTGATACCATACAATGCGCATAGTTCACGGACCAATTCCCCCTCAAAATTCCTACCCTGATCACTATGCAATCTGTTTGGGATGCCGAATCTCGTAAACCAACTGTCTCTGAGCACCTTAGCGACAGTTTCGGCACATTGGTCCCTACATGGTACAGCTTGAGTATATTTCGTGTACACATCGGTCATAACAAGAATATCCTCGTATCCACCACGACCCCTGTCAATCTTAACAAAGTCAATGGCCAAAACTTCCAAGGGCCTGAAAGCCAATAAGTGACGCATCGGAACCTTCGGAATGGGTTCGGACACCTTCGCCGCCACACAACGTTCACATTTCCGTATGTGAGCCCGCACATCTGCGGTCATATTCGGCCAATAAACGCGCTTGCGCAAAAGTGAACACGTTCGCGCAACCCCCTGATGACCCCAACCATCGTGGCAGCCTTCCATAGCCCTAGAGCGAATGGTCTCGGGCATAAGTATTTGAAACACCTCCCCAACCACAGGATCTTCAACCCTTCGACACAGAACACCGTCTCGTACCGCAAAGCGCGACCACTGCCACAACCAATGCTTCAACCCGGGTGGATCTTCCCGATCACCGTGTACTACTTCTCCAGGTGACCAACTCTGGTCCCAGCGTTCCCAAACAATACTCAACAATGGATCAGACCTTTGAAGAGCTAAAAGCTGCTCACTGGACCAGGACGGAAAAACTCCTGGCGGACCGGATTCTAACGGCTTATCCTTCGTGAACGCGCACTTGGAATTACATGCACCTACATGTAATGGAACTGAAGTTGAATGGGTCTTCGTTTGAAGAACACCTTCAACTACGTCCGAGGAGCAGTTTCTCGGATGCCGGCTTAAAGCATCCGCACAACGATTGCTGGCGCCTGTCCGATACTTAATGTCAAAGCTGAACGCTGCAAGCTGTGCTGCCCATCTCATTTCACTGGCACCCAACTTAGCTGTGTTCAGGTGTGCCAACGGATTATTATCCGTTAAGACTGTGAATGTGCTGCCGATCAAATAGTCTCGAAATTTATCCACGACTGCCCACTTTAAGCCCAGCAACTCAAGCTTGAACGAACTGTAATCTGGGTATTTCGACTCTGCACCCCTTAAACCCCTACTCGCATAAGTGACAGGATGAAGCCTCCCCTCGTTATCGCGCTGCACCAAACAAGCACCCAGCCCCTTTAAGGAAGCATCAACTTCAAGCACAAAGGGTCGCGTAAAATCAGGATAGGCCAACACTGGGGCCTGCACTAACAATTGCTTCAGCTTCTCAAACGCAGCCTGCGCCTCTGAACCCCACTTAAACCCAGTGGTCGATCGAGGTTTACCCTTATTGACAGGAGGCAGCACAGCATGCAGCGGCGCAGATACCTTGGCAAAACCTTCTACAAAACGACGATAATAGCTCGCCAGGCCTAGGAACGACCGAAGTTCCTCTGGCCCCTTTGGCACTGGCCAATCCTGAACACGCTGTATCTTATCGCTATCGACCGAGATTCCCTGTGCACTGACAACATGCCCGAGATAGTGCACCTCGCTGCGAAACAAGGAACACTTTTTGCCCTTAATTTTCATGCCGAACTCTCCAAGCTTAGAGAAAACCTTGTCTAAGCGTTCCAAATGTTCTTCTACAGTAGAAGAAAACACTAATATATCATCTAGATATATCAGCAACTCTGATAAGTTCATGTCGCCCAAACACTGCTCCATTACCCTTTGAAACGTCCCTGGCGCATTTGCCAACCCGAACGGCATTCGTGTGAATTCGTATAACCCAAAGGGAATGCGAAATGCTGTTTTCTCTACAGAACCAGGATCCATGGCAACCTGATGGTAGCCATGAGCTAAGTCGATCGCAGAGAAATACTTAGCACCCTGTAGAGCCTCTAGTGACTCCTCTATGCGCGGTAGAGGGAAGGCATCGCCAACAGTCTTCGCGTTTAACTTTCTGAAATCGATGCATAGACGCAACGAACCGTCCCGTTTTCTCAACAACACGACCGCGCTTGCATAAGGACTCTCACTTCGTTTTATGATCCCCTGATCCAACAAGTTTTGCAAGAGGGTCTTCACCTCCTGGATACAGTGAGGTGAAATCCTCCTGTAAGGTTCATTAACCGGAGTGTTATCCACCGTGTTAATTCTGTGAGGGATACGGTCGCAGTATCCAACATCAAACTCTCCTTTTGAGAACACGTGGTCATGCTTCTGTATGAGACGTGCAAGCTGCTCCTTCTCCTTACTACTTAAACTGCAAGCAGTAAGATCTAAACCTGGAGGCAAGAAATACTTGCTTCCATCTGAGAAGGTAAACACTTCTCTTTGTTGTTCTGAGCCAGACTTAAATGTGTCTTCATTCAAGTTTCTCGGATTTTCAACCAGTACATGGTTGACTGACACACTCACACCGGATTGTGTCTGATTCAACTCGATACAATCGGAGATTGAAGTCTTAACCACCGTTGCGAGCTTCGAGTATGGTGGTATCACCATGGATTGTGTTCCCAAGTTTGCAATTACAACCGATACCGGTTTTCCGTTTGTGAGTTCACATGAGTCGTATACTTTAGCCGCTGCGCTCAAATTACATGTACTACTAGATGCACCTTCTGACTGTACACCGAATTGTGTACTTTCCACCATCACAACTTTGTTCCTAAACACATGAACTGGTGCCCTAATGTGACAACTAACGGTCTTCACCTGCCGAGGTGGAATGGCTATTTCATGTCTACTAGTACGTGCAGCAACTTGGTTTACAACACTAGAATCTTTAGTCCCCCTGTCAGTCTGTTTACTTTGCCCTTTGGTAAGCCTATACCACTGGAGAGTCACATTCCAAGCTTCACTGTCACCTTGCCCTTGTTCTACAACAAGATCCTTTAACATTTCTAGAACATTACACCCCAAAATCAATGGACTGTTCCGACGATTTAGCAATCCACCGTCGCAGGAGTCCTTTACCACTAAAAAATTAGCCTCAACGGTTTTGTTAAAAACAGTAAGCGGTACTTCTACATATCCGGTGATTGGAACCTCCAAACCACCCACACCAAACACTTCAAGGTAAGTACCCAGTGGTTTTACACCCCTTATTTTGTCGGCCAAATGTTCCTGATAAAATGTCTCACTCATTAGGGAGGTCTCTGCGCCTGTATCAAGAATACACGTGGCTGGCATTCCAGCCAGTGTAGCCTCAGCTCGAGGGCTTTCTTTGACTAACTTTGTTAGTAATTCGTCCGAAGACAATTTAGGCAGCGCTCCCTCCCCAACAAGTGCATTACACGGCAAGGGCTCCTTGTGACTCTCCTCCACCACCCGGCCCACGGAAGTGGAGGCCTTTAGTTTAACGCAGGCTTAGATTGACTGTCAGGTGCTTTTGTGGCACCTGCTTGACCCGATTTCATGTTTTGGGTTCCAATTCTGTCAGAGTTTTGCTGGGAACGACATTGAGACTTGTAATGACCCGGCTTTCTACACTTATAAAACAAATCACTGACCGACCTGGGAACTGACTATTCCCCTGTGGACCGGCTTGTTCTGCCGCCTGTGTGCGCAACATGCACTGCATCAAGAACGTAATTTGTTCCTGCTGCTTGCTCATTTGACCTAGCATATCCTGCATGCATTTTAACATGTCAGACTGTTGCTGTTGCAACTTAGGGTCTACACCCGCTGATAATGTATCGACCTTACCACCGATATCAAACGACCTATCTACACTATCATCATTGACCGGACAATCTACATCTACATGGCGCACATGACTGTGTTTAGCCTTGGTAGTGACTTCAAAATCTTTGAACAATTCCAGTGCCGCATCTCTGAAATGGTTAAAGCTTTTGCCAGAGTTAGACAGCTGCAATCTCTTCAGTTCAAATCGTGCTCTTTGTCCGCGCGCTCCTGCCACAAACTGATTGATAAGAGTTTTGTCCTTCAGTTTTTCTAAGGAATCTCTCTCATCTTGGGGAGCTATGCGCAAAATTCTCTCATACATCCTAATTAAGGCACGGGAGAAATCCATCAGGGACTCATCTTCTAATTGCCCTCTTTCAAAGAAAACCTTCTGAAGGGACTGTAGTGTCTCCCCTCCCCCAAACTGGTTATAAAGCAGTTTAATCAAGAGCGAGTGATTGGATTTAACATCTTCCCTACTTTTTACTTCTACTCGCGCAGGTCCAGCCAAATGATCAACTATCACTTGCGCCTTCCCCTTCTCTGGGATGTTGCACTGCCTACAGTAAATATCCACTTCCTCTAACCACTCCTTCAGAGTCGGGTCTCCTGCCCTCACTGGCTTTCCCTTAAACCGCTCAAGTTTGATCGGTCGTTCCCTGGTGGCACTATTCTGTTTTAACGCGTTCGCTAGTTCAGAGACTAACTGAGTCATTAAACTCGCCTCCGTTGCCATAGTTGTCTGAACTATCACGCGCGCGCAAGTCCACAGCGCACACAAAATCAAGTATCAAAGCCAAAAAGGACCCCCCCCCCCAAATTAATGGGAAACTACCAAGCCCACACAGACTGCCACGCAAAAACAGTCTGTACTAAACAATTACTGGCCCCTTAACCGTGTATGCATGCACATAACCTTGAATGAGTTTTACCCCACATTCAAACAGTACCCGCTAATACACAATTCCCATGAAATTAAACGCAACACACTAAGAAAATCAATGTCAATTGGGCCTAATTAACAATGAACAATTCCGCTATCAAACAGTTCATTGTCGACTCCGTCTCCAGTGCATTTCTCCACTTCAACACAACTCCTCCGGGTAGAACCACTGATGCTTGAATAGCCCGTCTGCACCGTCGCTCATCAACACCGTTGGACCATGCATCCGACGCGATCTCCGGCTGCACACCGTGTCGCTCCTGGACTCGCTCCCCGTCACACACCCACAGCGTGCGGTCGCACGCCCGATGACTGTGGCGAAATCTTCAACTTTTGATCGAGTCCCAGTCGTCTGCACTCACCAAACACGGCCAAAAGAACCAGTCCGATGGCTTGATGATGACCCCGCAGCATCTGCAAAACTGTAGTCCCGCCGAAGAATAACTATAAACACCCCATCCGTGTTACCAATTTGTAGTGAGCGCGGAGTAGCGCCGTGGGGCTTCAGAGTCTCGTTGGGGGCGAGTTGACATACACACACGTACACACAGTGGAGATTAAGTTTCACGGGAGAATCACCGGTTATTTATTCATTCATTAATGTTCATTCGTCTTCATTGGTTGCTCTGAGTCGAAGGGAAGGAGGTAGCCAGTCGCTGCACCAGGCTAAGCACGACAAACAGTAGCTTTCATCATGATTTCCAGCGGTATTCGGGGGATTTATCTCTGTATTTTCCCCAACTCCGAGGCCATTCCTCTCATCTCTTCCCGTGACTGACACAGATTTCTATCCCTTCTCGTTTGACACTAGTTCCGGAGCACTGCCCCGCGAAGCCTGTTTACCGCTGTCTGGGTTACCTCTCCCTTCTCTTAGAATAAACAGCTTTTGTATCACTCTAAAGAACCTTAGTAATATACAAAGAGTATACTTAACTACCAAATTATGTAAGATACAGACTTTTATAAGCACCAAACAATAATTAATGAGGCCCTATATTATCTTACACGACACCCAATGCCAGTCTTTGCAGACATATCCCTGCGCTGCATGGATACACGTTCTATTTTTAGAATATTGCGCACACACCTGGGCAGGCCAGCTTTTGGCAATTTAACGGTGAGTAGGCGAGCGCCCTCTGTTGGCCAAATTTGTGAATGATCAACAACAAATCACTATCATAAGTCATTTCTCCACATATATATAAGATTATATCATAATAATTTTATATATATCATAATAAATTTATATTTCTCGCTATAACTTTGATCAATCACATTCAATGGAAAGAGAATTCCGATTTAGAATGTACACCAATTGTACCATTGTTATTCGTTCTAGCTTTTGGAAATTCGTCTCATCTGGTGATAAGCGTGTTTTTTTTGTTTTTTTGACTTCGATCATTTAATTTCGTAGGTTGCAATCTGAAACATTATGGTCAGAAACGTTTCCAATATTTTCAACTTCTCTTCAATGATTGAGTAGAATTTTTGATATAACTTCCACTCTTGCTTTCTTTATTCAGTTAGTTAAAAAAAAAAGATAATATAATCTCAATTAATGTGCAGTTCATCATGGAATCCGGCGGAACATGCTTGACTTATTTGCTTGGAATTTCTAGTTCCTAAATAAGGGGCAAACGGAGATGTGTCCTTCGGTAAAGCTTTGTGCGTCACATATATCCACGTGGGTGTTATTTGTTGTTTCAATTCAGTAACAAAAATGCCCAAAAGTTTACGCCTATCCAATAAATCAAAGACCATCGCCTTTAACGTATAAGGTTTGTGCACAAACTAATTAAAAACGACCGAAGCACAAAAGTGAATGATTAAAAAACAAGTCTGCTTTTCAATGCAACGCCAATCCCTACATGAGACGAATTTCCGGAAACTTGGACACATCAGAATGTATACATTCGCAAATTAAACTAGAATATGAAATATATCGGTAATTCAAAATCGCTATTAAAAAAAGAAGCCCAACAACGTTCTTCGACGAATTAAAGTTTCGTTTCAGGGAATTTGAATTATCATTAACAAAAACACCTGTATTTAAAAACAATTTTTGTAATTCATTCCCCGAAGATGAAGGTCATGAAGCGTTATGCCCGATGGTAAAACATATACAAAACCAGGATAAAAGTGATACATTTTACACCATTAGCGGCAAGGGCGGATCCAGAACACAATTTTTGGGGGGCCAAAATTTTTTTTGATCCCCCCAAAAAGTGGGTCAAAAAAAGTACTGCGTGAGGTTCGGGGCCTGCTTAAGGGCCCCAAAACATTTTTGGATTCTAGATGCTCTGTGGTGCGATCTGAGGCAATTTCTGACCACTTTAACCATTTTTTTTTGAGGAAAAGATGGTGGTGTACTCATTGCCTGCCTTTATTGCGATGTCACCTAAAAAAAAAAAAAATTGGTTTCGTTTTGGTGGGGGCCATGGCCCCCTCCCCCCCCCCTGGATCCGCCATTGATTAGCGGAAGGGCTATTCAGCTTTAGGTTTAAACCTTTAGGATCGAAAATACAGTGCATTTGAAAGGCTATACACAAATGAGTGACTCAAGAATTAGAATCAAATGTCTTACATGTTTTGAGAACAATTGGGAACTTATGAGTAAAATCAGTATTTCTTACGAAAAGGGGTTTCTCAATTTCCGCCCGTGCAAATTCCATACGTACAATTGGCGTGTTGAAGTAAATCAAGCTACACATCCACACTGCAGTCCATTTTGAGGCCAGCGGCGATTACGTGACGCAAATATAAAGGAATAGCAACTTTGTTTTTAAAGCGTCTTGTAATGTATCATCAACTTCAAGGTGGAAGAGGTCTGACATTTTCGTAAAGTTGGAATTAAATTATTGGATGGAATTAAAGTTTACATTTCGATGAGCTTAGATTGTCATCCCTATTTTATCATAACGCATTGTGTGGAACTGGACTCATTCTTCCAAAATTATTCTTTCCAAAGTAATAGTTTTCTCAAAATCTTTCGGCCTGTTTTCATACCTTTATTTTCCCCGAGCCTTTTCTCTTTATTCTTCTTCTGCAACCATTAAGGAATTAAAGAGAGAATCGCAAATGTGATTATACATGTATATGCGTTCATTGATCATGAGTTATAGCAAGCTCCTTCAGTTCAGTCGTAATATTGTTTTTCCTGTCAAGATTAAAATGCTGACTTTTCAAACAAAACTGCTAACGGATGCCTGCACCAGCTACCGACGTACTATTAAACACGTACGTGTCTACAGGTCTCGGTTTGTTGTGTCGACCTTTTTAATCATGTCAATTCCAAGGAAACCGCTGTAAAATTTGGCAGAATCTTCGTTTCTAAACAAAAAAGTATTTTTATTCTTACGAAATCAATTCTGTAAATTGTTAATCGGATACACTTCATGCATGCAGAATGATTTTCCGACGTGTTTGGATCCGTCACTGACTTTAAGTAATTGATAAATTGCGTGCTCACGTGTTGAACATAACATAATTTTGTGTGACCGGGCGCATTTACCTTGTACACAGCAATGGCCAAACCAACGATGACGGGTAATGACAGGCAAACAACTATAGTCGCAAATCACCGTTACTGCTTTGGTAGGTTGAATTGATGTAAAACCTGCAAATAGTAATGCATTTTTTGAAATTCGTTAAAAACTCACCATATAGTATAATGTATTCATTAATTTTAATGACTACCTTGGTGTTTGATACTCAGTCGGACAAAACAAACGTTTTTGCTCCGTAATAAAGGGGACTTTAAAAGTTGTTATGAAGACATTTTTATAAAAAGCACCTGAATGATAATGACTGTCATTGCTTGTGAAGGTCATGAAAGGTGACCAAGACAAATTATGCATGGCATCAATTATGCAGCATTTTGAATGGTAACAAAATACTTTTTTGATAAATTCACAGCGCTATCATTCATTTCAATGGGATTTGTTTTAGAAAGACATCGCAAACAAAAACATTTTGACCAAACATATATTGATAAATAAAGAACAATCTTAATCTCAAACAGAGACTGTGTACCACGAAAGATATTTTGATGAATATTATTTCAAATTGTATAGTAGAATTGTTTTAATGTAAGGGGAATGAAAAATCGGACACAGATCAAATGGACTTGTGGGAGAAAACAAGGTTACCGTAATTAGCAAATAATATTAGTAAAATGAACATGTCATTATTCTCATCATCTTTGCATCATGAATCGAGGCATGCATAGCATTGACCCATGTTTTACAAAACAAATTTGTAGAATTAGTCGGGAGCAATATGTTCCATGCTCACGTGGTGCATTTGCGATGTAGGGAGCTGTGGTGACAGTCACCGTCACGGGGCTTCCATTTCAGGCCCGTATTTTACCATATCTTTCTGGGTAAAAAATTAAGACTTTCCTGCATCAGAACGACTCTGCACCTAGGTTTTCTGTGCAAAATGACCCGGAACGTGATCCAGATTAGTGTCATTTTTGCCCAGAAAATTGTCATATTTTGCCCTGAAAAGCGTAGATTAGGTCAGATCTATCCTACAGAGAAACCAGTGCTGTCCTACAAAGAAATAATTATCCAAACTCACGTGGTGTTTGGAGGTTATAGGAGGCTGTCACCGTCACGTGGCTACCATTCCTGGCACCCAGGGCCTCCCCGTATGCTTCACATCTGTACAACGTGTCCACATAACTCGCTACAATTGGGATGGATGCTGAAGTGGTGAAGGTGTTCAACGAATACTCACCTTAAACAAAATGCAGAGTTATTATTATTGCTCTGAGATCAGAAGCTATTGCATGAACTTGCTAATCATGGAAATGTTTTACCCACCGATGGGTATTGGCGCATGCCCTAGTTTACCACAGCAATAACAAAACAAAAGCTGGAAGCAAACAATAGTCAAACAACAATCAAGGTATTTGGGAGCTGCATGGCATGCTTTGGAAGGTGTTCACCGATAATAAACCACAAAAAAACACAGCTATTATTATTTCTCTATAACTAAGATAAACGCCAATCGCATGATCTTGGCAAGCACAAATGATATGCATTAGAAAATACTTGCTTGGCAGTAATGTCACAAGCCAAAGAAGATCCTGTTTACTAAAAAAAAGAGTTACGCCTCAATCAAGCTTTGCTGCAACTGGTACAATCAGTATGGAATAATGTGTACAGTTGAGAACCATGACTTCTCTCACCTCATTCATTCTGAACTACTGTACATATACAAGGGCGGATCCAGGGGGGGGGGGCCAAAGGGGGCCATGGCCCCCCCCAAAACGAAACCAATTTTTTTTTTTTTATGTGACATCGCAATAAAGGCAGGCAATGAGTACACCACCATCTTTTCCTCAAAAAACATTGGTTAAAGTGGTCAGAAATTGCCTCAGATCGCACCACAGAGCATCTAGAATCCAAAAATTTTTCGGGGCCCTTAAGCGGGCCCCGAACCCCACGCCGTAATTTTTTGACCCACTTTTTTAGGGGACCAAATTTTTTTTTGGCCCCCCCCAAAAATTGTGTTCTGGATCCGCCCTTGTACATATACATCAGTTAAACGTTCGGTGAGTCATATTTCTGCAAATGATTGTGTGAGAATTTCTGTCGCTGTCTTCAATGATTAAACAAATCTTAATCTGTGCTGATCTACGGAGTTCACAAACTTGGTTGTCATAATAATAAGGAGCCGAATGGACATTTTCTGTTTATTTCTCCCCAAAAGTTTTTTTTTTTCGCGCGGGGTTTTCGCTGTTTTTGTTCACATACATGTAATTCCCCTCGTAGTAAAGCCAGTTAGCGATATTGTTTCACACTGTACATGTGGTTGCAATAGTTTTACAATAATAGTTGCTTAACAATTATGCATTGATCCCATATGCTTTTTATTGTATTGTATTGTTTAGTGTATTGTATTTTGTACAGAATTATGTGTAGTGATATATTGTACTTTAGGGCCCCAATGTAAACCAGTTTTAAACTGTTTGGGCACACCATATAGGTAACAAAATGTAATAAATAAATGCATAAAAAATGTCGTAATAAATATGTGCTCGACTGGGCAGGATTTACCACCGGAGATACGTTTATGAGCATGCAGCTTTCCTTTAACAGCTCCATGAAATTTTAGTACTAGGCCTATTTATATCAATGCAATGAAGTTTTTAAGCCTGGGACATAATTCAAAATTACCGCGAGTAAAGATGTTTCAATTCAGAGACCTGCTATACAATTGATCTTTCCAATCTTACAGGCGGATTCAGATTCAGTAACCCTGTACTTACTGGGATGTACGGTGAACCTGTCGCTGATGAGTCGTGTGTCACCGTCACTATACTCTAGCAGCCATCGGAGAGCCACGGCAGGCTTGGTATCCCGTACGATGCAGGTCAAGCTTGGTTTCTCGATGTCGTTCGGAAACTCTGCCTCGCATGCAGTCTCAGAGATGCGTTCAGTGCATTGAGTTACGTCGGGAAACGGCTCTTTAGGAGATACCTCGCGACATATAAACAAAAATAGCTTTGTTGACAAAATTAGAATATGAGACTTCAAAGTTTCCCTGGTGAAAATGCTAAAAAAAACTATACCCCAGTTCAGAGAATGTTTTCAAACTTTGACTTCTAAACCCCAATGGGTCAGCATGTTCAAAACAAAACAATTCCTGAACTGTCTCCGCCTTTCAGAAAACTTGTTAAAAACTGAGTTGGACAAAATATTGCCTTTTTTCAACCCACTCACCTTTGATGCGTATATTTACTTGCTCGCCATCCAGTAACCCTGTTGATTTCGGTTTGACGTTACAGTAGTAGGTCCCTTCATCTGAGTCGGTGACGTTCTCAATAACCAGAGAGAAGTTTCCGTTGATGTCATACACGCCCTCCGGGATGCCGTTTTGTGGAGCGACGTTCCCTAGGAAGTAGGAGATCAGGATGTTTTCATCTTGTACTCGGAAGAAGTACCAGTACATGACTTCGATCCGATCCAGCGGGATTTGTCCGGATGCGACAAGAGGGCAGGACAGGATGCCAGGGTTGCCTCGCTCCAGGAAAATGGTTCCATCCTCCCTGTTATTTCTTGCCTGGATGCGAGCAACCACCACAGAAATAACTACAAAGGGGAATACAAATTGATCAAGTAAGAAATGATAAATGAGACATAATTCTAAAGAATCATGATGGTGGGAAATTAATGGAACAAATTGGGGGGGGGGGGAATACATGTTGTATATCAGCCTACACCTAAGGTACACTGCATCCTATAAAGCGCCAAAATTGGGTTACAAAACGCGCTTCAAACGAGATGATATTTATTGGAAAGATAATTAAACAGTAGAATATTTACGTCCACACAACCATTAATGGAACAAATTTTCAAAAGAAAAAAAACTTGAAATGACTCTTCTTATTTTGCGATGATCACTAGACACGTCGTAACTTGCGACGTGTTTTAAGCCGTTGTCAAGGAACTTACGACGCGTTCAACACATCGCAAATTTAGTGAAATGGAAGATACGACGCGTCGCGAGTTGCGACGTGATACACGTCGTAACTTGAGTTGCAACGCGTCACAGCGCTTCGTGAAATCGGGTGCACATTTACGGCCCCGCAACAAAGAATCACCTTTAAAAGTCAACGAGGTCAAAGTATCATGAACTTCACCCTGGCGCATGCAGCGCATATTTACATGCAAGGGTCTGCCGCATCCACGTTAGGCCAAAAAAAAGTCTCCGGTTTCTGGTATGCGGGCGCGTCGCCGTAGCCATGCGCGTCGGCAAAATGAAAAAGTTTTTTTTTTATGAAAGATGATGTCTCAAAACCGCCAAATTCACTGGTTTGACTGGAATTCTGCTGCTGCACAATTTTAACGTGTTTTTAGGTGGGGTTATGGTCGAGAATAAGCTTTATGTGGCCTCTCTGGACTCCCAATCCCATATATAGGCCTATTTGTACTAAGTTTAGTCGGGCACCATTTGCAGTCATCAGCCGACATTTGAAGCAAAAAAAATCAGGTAAAAAAAAAAAAGCCGCGTCGCCGCACCACTTTTGGGGCTAGCTCCACACCAGAAACCGGAGATTTTTTGTTGGCCTTATGCAGCGCACATCCTGTTTGTGGTTAATGTTGGCAGAAATCCAATGGATGCATAGACTTCATTTATGTCCTCACACGCTATTCTCCCCATCAGTGTTCTACGTTAACACATCAATTCTTCCATCATTCCCCTCATCGTACTATCGCTAATGAATATAACATCAAATATCACCGTTTCTGAACAGACATCGTTTGCTTGTTGTTTAATTTCTATTTTCTATATCTTTACTACTTTTTTGATAAAATGCAGGAGATAAGAAAAGTCATTTGACCACCAACAGACTACCACGAAGTTTATTGGTACTGAGTTTGGAAAATCCCCAGTAGTACGAGTATGATGGTAGTAACTTTGTCGATCTTTTTTTATCTCTTTTTGGTGTTTTTTTTTTAGTCCCACGATTTGACATTGGTGATATGTATGTGGCCTATTTCCGAGTAGTATAATAGGGGTGTAAGTGGCGCCACCAACGTCAAAATAGTCCGCCACCCTGGGAAAAAAAAGTTGCCCAAACATTTTGGGCAACATTTTTCCAAAAAAAAATAACTTCTATAAATGTGGGGAAAAAATTGTGAGCCCCCCCCCCCCCACCAAATCCAGGGTGCGCCCTTGGGTCTGTACAAAATTCCACCTTTTTGCATTTTCTTGTTTGCAACATTTATCCGGATTTCCTGGCAACAATTAAGCTTTAGAATGGTATCAACAGGAGCGGATCCAGGAAATTTTGTAGGGGGCCGGGAGGCCGGGGGGGACGGCAGTAATTCTTTGCTAAAATGTAGACAGGGTTTTTTGTCCGGACACTTGGCTCTGTGAAATCTTTGGGGGGGGGGGGGGGGCTAGTACAATACTTTCAATGGGGGCGCTGTTCACATCCGACGATTATTAAAAGTACATTACAGAATAGTGTACAAATACCACCTTAAAAAAAAATAGCTCTGTCCGTATTTTGTGCACAGGCAGACATTATTACCAGTATTTTTTTTGGGGTGTCGGAGCGGGGAGTTTTGCATTATTTTTAATGAATTTCTATAAATAAAAAGAAACGTTAAACGCCCATGGTCACTGTATAATGTTCTTGATTGATACAAAACCTCACTGGTTTCTTATAATATGCAGCATTATATGTAGCGAATCGATTAAAGCTTGGAATAAAAATACAGAACCAGCCTTGTTTGTTTGTTTGATTCAAGCATTCAGCGTGAAAAAAGGCACAAGCGTGCCTATACATACGGTTATTGTGAGCCTCTTGCAGCCTACGTGCGACAACAATAACTTCAGTATCGGAACCTCTTGTGTTGGATTGGTCAGTAGACGTCGCTAGCTTTGAAAACAGCCTCAAACGATCACAGAATGTCCAACTATCATGGCGCCGCTGGATGAATAACCCTTGACCTAATTTAAAGGTGCACGTCGATCCGAGCGGCGAAAGCCAACATTAAGTTTTGACATTGTAAACTTACACTGCATTCAGTTCGAATCAGCCACTCGATAATGTGTTTATGGCTGACATTATTATTATAAGTATTATTATTATTATTATTATTATTTATTCGTCCAAATTACAAGGTACAACAAGCAATTCACAAAAGTAAACTAAACTAAACAAAAACAATCCAATCCAAGCTGGCCAGGATTGACAAAAGTATAATAAAACACTGTGACTCGAAAGCCTGTCAATCCTAACTTGAATGGTACATGTAACATACAAAATATATTAAAAATTAGGTATAAAATTCAATGAAAAGAAGACCGCCTTAAAAATAATACTTAAAAAGATAAATAGATTTAAAAGATTACAGTTATAACAGTTTTCTCAAAGGCAAGAATAGCTGGCATAAAAACCTAACAACTGCAGATTATACAAGACTGGGGAAAAACAGACAAACATGCCAAAACAAAACTAACAAACAAACAAACACCCCAATAAACAAAGAAACAAAACAACACAGGATAAGACTTAACAAAATGTAACAAAACAAGTCAAGACAAGAGACAAGACAAGAGACAAGACAAGACAAGACAAAACGAAACAAAACAAGACAAGACGAAACAAAACAAAAAACAAACAAACAAACAAGACAAGACAAATGTTAAAAGGCAACGTACGTTGCAAATCAGCACGATAAAAAGAGATACTGTAGAGTCTGTCAGGAAATTGAAATACAGTTGTCACCCTAACAAAAGAAAAGGGGGAAACTAAAACCGAGGTGAATTTCATGCCAAGAATCAGGAAAGACAGATCACTCCACAAACTGACCAGCTAGGGATTCACTAAATAGTTCAGTGCAAGAAACAAATGAGACAACTGCCAGAGACAACTGCACTGCAAATAATTCAGAGGCGGTATCCACAAAAAATAAGAAAAGCATCTGAAAGACTTGATTTGAAATTGTTCTAAACTACATGACTACAATCGAAACGAAAGGAAACAGTATTTAAGTTCGTTAATTTATTCAGAAACCTTGACAGAGAAAATACCGACGCATGTTCATTGTGTTATCAATCTCCAAAAAAGAATTAATTAAGAACAATAATATGGTTTTAAAAAATTATTGAAGGACAAAATTAATTCAATATTAGGTTCTTGCCATTCACCGAGGTTTAAATACTGTTAACTCAGTGTATTACCTCCCGAGTGAAAGTTAGAAAACAAAATCACTCGGGTGGGATTCAAACCCACGACCTCCTGCTTTCTAGTGCAGCTAAACGTCGCTGAAGAACAAAATCTAATACTGCATTTACTTCCCCACGACGCAAATTCCATCTCATAAATAGTTTCATTGCGGTACCTGGTGGTACATTAGATTCGAACCAGCCAACCGATCCCGTAAGCCAAGGGCGGATCCAGAACACTATTTGTTTTTAGTCATTTTTTTGTGAGGGGGGGAAACAAAATTTAGTCCCCAAAAAGTTGTGTAAAAAAAAATGTGGCTTGGGGTTTGGGGCCGCTTAAGGGCCCCGAATTAATGGTTGGAGTCTAAATCTTCTGTGGCACGATCTAAGGCAATTTCTGCCCAGTTTATCCAAAAGAAAATGAGGAAAAGACGGTGGTGTACGCAGTGCCTGCCTTTATTGCGACGTCACTTAAAAAACAAACATAGGGTTCGTTTTTTTAGGGAAGCATGGCCCCCGTTGCCCCCCCCCCCCACCCGATCTGCCCTTGCCGCAAGCTCGGTGCGTCTGCACTAGTATAAGGAGGGGATCGCCGGGAATCGAGTCCAACCCGAGTGATTTTTTGTAACTTAACTTGGGGGTAAAACACTGAGTATACAGTATTTATATGTCGGTGAAGGGCAACACCTAATATTGAATTTGCATCACCCCGACGCATATTCCATTTTATGGATAGACCAAATTAATGGGGCACATGTTCATGCTTCAGCTTACCTAGGACAAATGACTTAAATATTTACTCTTGTGAAAAACAATTGTCCATCTGTTGTGGATATTTATACATTGCATTTTGAACTTAAAGGTTAATGTGGTTCAAATCTAAGCCCATGGATTATGTGTTATATTGTTAGTCTGTTATAATATTTGTTTTTTGCAACTGAAATATTATCACTATTTTTAATTTGACCTGCGAAATAATAAATGAAATGAACTGAAATAAAATGAAAAAAAGGTGTAACAGTGTTATTGAGTTCCTGTTATTGTCGAAGAGCGCCCTCTCTTGGTGCGAAACAAATATTTTTTAAAACGCCGTAGAATGTTATGTGCAAAAATGGCCGCCATGTGGAGTTGACTCTGCATGCCTTTTTTATGACCGCTCTCTTCAAAATACCACACTCCTCTCCAACTGTATTATTTTTGCACTGGTCATGCCAATTAAGTCTGTTTTATGCACGCAATAATATAGCTAGTTGTAATCTCGGTCCTTCCATGGAAGTAGGAAGCAGGTAGTTTTCTAGACTGCCAACTTTGTCTTCCAGGTCCTGTTCAACTCGCTGGAGAGGCTGATGATCTTCGTCCTGTTCTGCACCAGACAACACGCGCCATGCCTTGACGCGTTCATCAGGTCATGAATCCAGCTCACGAGGTGATATCCCACTATCAAGTCAGGGTACAAGACACTGATGTAACAGAAGAAAAGCCGTCGGCCAATAAATATTTCTTGGTTTCCGGGGGTAACCATATAGCATTTTTGTGAGAATCCCTGATGTTTTTATTGGCCATTACTATAATAGTCAAGACAGGAGTCCCAGAATGCACAAAGTTCTGTTCATTTGATTCTGAGCAATTAAGTTCGTAGAATATCAATAAGGTGTAACGTTATGATGGAAAGGAAAAATCAACTTTCGCTGTGGAGACATCACATACATGAAGGCACGCCTTCACTGGTCCCAATTGTCATAAGTTAAAGGTACTCAGAGGGATAAATAACCTGTCTCATTAACAAGTCACAGTAGTGAGTCAGTTAGTGAGTCGGTCAGGATGCAAAGAGGACACAAGACCGGCCCTAGAAACACTAGAATAACGCTTAATTTTCATAAAAGACATAATGTAGTGGCGGCGCTACAGGGGGAAAGGTAGGGAAATCCCCCTCCCCTCCAATTAGTTATATTTTCTTTTCTTTTTTGGCCGTGGAGCATAATGTATTGTTATTACTTGTCTACAAATTTGGATTGGGCTTTTTATGCAATTGTGTTTTTCCCTGCGTATGTACTTGCTGTTACTCTTTATTTGACTTACATGAGTATGGGAAAAGCTGTGAACAGTGTACACCGGGGCCCACACAGTCCACAGGAACGCGCATAGTTTTGCCAGCTTATATACCACCAATAAATTCAGTCAAACTTTGCCAAAAGGTAGGTTTTATTCTTCTGTGTTGAAATCAGTAGTGCTCATGACTGCAGGGTTGCAAGTGTATAGGTGCAGTATTAACTGATGAACTACCCTTTATAATACAACCACACTATAAAGGTGTCTAAGATCTCATTTCTTACACAACAATCCCTTACTGTTTAGAGAAATATATTTACATTGCTATCACCTTAGATCGTTCGATCAAAAATGATCTCAAAGTATCCGCATATTTATATAAAATTTAAGAATTACAAATTATAATTAAAATTATATGAATTATTACTATTGAACATTTGAAAAAGGAGTGTAAATTAAATTCAACACTCAACTCGACCAAAGCTATTTGCATCACCTGAACAACCTACCTTTAAGTTCAAAATGCAATGTATAACTTTCCACAACAGAAAATCTATAAAAAAAAAAAAAACGTACAGAGATCGTCAAAAAGATTAAATTATATTGTATTATACGATTATATCATAATAATTTTATAAAGGCTTCTCGCTAAATGTAACCATTCACATGCCTTGGAAAGATCATTCCAATTTGGAATGTACACCAATTGTAGCATTCTTATTCGTTCTAGCTTTTGGAAATTCGACTCATCTGGAGATAATCGTTTGAATTGAAAAAGCAAATTCGTTTTCTTTTGTTTAAAGACTTGGATCATTCAATTTCTTTGGTTGGAAGCTGAAAAATTATGTTTGCAATATCTTCAAATTTTCTTCAATGATGAGTAGATTTCGTGATATAACTTCCACTCTTGCTTTCTTTATTCAGTTAAAACAGATAATATAATCTCCATTAATGTGCAGTTTATCCTGGAATCCGGCGGAACATGCTTGGCTTATTTGCTTTGAATTTCTATTTCCTTTAAATAAAGGCCAAACGGAGATGTGTCTTTCGATAAGATAAAGCCTTGTGCGTCACATGTATCCACGTGGGTGTTCTTTGTTGTTTCACTCAGTAACAAAAATGCACAAAAACTTTACGTCTATCCAAGATATCAAAGACTATCGCCTTTATCGTACAATGTTTGAGCACAAACTAAATAAGAACGACCTAAGCACAAAAGTGAATGATAAAAACCAAGTCTGCTTTTCAATGCAACGCCAGTCTCTACATGAGATGAATTTCCGGAAACTCGGACACATCAGAATGTTTACATTCGCGAATTAATCTAGAATATGAAATATATTGGTTTAAATTCAAAATCGCCATTAACAAAGAAGCCCAACAACGTTTTTTGACGAATTGAAGTATCGTTTCAGGGAATTTGAATTATCGTTAACAAAAAACCTGTATTAAAAACAATTACATATGGCCTTCATTTCCCCGAAATGAAGGCCATATGTAAGCCTAATGGCAAAACATAAGGGCCATTTAACGTTAGGTTTAAACATTCAGGATCGGAAATGCAGTGTATTTTAGAGGCTATACATAAACGAATGACTTATAGTGAAAATCAAATTTAATATGCTTAACAACTATGCAGTAATCAAATAACGTTTTATCCCATTGTATTGAATTGTATTGTACTTGTAACGTATTGTTTATACATATATTTGTAGTCATTATTTATTGTATGCAGGGCCCCAATGGAAACCAGTTTTAAACTGTTTGGCCATACCCTGGGTAAATAATTGTAATAGATAAATAAATAAATAAATATCCTACATGTTTTTGAGAAAAATTGGGAACTTAGGAGTAAAATCAGTATTTCACAAAGAGGGGTATTTTACAAAGCTGTATTCGGGACATGGTGGGGAAGAAATTCTCTCTCCCTTCATCAGGTAACTCGTACGTACGACTTATAACTCGTAGGTACGACTTCTAACTGGTTCGCACGCCTCATAACCTTGTGCGTACGACTTACATCTCGTACGTGCAGTGTCGTACGTACAACATGTAGGCCTAAGTCGTACTTACGAATTATAAGTCGTACGTACGAGTTAGCTGAAGGAAGAGATAATTGTTTCACCATGTCCCTAATACAGCTTCGTAGTTTCTCAATTTCCGTCCTTGCAATTTTAATACGTACAGTTGTATTGTATTAGTAACATTTATTTCAATGATGTCTTTCATTACAATTATGTACAAACATGTATACATTAGAAACAGTCACTAGTATAATATTTGATAGTTATGTACAATGTGATTAATTATAAAGTGTGAAATTAAATGACAACATTTAGGTATAAGGTAAAGCAGAACGCTTTTGTGCCCTTACCTATGGACAAACAAACGACTAAGGGACAAACAAAACAATACGTAAGACAGACAGGACAAGTGTGAAACAAGGCCTAAATATTAATACACAAAATAATGGAATTTCAATTTATTAATATGATTCGAGAATATAAGTTTTTAAATTTTTGACAAAGACACATAGTGAAGGTAACGATTTAAGAGAAGAATCATCTAAACTGTTCCAGTACAAAGTGCCTCGCTGAATAACACTTTTTTGACATTGACGTTCTGTTAAATTGGACAAACAAATTTCTCCAGCACTACTTCGAGTGTTATATACATAAACGTGCTACATACATGAAAGGTAAACAAGAATTAAATCATGATGGAAGTAAACGATGCATAAATTTATACATTAGTTTTCCTAAATTAAGGTAATAGTCCGAGAGCCCAGTGAGGTTTAATTAGAATATGTACACAAAAGGTTTGATGGTGGCAGCGAGTAGGTGGGGGTGTCCTTCGAAACCGTCATTCGTAAGTGTCACACCCCGTGCGTTTGGGAGGGGGCACCGCCGAAAGACCCCTAAAATCGACTTTTGATTAGAATATCGCGCACAAGCACGATTCCAACGCGAAAAGATAGTATTCGATGAATTTATCAATGACCAATAGTTTAAGAATAAGAAATCCCGTGCATTCCATGCTTAAGAATGGCCTAATTAGTGCTAATTATTCACCTTTAATTAGAAGCACAAGAGCAAAACCTTCACTAAAAGCTCATTAACGTGACCAAAATGCAAGATCCGCAACTTAAGAATGGATTTTCCCGTGCATTTTGTGCTCAATAATTAGCCGCCCGCTAAGGAATTATTTTTTTTATGTGTTTAATTAGAATGTTGAGCACATCGATCATCCCAACACCAAACGATAGTGTATCAGTCAGCGTTTGCAGAATTTCAACTTAAGAATAAAAAATCTCGTGCAAAATCTACTTAAGAACGGCTTTATTACTGCTAATTACGATTGTACAGTATGGTACGGAGGCCGATTTCTGCACAGCTTAAAAAGTAAAAACATACCACCATAGCGAAACATTTCGCAATGCACATGCTAAATAGCTTAACGAAATAATCCCCCGGCTCAAAAGCATCGCTACCCACGTACTGCTTTATAAAATAACCCCCAAAAATGCTGCAATATACTTTATTATGCAATAATATTACGCCTGCCTCAATGTTCGAAATAGTAATGCTTTTGCGCATTACGCAATAATGCAGCCTTTCATATTATTGAGAAATACATATAAATGTCCGCGTTATAGTCCAATTCGTCAAGTTGTCATTGCATTTAGATTTTTTTTTACGATGTGGAAAAGCCTGCCCAGCACATGAATGGACTGGAAATCATACCCAATCATGACGGATCCTGAATTATTAAAGAGAGATAAATTACGAAGAACCGCATCGAAGGCCTGAAATCAAGCACAAGATTTAGGATGTGACGAACACTTTAGCGATCTTAAGGGCCATTGTTTTTCTCCCCAGATTGATGGTAGTTCTTTTCGGCATAAAAAATGAAACAATATGGCCGGGAGTGATGATTTCCCCGCCTTTAAAAACTCCTATTAAATTGGATACACCAACTTGAAAAGCGCAAACTAATACTAAACGAAAATGTTTCCCACTCATCCGAAAACATAGATCCCTGCTGCCCGAATAAAGTCATGTGCATGTTTTACACATGTTTACAGTTGTCCATGGAGAGTGTTAAACTTTTCCAACCAAAGACGCACAGGTGTTTTTTTAAAAGTGAAGAAAAAAACAGTACTTCATATTATTATCAGTTCGATACATACAAGTTCTATAATTTTGATCAAAATAAACTTGAATGGGCCGGTTATGAATGTGTACCGGTACTATAGTGGATGGTGGGGAACACCTATCGTGTATAATTATTTGTTTGATATAGCTTGTTGAACTAAATAATAATTGACGCAAAAAGTACTGTTTCCTTCTTAGTAAGGGCCTTTAAAATCAGGCAGTGGGTGTGTTTCTAGGGTTTTAAAGGACCCCCGCCTGGTGGCGAGTACCGCTAGGAAATTTGAAACTATAACACAAAAAGTAATGATACAATCAAGTTTTGATCATGGCCCACTCCATGATCAAAACAGGGGAAAGTGGGCAAATTCCTCGGATTGCACCACTGTACATCTAGAATCCATTTTTTTTTCTGAGACCCTTCAGCAGGCCTAGGACTCCACGTCGTATTGGCTTCGCACATAAAAAGTTCCACGTTCGGATTTGAAGACACCCCCCTCTGTGATCAGGGAACGGGACCGACACTGCTGACAAGGCAACAGTAGGGACGGAGGGGGGGGGGGGGCCGGGGGGCACAGGGAGACACCGGCATTTAATGAGGGGGCACCGAGGTCGGATCAACATCATTTCCCCTCATTTTCCAGGCCACCACAAATGCTGCCAATTTGAAAAGCAGGAGATTGGCTGGAACTCTTCGGACGCTTCAAGGCGCTCTTTTTTCGTACTAATTTATTCACATTTTATAAAGCTGTGCGGTTAAGGAAAGTCATTAAGAGAGTAGTCGACTGTATTCCTCTTCGTTTTATCAACTCACAAAAATTCTTTTAAAAGAAACTTCCTTGGCAACCCGGGGGCACCTCGGGCCCTTCGAGAACCACAATTTACGAATTGCAATGAGAGACACACTGCACTGAGTGAAATTTGTTTTTGAAAAAGCATGCATGCATTATTAAAAATAATGCGCTATAATTCCAAAACTATGTAATCTGTTATTTTGCAGCTAGCATACTGTGTTGATTTTTGAAATTACTGCCACGGAATTTTGCGATTCTGGGATTTTTTTTGCAATCCTGACACGGTTATCTCAATCCTATTGCGCTAGTTCATGAAAGAGTTCATCTATTTACAAGTGTTCCGCGTTATTTTGCAATAACACTTACGTTTTCACTATTTAAGCCGTGCAGAAATCGGCCTCCGAACCATACAATCGTAATTAGCCGTTCTTAAGTAGATTTTACACGAGATTTTTTATTCTTAATTTGAAATTCTGCAAACGCTGACTGATACACTTTCGTTTAGTGTTGGAATGATCGTTGTGCTCAACATTCTAATTAAACACATAAAAAAATAATTCCTTTGTGGGCGGCTAATTATTGAACTTTAACTCGTTCTTAAGCACAAAATGCACGGGAAAATCCATTCTTAAGTTGCGGATCTTAAGCATGGAATGCACGGGATTTCTTATTCTTAAACAATTGGTCATTGATCAAAGTTCATCGAATACTATCTTTTCGCGTTGGAATCGTGCTTATTTATTTATTTATTTATTTTACATCTTTAGACATAAATATAAAATTGAATTAAAAGGAAATGTAAAACCACATGAACAGGGGCTGTCAAGGACAAACAAAAGCATAAAACACTATCATCAAACGATGTGTTTGACCAGACCCCTGTTCAAATTAAAACACTGAATTTTAAATGAAGAAATAAAAATGAAATAAGAACCATATTATACTAAATTAAACAACTGTGAATACGAATATGTAATGATAAAAACAGTCCGACTGTACATCTCAAGATGCTTTTTGTCTTAGATGGAAAACCCCAATGAGACCAAATGACCATGATGAGATAAAAATTGATAAAAATGGATTTATATTAAAACACCATCAAACCAGAAAAAGGGTAAAAACCAGTAAAAAAGGAACGCTCCAAAGAACAGTATTAAAAACATTCAGTATAGAGACGAATTCCCCCAAAATAAAAAAATATAAACATATCTGATGTCTGCTAGTTTATACACACTCCCAATTACATGTCGGATAAATCCCTCCTCAAATGTTATCGAAAAGCCTCCACACCCTCTAAAATCAAAATGTTCCTGGTTTCAGCAACAAGCTCAGAGATTACTTTAGGAAAGCGAACAGCAGCACTATATTTGTAGGCATCAGTCCTTGGATTTAAATGATGGAAAGTGAGCATGTCTGGGTGCCTAACATTAACGTGGAACAAATTAAGAAAATCCGACATAAAACCCAATCTCTTAGACATTAACAGTTTCGTGGTAAAACTGGTGTTTAAAAACGTTCTCCTATTAGAAAGAGTCATTAGACCCAAGCTCTGCAGTCTATCTTTGTAGCTTTGCTCCATATAGTTCTGTCGCAGTATCATACGACTTGCCCGGTGCTGGATCGATTCGATGGCGTCGATGTGCTTTTAGCGGTGGATCCACCAAACGGGCGAGCAATAGTCAACAATGGGCAAGATGAGGGTCTTGTACAGGTGGAGAGAAACACTGGAGTGGCAATTGCCAGATACTAAACGTATCAGGCCAATGAGTCTGTTGCACTTAGAGATAACACCTTGAACGTGCGAATCCCAAGACAGGTTGCTTTGGAACAGGCAGCCAAGAAGCTTGAGGAAACTCACACACTCCAAAGCAGAACCTCCAAGGGTGTAAGTAGGACTGGGTAGTTGACGCCATGACAAACGCATAACTTTGCATTTTCCAGCATTCAGATGTAGGCAATTTGAGTCAGCCCACGTTGAAATACTGTTCAAGTCATTTTGAAGTAGAGGATCACGAAGATCGGTGAAAACATTTCTAAAAAGAAATGTGTCATCGGCATACTGTACGACGTTGGATGAAATGTGAAGATGCAAATCGTTAGCATACAGCACATACAACAAAGGCCCAAGAACCGAGCCTTGTGGCACTCCAGAAGAAACTGGCAACCATCTGGATGTGCTACCTTTGTATACAACTCGCTGCATACGGTTTGTCAAAAATGATCCGATCCATTCAAGGGCAGCTCCACTGATGTTATAGCACTGATGAAGTTTTTTAGTGCGCGATATTCTAATTAAAAGTCAATTTTGGCGTTTTTTGGGCGGTGCCCCCTCCCAAACGCACGGGGTGTGACACTTAAGAATGACGGTTTCGAAGGTTGGACACCCCCACCTACTCGCTGCCACCATGAAATCTTTTGTGCGCGACATTCTAATTGAACCTTACTGGGCTCTCGGACTATAATAAATGTCATTACATTGTAATAATATATTTAAATTAGCAAATAATGGAGCAGAATGATCACGATGGCCAGCATTCGAAATGACACGCATTTCTGTAAAGTAACAAGTTGGCTTGTTGAAGTAAATCAAGCTACACATCCACACTGCCGTCCATTTTGAGGCCAGCGTCGATTACGTGACGCGGACACGTTTCCTTGGATCCTGCAATATAAAGGTTTGCAACTTTGTTTTTAAAGTGTATTGTAATTGTATTGTAAATATATCATTAATAATAATAGTGGGTATTTATAAAGCGCACGAAGCCAACAGGACTGGTGCTCAAGGCGCTACATCATTATTACCCCTATTCATTGGGCCCATGAAACATTCCAAACGCCATCCCAGCTCCCTGGGGAGTATACAGTTGGATGCTGCCTGTTGGGCGCGAGAAGCTAATTTAATCACAATTAGCATCTCTGCCCTCACAGCTACCCATTTACTACTCCTTGGTGGAGAGAAGCAATGAGTGACAAAGTAACTTTCCCAAGGTGGCAGGGTTCTGGAATTTTCGGAAAGCGGGAATTAAATTGTTAGTTGGAAGTCGAGCTTAAATTTAAAGGGGCTTATTTTGTCTCACATGATATTCATCCCCATTTTAACATAACGCATTGTGTGACACTGGACTTATTCTTTCCAAATGTAGCGGTATTAAAATTAATATTTCGCCCTGCCCAAAGGCAATGAGTCTCCAGTAAAGGAAGAAACTAGGCAGTGGGTTCTCCAGTCAGCTCAAATCTGTTTTAACTTGGACGAAACTGCTCCTCTTTTTATTCCATCAACCACCTACAAAAAACACAACTCACACTCACATATCTTCTCCCCCGCATTTTCCCATACCCGGTCCCCCACCAATGTATACATTTGTAACAACTTGTCAGCGCGTCTCGCTCTTTGACCCATGACCCCTGCCAGTGGGCCCCAGGTGCACGGCATATTATTAGCGCCCGGGAATTAACAAAAGTTTAGCACAACATGCACCCCAAATAATCATTTCCCCACATTCTCCCCTACTATATCGATTTTTCCCCTGGCGATCAAACTCATTGTTCTGCAATACCGGTTCAATTTGTTGTCACCAAAATTAAGCCCCAACGATCCAAGTGGGATTAACCAACCATCCCAAATAAGTTCTTTAGCCCTCCCCTTTTTTGTTAGCCTTAATTTCTTTTAAAAACCGTGTGAATGCTTATCAACCCTTTTACACAATAGCAATGTGGTTGTCAACCGAAATAAACATGGTATGGCACTATTCCATTAACATCCCCTTATTTTTGCAATAGTTTAACAACTACAACTTACACTTCTTTCAATCAAGACCAGCAATTAAACGTAGGTCTTCACCATAAGCGAGTCTGGAAAAATCCAACAAGTCGCCGAAGGATCCTCCTATACTGATGTTCCCTGTATTGATTCATGTTAACACCATCCACGTTGTATCGTGTGTGCTTTAATCCCCTGCGACTCCAGAGCCACCAACGATCCTCCACGAATGTACCCCCTTCGATCAACATGTTTAATTCTTCAGCCCGACTGTTGAACGTTTCCAGGTCAATCTGATTGGGGCGTAGACCACCAGTACGAGGTAGAATTGGCAAGAAAACAAATGCTTCCGGTTTGATACCATTTCTTGCCAATCCCTTAATAAACCGACACAGCTTTTGATACACGACGCTCGCACAACTCTCCCTGGAACAAAGGTCATTTGTCCCAAGATCAGTTATTAAAACTTTTGTGTTCATCTCCCAAAGGCGATCATAGTACAGATTACCTTTCGATTGGATACGGGAAAGGGACAGACCTCCCTCCCCAAAGCAGTGGACAGACACTGTTGTATTCTGAAACTCGATATTAAGTACAAATCTCTTTCTGTTTTCTAGCCGTCTCACTAAGCTGTGCCCAAACAGGACGAATGCCATATCGTAAATACAATGTATTAACGTAGATGTACTAAAAAGCAATACGTAACTAGTTAAACAATCACCCACTCGGCTAAACTACTTCGAATAGCACGGTACATTTGTTTCTGCAGGTGTCAGGATCTTTTTCTCCTGGGAACTGGAAACCCCAAAGCTTCCCGAAGATAAAGTCCTGACGACTTGGTCGGCAGCCTTGCCTATCTGGTGTGAGCAAAATGAATCAAATTAACACTTTACTTTATACAACCTACACTTCAGGTTATAACCCAAAAACTCAGGTGGTACGAAACGGCAAGGATTCCCCGAGTCTTTTCAACCAGGAAAGCCTTAACCGTTGGTAAACCCCTAAACCTATTAATTAATTGAATAACGGGGCAAGCGATAGGAATTGGTATGTACACCCCTGGTGTTCCGCTTTGACCTTCTGAGAGGTAACGTGAACTTAAGAGACTGAGCGGGTGGCTCCCCTACTTCGTCGGCGCCATCCCTCACATCCTTTGCATAATCACACTGTCCCAAATCTTATCCCGGTGTGAAATCATCATCGGACTCGAAACTACTTGTTGCACTACCAATACCATCTGACAATTCAGAGGGATGCAATCTCAGGAGTTTACGATTCACCGTTCGTTCGGTTCCACCTGTGAAGGTCGTATGTGGTATACGTCCCCCTCTGGATTCACCCAGGTAACAATGACAACGTTATCGTGATATGCATTTTTCAACTTGTGCCTCCTCTTCAAGTCTAGCTTTCTCAACAGAACTCTTGCGCCAGGCTTGAACGACTCGCATATTTTCCCTCTCGAATCCCCTCTCGAATCATGAAGGGCTTTGATGCGCGCGGCCCGATTCTCTGTTCTCTCCCTAACTAGGTTCTCTGCGCGTTCGAGCAGTTTGGACTGCGACTTCACAAATCTCAATCCCATGCAGAATCTGTACGCCCGAGAATCTGATCTAATGGGATTAGCGGCTCACGTCCAAACATGAGTGTGTACGGGGCAATACCTGTAGTACTGTGCGGGGAGGCATTATACACGAACACGAGATGGGCTAACATATCTGGCCACTTGTGCCGGCTGCGCTCATCCATGGACTTAATCAACCCAAAGAGGGTACGATTAAACCTTTCAGCCTGGGCATTTCCCTCTGGGTGGTAAAGAGTAGTGCGTGATTTTCTGATCCCATACAAGGTTCACAGCTCTTTGATAACACTGCCTTCGCCCCTGGTCGCTGTGCAAGCGCGTTGAAATTCTAAACTTTGTGAACCAATGGCCGCGAAGAACGCGGGCCACCGTTACCGCATGTTGATCTCTGCATGGTATCGCCTGGGAGAATTTCGTGTACACGTCTGTCAGAATTCAAACATCCTCATACCCCCACTTCCCCTGTCTACCTTTACGAAGTCGATTGCCAGAACCTCTAATGGCAGAAAAGCCATTAAATGTCTCATTGGAGCTCTCGGTTGAGGCTGAGCCACCTTAGCAGTTATGCAACGCTGACAGTGAGCAATATGCCGTCGCACTGTTGCAGTCATACGCGGCCAGTACACGCGTCTCCTAAGCAGTGAGCAAGTGCGGGCTACTCCCTGGTGCCCCCAACCATCGTGACAACCCTCAACCGCACGCGTTTGAAGAACCTGCGGCAAAAGTATCTGAAACACTTCACCGTGCAGTGGGTCTTGGACTTTTCTATGCAGCACGCCTTCGCGGACCACGAATCGTGGCCACTGCCAGAGCTTCAGATCTCGCGTACCGCGCTTGCCATCTGATGCGACTTCTCCCGCAACTGCGTTTTGCTCCCAGCGCTCCCACACAATTCCCAGATCTGTGTCTTCCCTCTGCAATGCTGCGAGCTGCTCCGCCGACCACGAGGGGAACAACCCAGGAGGCCCACCGCCAGACTGCGCTTCAGTTGCTGGCCGCGTAGGACAGATCCCATATTTATCTCAGCACGTAATGGAACAGTACTCGTGTGAGAAACTTGCTGCACCAACCCCTCCACCTCGGAGGAAACGTGCCCAGGGTAGCGGCTCAGTGCATCGGCGCAGCGATTACTCCGACCAGACCGGAGTTTCACTTCGAAGTCAAATGAGGCCAATTGGGTCACCCATTGCATCTCGCATGCACCTAGTTTGGCTGTGTTGATGTGAGCTAACGGATTGTTTTCCGTTAGGACATTGAACGGCACCCCCTACAGATGGTCCCGAAATTTGTCAACCACCGCCTACTTCAAGGCTAATAACTCCAACTTGAAGGAGCTATAATCCGGATATTTGGCCACCGCTCCCCGCAATCCCCTGCTAGCATAGACTATTGGGTGCTTCTCCCCGTCCTCCCGTACTTGTGCCAGGCATGCCCCTAACCCTTTGAGTGATGCCTCCCAATCCAGGATGAATGGAGATGAAAAGTCTGGGTAAGCCAGTACTGGTGCTCGCGTCAAGGCTTGTTTCAGAGTATCAAACGATGCCTGGGCCTCCGCGTTCTACAAATATGCTGCGGCCTTCCGGATTGCTCTTCCTTGGCCTACAGTGCTTAAAATAGGCGGCAACATGGCATGTAGTGGCGCTGTTATTTTCGCAAACTGTGGTACAAAGCGGCGATAGTAGCCAGCGAGACCCAAAACTGAACGCAAATGCTCTGCTGTTTTCCGAACAGGCCACTCTTTTATCCGTTGGATTTTCTCATCATCTACGGACGCACCCTTGGCGCTTACAATATGGCCCAGGTATCGCACCTGAGGTTGAAACAACTGACACTTTTGACCTTTGATCTTTAGACCAAATTCAGATATGCGCGTGAGCACCTCATCTAGTCTAGATAGATGGTCCTTAAGGTTAGGGGAGAACACCAGTATGTCATCCAAATACACTGTAACAAAATTTGATTTTATTATGGTCCCAACTGCACCTTTAAACTATATAGAGAGCGCTTTGGCCACAGTAATCCATAGCAGTCATGTATTACATCTGTTCTCAAGTCAGATTAATGCCACAAAACTATTTCAGAGCTTACTTTGTTCAACTTAAGTCTTAACCTACTTTAAACCACAATAGAATAGTATTTGGGTTGCAGTCAAACCACAGATGGAGCTCTCATGGCAGTCTTTATTGTTTACCCTCACAATACTGGGATATAAGTTCCTTGCCCCCATACCTCTGTACTTAGTGTTTATGCAAATATCTCCCAGTACGAAAGACACACTGCAATAGTATGCCTAATCTTGAAATTCTTATGCATATTTTTACCCAGCACTATAAAACCCCTTTGAAAGCCCAATAGGGCGTGGACTTGCGACTGGGGCAGGGTGGTGTGCATTTTAGTTCCTTATTTTCTAAGTTCCTGTTCATGTAGGGCTGAAGGTGGAAGCCTAGTTTAATTTGGCCTTCGTTTTTGTGCGAGACGCTGTGTTCTTAAATTAGCATCACCACCACCACCATTACACCAAAGGGTTCAGTGGTCTGCATAGTCTTGTGAGTATGTTCCAATATTACCCCCTTGCACCCAGTAGTTTTTACATGGCCTAGTTGTAGACTACGGTGTTGCATCGTAGTGGAGCCAATCTGAACTCTGCTCTGTTAGTAACTAGTTATTTAAAATCTATCATTTAACAGTTGTTGACTGATCTGATGTGGGATATGACGTTTTGAACACCCGAGGGACGCATAGCGCCCGAGGCGAAGCCGAGGGTGCTATGCGTCCCCGAGGGTGTTCAAAACGTCATATCCCACATCACATCAGTCAACAACTGTTTTGTCATACCTCTGTCTTGATGATGTGTTTTACTTGTTTTTCTAAGGGAAATTAAGGGTGGCAAACTGAAGGAATCTTTGAACATTTTTCTTTCAACATATATAGATGTAGGGGCATTAAAACAAGCTTAAGTTGAGGGAAATTTGGGGTAATGTTTAATAAAAAAAAAATCTTATCCCCTGGCATGTTTTATAGTGGTAGGGACAATGAATAAAAACCTGGTTTGTAGTGACAATGATGCAGACCCTTAAAAGAAAGAAATTTATATCAAACAGCGATGGCCATTTTTTTTTATGACAACTTGACAGCCATTTAATAACAATAAATACTATGAATTAAAACAATAAATACAGTGAATTTCAAATAATGCAAAGGCTCGGTGCCGAGTTCTCCATGGAAAGACCAGCTGATAGAACACCGAAATCCAGTATCATCATATTTGTCAATTCTGGAGATAAGTAGGGGCCTAAATATTAAATGTTGTCTATCACATATTTAATGAAAAAAAAGAAAATTTAACAAACTTGTAACACTCTCTTCCTTTTCACATTAATATCCTTAAGAAGTTCTTAAATTTTGCACCTGTGAAACTTCAGCAATAAATACTATGAATTAATACAACAAATACAGTGAATTTCAAATTATGCAAAGGCTCAGTGCTGAGTTCTCCATGGAAAGTCCAACTGATAGAACACCAAAATCCAGTATCATCATATTTGTCAATTCTGGAGATAAGTAGGGGCCTAAATATTAAATTTTGTCTATCACACATTTAATGAAAAAAAAAAGAGAATTTAACAAACTTGTAACACTCTCTTCCTTTTCACATTAATATCCTTAAAAAGTTCTTAAATTTTGCACCTATGAAACTTCAGCAATAAATACTATGAATTAATACAATAAATACAGTGGATTTCAAATAATGCAAAGGCTCGGTGCCGAGTTCTCCATGGAAAGTACAACTGATAGAACACCAAAATCCAGTATCATCATATTTGTCAATTCTGGAGATAAGTACATATTAAATTATGTCTATGACACATTTGATGAATAAAAAAGAATTTAACAAACTTGTTACACTCTCTTCCTTTTCACATTAATATCCTTAAGAAGTTCTTAAATTTTGCACCTGTGAAACTTCAGCAAATACACAATGGATAGAATACTTTTCAAACAGCAATACTGTCCATGTTGACCCACTGGCACACAAATTGATAATTTAATGATCTTTAAAACAGTTGCTTCAGCAACAATTTCACTTTGAATTTGGGAAATTATAATTAATATTGATGTTCACTCTGGAATGACTGATATTTGGAGTGAAAGCAGGCATCCACTGTTGCATTGAGTGGTGGAGATTGATTGACTGACTCTCGATGGACTGTCCCATAGAGCAAGGCTCAGTGTCTTCATCAGCTAACATAGCTTCTAGCTGAGAATCAGTTAACATCAGTAGTGATGAATTTGATGTCTCTGATGATGTCTTTGCTGGCACAGGATCACAGTCTTCAAGGATACTGCTGGTAGTAGGCTGGGGAGTCTCATGCCCTGTTGAGGAATCTTGCTCTGGTACTGGGGCTGTTGCGTTGGGTTCTTTCGGTGGGGTTTCCAACAGAGCCTTGCTTAAAGCCTGCGACATCTCACATCTCTTTGAATCGCGTATACGCCTAGAGTAAGTTTGGATGCTTTGTTCGCTTTTGTGGCCGCTTACTTTCATTATGTGGCGATCTCTGAACCCTGCTTCGTCTAAACTTGTAACAGAAGTAGCGCGTATCGAATGGTTGGTGTAGGTCTTGGATAGCTCACATTCCCGTGAGATGGAAGGCATCAGTGCTGCTAAGGAGTTCTTCCCAACTGGAACTCCAGTGTACCAGGTAGTATCGCTTGCCATGATGCTTGACCGTTCACGCTGCCAAAGACACTTACTGACAGGACTCAGCTTCTTCAGGTACTTTTCAAAGGGTGCGACTGGACAGAGTGGCTGGTCTAAAATCAGAAACAAAGGTGGGCAAAAATATATTTTTTGAACTTAAAATTTTTATAAACACGGTAAGATTGTACTTTAATACCCCTACTATACTTTCCTTATTACAGCTTATCAGCCATAAAAAAAGTGAAATTCTGATAAGACAGCATGATTTTGGAGTGGATTATTTTTTTCTTCTTAGGAAAAACATATTTTTTTAGACGAGATCCGCAGGGTTTGTGCATGGGGTCAAAAGAGAAGGTAGGCCCTATTAAAGTAAAATTGTTCCATGGGGTAGGGCCTAATAAAATTATGGAAATGCACTTTTTAGAATGGGTAGGGAGTGGTACTACTATCAATTCATAATTCTCAAAGCTGAGGGCTAGGAAAATTGGTCAGAATTCATTACAAACGGCAAAACCAACCTGGTTGTTCTACCATGATGCCATCAGTCGCTACCTCCTCTGGATTATCCTTTGAGTTGTGATTTTTGTCTTGCTCGTCTATGACCTGGCGAACACATCGTAGTCCACTTGATGTTTTTCCCAGAACAAAGTTTTCTTTGGTCAACTCTCTCATGTTTTCTCGACCGCGGCGACATAGGTAAAACATAATGTCGAATTGCACCTTCTTACGAAGACTACGAGCATCAGTAACATCGAAAGATTTGTACAGTTTTGCCAAATCTTCCTCTTCGATCGGGGGGTAATGGTTGACTTGACCGAATCCAGTTTTTTTCAGTTCCACTTGCCTTGCTCGGTAGGCAGTTTCCGATGCCACACAATTTGGATCTGCTACAATGTCAATCCCCCGATGCTTTTTAAGGTGTCGGCTTATTCCATAACGGATTCCACTTAGGCCATTTCTGTGGTATGATGTCCCATTCTTCTTGTTAACGTTTCCAAAAAAGTCTTCAAGAAGACTGTCAAGTTCTTTTACAGGAAGTGTCTCGAAACGAGTGTCCCTGCCCGTTTCTTCGCAGAATTCTCGTACAACGCGGACTGCGTAGTCGGTACAACGTTTGGTGTTCGATGAGTCTTGTTCAAAAGCTAAATCTTTTATTTGTTGTTTGGAGCGGCTCAAAAACCTTTTTTGGGGCGGAGAATCTGTGCCTGCGGCCTCACCTGACATGTTGAGGCTGATGAGGATCGTATACGAAAAAACTAACTGTGTCAGCTCTCTGCATTTCCGAAGTTCTGAAGGCCTAGGCACCGTAACTAATAGTCAGTCAAAACGTAAACATAATTCGTCGCTGGCCGCCAAATTAAAGAAAATATCGTCTGCAAATGCACTGCTCCCTCGCTGCTATTGTCGAACGTGAAAGTACAGCGGGGTACCAGTGAGTACAAGTATAGTCTGGTTTAAACGCGGTCCGCGCATAATGGTTTGGACTGTGGGGCGGGGACTAGTCTACAATCATGTGATATCACAATGTGATATACAACGGGAGTGTGCCATGCATATTTATCGCCCTGTCAGGTGATCGTCCTGGGCCAATGAAAATACAGTATAAAGACAGAGGTATGACAATTATATTTACATGCTCTCTCTCCCCTGGTTAATTATTTTGTAAGCGAAGAAGTGCTAATTAAATTGTCATTATTTCTATTTTCTGATATTGCATATTGCATATCCCTTTGTCGGTTATTTTATGATCAACATCCATGTATTTTTGATTAATTAGTTAATCCCCCCAACTGACGGTTGGCCTCTTTGGGTCGCCGTTACAACACTAACAGCTGAGTCAGGTTCAAATCCCCCACGCACATTTCCATTACCCTTTGGAAAGTGCTTGGCGCATTGGCCAAGCCGAAAGGCATCCCAGTAAATTCGAAAAGCCGAAATGGAACCCTGAATGCTGTCTTACTTACCGAGCATGGATCCATCAAAACCTGGTGGTATCCATGCGCTAAGTCAAGGGAAGAGAAGTTGCAAGCCCCTCGCAAAGCTTCCAACGACTCCTCTATCCGCGGTAGCGCGAAGGAGTCTCGCACAGTTCGCGCATTCAGTTTCCTATAATCCATGCATAGACGGAAGGATCCGTCCTTCTTACGCACCAAAACTATGGGACTGGCGTAAGGGCTGCTACTTTTGCGGACAATCCCCATGTCTAGCAACTTCTGAATCATGTCACGCACCTCCCCTAGACAGTGGGGAGGGATCCTCCTATAAGGCTGGCTTAAAGGCAATTCGTCTGTAGTATGGATTTTATGCAGCACCTTATCATATGACCCTACATCAAACTGGTGCTTGGAGAATACGGAGTCATGTTTCTGTATCAACCGAACAACACTGTCTCTATCTTCTCTGCTCAAGAGACTAGAACTCAAATCCAGCCCAGGTGGCAATGTATATTGCGAACCATCTACAAAAAAATAAGTTTCACGTTCAGGGGTTTTAACACTTTCACCATCCTGTGCTCCGACGGGTATTTTACAACCCGTTTCGCCAGCGCAATTCGACAATACTCGATTGACTGAAACATGTAACCCATCAGATTTCTCCTCAAGCCCCAGATCTACTGTGGGTGCAACCGTGGTTACGGTTGCCAACTTTGTGTGAGGAGGTATTGTTACTGCTCTCATGCCAACATTTGCAACAAGGACGTGTACCACTTTCCCCCCTGTATCCTCACAGGTGTCATACACTCTGCATGACTCCCCTAACCCTCCACTTCTGTCTTGACCGCCATTTAAACCCTCAACGACTACGGTCTTGCCCTCAAATCTATCTGGTGGCGCGCGTATGTAGCAAACAATGCTTCGAACCTCATTTGGCAGGACGGTTGTTGGACAACTGCCCGTGCGGGCAGGGGCTTGTCCAACATTGCCTAATCCCCTTGCAGGTTTCTCCACATGGGCCATGCAATACCAACGCAATGTCATGTCCCACGCGTCTGCTTCATCACTTGCAGGTTGTATAACCAAATCCTTCAACAAATGGAAATTGTTGCAACCCAGCAACACGGGAAAGCGACCCCAGTTCCATGCCCCACCTCCAAAGGAATCATCAACAACAAGAAAATGGGCATTAACCTTAAGATTATGGATGCACAGTGGAACCTGTATGTACCCCTCAATCGGTATTGACTCGCCGCCTGCACCCGATACGTGAATATCATACCCAAGGGAATCAATTTCATTGATTTTGCCTTCAATGTTTCTCCTATAAAATGAAGAGCTAATCAGGGAAGCCTCCGCCCCAGTGTCTAACAAACACGTTGTAGAGACGCCTGCAAGGATAATACAAGCCTTCGGGCTTTCTCTCACTAACCTGGCTAAAAGATTGTCGGCCGAGGCCTCCGGTGGCTGCTCTTTCCCTACTGGTTCCTTTTTGGGTGAGGCCTTTGTTTGTTCCCTCTCCACAACTTGGTCCTTAGTTGTGGAGAGTGCTAGTTTACCGCTGCCTCATGTGTAGGCTGCGATTGTCCATTGTTTTGTTGTGCCTTATTCCCTTGAGATTCGTTTGCTTGTTCGCGCGCGATCCGTAGTCGACAGTCAGCGCGAATGTGCCCTGGCCGGCGACAGTAAAAGCATAGGAACTGGGACCGATTTTTTGGTGCAGGCCCGAATTGAGCAGCGCTGTCCCGCCCACTTGATGAATTATCCTTGTCTAGTACGCGCTGAGGCAACGTTGTGATTTGCTCGTGTTGTTTTCCGATTTGTTCCTGTTGTTGTTGCATGCATTTAAGTAACTCATGTTGCTGCTGAAGCACATTCTGTAGTGCCGTGCCACCAACAGCGTTAAATTCTGCACTTGCAGTGTTAACACTACCACTCGTTTGATCACAATGGCCTATGCCTTGACAGTTTTCCAGTGCACTACCGGCATGTTCGGCTAGGACCTGGTTTACATGACTGCGCCTTGATTTCTGTACTTTTTCAGATCGCGAAAAAAATTCTCTAGCAGCATCGCGCATTTCACTGAATTTTTGATTTGTTTTTTCCAACTCTAAGCGCCGCAGTTCCAGACGCACTGTCTGGTTCCGCGCCCCCGAGACAAATTGCCCAATGAGTACTCGATCCCTTATAAAGCAAGTAGCGACCCCTTTTCCTCTTCCGATGCAACCTCTAGAACTTTATCATGTAACCGAATTAGGGCCCTGGAGAAGTCCATAAGAGACTCCTCCTGCTGGTGACGTTCAAATAGAGTCTTTCGAAGCCCTTGAACTGTTTGTATTTCCCCAGAGTTGTGCCGCAGTACTTTCTTGATAGCCTTTAAGTCATTACGGACACTCTCGGAGTGACACTTAACTTCCTGCCGGGCCGTACCCGACAAATGGCTGACCAAAACTTTCGCCTGTTCTTCCCACTGAATTTTGACAGTTTGATAGGAAGTTGTGTGATACTTTTTGGTTTGGCCCCCTGCAGAGCGTCCGTAAGCCCAGACACAAACCATGCGACCAAGTCTGCCTCAGCCGTAGCCATGTTAATTTTGTTATTCCCAGCAGAACACCAAGGGCACTATAGAACTAAACAACAACCTCTTTCCTTTATACTATAGTATAGTAACCGTCCTAGGCCTACACTATTGTAACGAAATGTAATCGGCGCTCCATACTTTTTATATGTTTCATTTGCCCGCCATAGCTTTTGCGCTATTTTTAGAATGGGGTATATAAGGCAGCGTTCGCGCGCATTCTGGCCAGACTGTTTTGGCGCGCCGTAGAGTGGCAGACTAAGAAAATCTTCGTGGAGACAGACAGAGCGTTGTGTCGGGGAGTGACCGCAAAGCTTTACCGTGAGTGTTGAGCAGCTGTATTGTTAGTGTTACACACTCCTTTTCTTTCATAAATAGTGGTGCAATTGTGGAATTGATCCTTGGGTTTACTTGATTTAGTGAAGCTTAATACTCGTTCGCTTGAAGACAGCATATTTGGGTGTATTTTTGTCACTTCTGTGCAGGAATTCTCCATTTGTTTTCGTAGGCATACTTGGCAGATCTTTGTGAAGCACTTTTATTGTTGACTATCGATAAGAAAGTCTTTCCCTTTCCCTTAAGGAAATCCTTTCCCTTAAGGAAACCATTTCCCTTTAAGAAACTCATTTTCCCTTACGGAAACCCTTTCCCTAAAGTAAATCCATTCCCTTAAGAAACCTCCTTTCCCTTACGGAAACCCCTTCCCTTAAGTAAACCCTTTCCCTTGGGAGCCCATTTCCTAACGGATCAGGAGCGACAACTGCCTCGCGGGAGACGAAGGGTCGAGTTCATCAGGAGGATCGGCAACTGCCTTCGAGAGACCTCGGAGGGTCGTCTAGAAACTGGGGAAATCCCTTCCCTTAAGGAAATCCCTTCCCTTAAGAAACCCCTTCCCTTAAAGAACTCCCTTTCCCTTAAGGAAACCCCCTTTCTTGAGGAACCCATTTCTAAGGTATCCGGAATGATAACTGCCTCGCGGGAGACGAAGGGTCGAGCTCATCAGGAGGATCGGCATCTGCCTTCGGGAGACCTCGGAGGATCGTCTGGAGCCTAGGAAACCCCCTTCCTTGAGAAACTCCCTTTCCCTTTAGGAAATCCCTTCCCTTAAGGAAACCCCTTTCCTTAAGGAAACCCTTCCCCTTAAGGAAACCCCCATCTCTTTAAGTACTTGCCTTTGGTTGAGGCATTTTTAATAAAGGAAGTTCAGTTGTTGCATGGCTGAATAAAGAGACTTCTTGAAGCTTGAGCATGTGTGTCTGGGTCCCATTAATTGTCTGGTTGGGTAGATTTGTCGTTCGAACAATATAAGGGAAAATTAGTTACGTGCGGCGACAGACAGTCTCCAAACGGATTATCGCCCTAGGACCATCTGGACTGCCGCTCGTCTGGAGGGTTCTCGAGACCGTCACTTCTCGAGAAAATCGAGATCCGCCACATTGGTGTCAGAAGTGGGATAAGGCGTAACAAATTATTCTCATTGGTTTCATTTAACCAACCCTACGATAGATTTACTTACCACATAAGGGAGACTGGACTTAAAATATGGATGCTAAGGACGTTGGACTATTGGAGGAGGAAATTGCCGTTCTTCGGATTGAGGCAGACAGAGGGGAGACCATGTTGAGGGACGCACTTGAGGACAAGAGGATTCTTGAAGAGGAGCTCATCAGCATGCGATCTGTACTAGAGGAAAGAGGAAGAAAACAGATTCCCGAAGGGATGACAGGGATGGACACCCCAGAGTTGTTTTTCGATACACCAAGCCCTGCAGTCTCCAGCACCTTCAGGACAACTCCTAGGACGGGATTACGGACTCCTGCTAACACAGTTGTGTCGATAACAGGAAAGGAGAAAGAGGTAGCAGCCAAAACAGTTCAACCAGCAAAGGAGAAGGATGAGGGCAAGTCGCCAACCGTGGATAAGGAAACAGAAGCACCAAAGGAAGGCGTTCTTAAGAAACCCAACATCTGCCCTGACAGGTTTACTGGAAAAGTCCCATGGAAGGACTATAAGGAGCATTTCAAGGCCTGTCGTAAAGCCAATGGCTGGGACGACAAACAGGCAGCTGTATTCCTGGCAGCGAGTCTTCAGGGTCCTGCCCTGAAGGCACTCGGGTGCCAATCAGGAGGTAAGGAGCCCTCACTCAAGGAGCTCTTTAGTCGACTAGACCAGAGGTTTGGACCGGGCCAACAGGCTGATTTTCACCTAATGGAATTGCGCCATCGTAGGCAAGGGGAAAACGAAAGTCTTCAGGAGCTTGGGCAGAGCATAAGGGAATTGGCAGCACTGGCATACCCAGAATTTTCGGATGAAAGCAAGGAGCGCCTTGCCAAAGGACACTTCATGGACGCGATCACCGACCGAGCTATCAGAGAAGGGATATTTAGGTCGATGCCTGATACGCTAGACAATTCGATCAAAGCCGCCTTGGCGACTGAGAGCTTCCTAAGGACGGAAGAACGAAGGGCAGGAGACAAAGCAAGGAAGTACGCCAGAGTGATCGAAACGGAAGGGAGTTCGACAATGGAGAGCCTGAAGAGGGAGATTCGGGAGAATCGGGAGGAAATGAGCCAGGCTATTAGGAGTATCCACTCCCTGTTACAGGAAAGGACTGGGACTAAGGAAATTCCATCCCAAAAGGACGTAGGCGGAAGGCAAGGCAAGGAAGCCAATTATAGCCGTCGCAAGGCAAGTGCAGAGGATGCGTGTTACAATTGTAAACGCAAGGGACATTTCGCCAGGGACTGTCCTGAACCTAACGAGAGGAGAACGTCACGGCAGGGAAACGGAGTTCAGCCATCCCAGTGGCCCATGGGGAGGCTGCCAGAGAGCCAGGGCCAAGCAACGAAGGAAGTGATGGTGGAGGACAAACAAAAGCCTTTGTAAGTAAGCAGCGAGAAACAAAGGGAGCAATTATTGGATCATTCAGACAAATGGGGGGTTTGTTCGTGTCTGCGGTTGTCAGAGGACTGCAGGTTCATCTTTTGATTGATACAGGGGCAACTGATACTGTCTTGTCGACAGCCTTGTATAACAGGATGGAACCCCAGGCACGGCCGGTACTCACAACGGACGGAGGGAAACTATATAGCGTAGATGGAAGCCCCGTTAACGCTGTTGGGAGTGCCTGGCTTGACATTCGGGTGGGTAGGACAACCTGCCCTGTACATGCGATATTTGCTGACGTTGCTGTTGAAGGGATACTAGGAATTGATTTTCTTAGAACCACTAACGGGAAATTGGATTTTGGAAATTCCGTGCTGGACCTGAACGGGGAAAGGGTCCGCTGTATGGACAAAGAAGGAGCAAATCTGTGTGCTAGAGTCATCGTTCAGGAAACGACCACGGTTCCTGGAGGGCATGAAGCCCTGGTTACCGGCAGAGTGGTTGCAGGATTCTCTGGATTGGGTCTGATGGAACCAGCCGAAGGGAGTGAACTTGCAGCCAAGGGACTCATAGTAGCGAGACTTTTAGTGAAACCTCAGGAGGACGGGTTACCGATTCGGGTATTCAACCCTGGGAGGCGAACATGCGTCGTGAAGGAAGGGAGCGTGGCCGGATACTTAGCTTCGGTGACAGAGGAGGACGTGGAGAAACGTCAACACACAGAAGCAGCGAGTCCCGCTGAGCCGATACCAGAACATATGGAAGAGCTATATGAAAGAGCCATTGATGGGGTTCCTCTGGAGTACCATGGGGAGATTGCACGTTTGCTGTGCAAATACAAGGGAATATTTTCCAAGGGCGCTGACGATATTGGGAAAACAGAAGTATTCAGGCATAGTATTGAAACAGGGGATGCCAGGCCCCTACGTGAGAGACCAAGAAGATACCCCGCAGTAGAACAGGAGGAAATCGACAAACAGGTTAAAGAGTTACTCAAAGGGGGAAAAATCGAACCTTCAAACAGTCCCTGGGCTTCAAACGTGGTCTTGGTGAGAAAAAAGGACGGCACAAAAAGGCTGTGTATCGACTATCGGCGGTTGAATGCACTTACTATAAAGGACGCGTATCCAATCCCAAGGATTGATGATTCACTCGATGCCCTTTCTGGTGCACAATGGTTTTCAACCCTGGACCTGGCCTCTGGATACTGGCAGGTGGCCCTTGATCCTGAAGCTCAGGAGAAGTCTGCCTTCGTCGTCAGGGGAGGTCTTTACAAATGGCGCGTTATGCCCTTTGGGCTGTGTAACGCGCCATCCACCTTTGAAAGGCTAATGGAGCGTGTGTTGCGTGGCTTACACTGGGAGACCCTTCTGGTTTATCTAGACGACGTGATAGTCTTTGGCAAATCCATCCCTGAAGAAATTAGCCGCCTTGAGGCTGTGTTTCAACGCCTCTTGGACGCTGGGCTTAAACTCAAACCAAGCAAATGTGACCTTTTCAAGCGAAAAGTCCACTACCTAGGTCATATCGTATCATCAGAGGGGATTGGAACGGACCAGGAGAAGATTCGAGCTGTACAAGAGTGGCCCAAACCTCAATCAGTGAAGGAAGTTCGTAGCTTTCTCGGATTAGCATCCTATTATAGGAGATTCGTGGAGGGATTCGCTAAAATCGCGAGGCCACTGCATCAGTTGACGGAAAAGGGAAGAGATTTCAACTGGACAGCCGAATGCCAGGAATCGTTTGATGAGCTTAAGGAACGACTCACAAGAGCTCCCATCCTCACATACCTTCAGTCAGACAGTGAACTCATTTTGGATACGGACGCGAGCGCCTTCGGGATCGGAGGAGTGCTATCACAGAAATTGGATGGGAGGGAGCACGTTATCGCCTACGCCAGTAAGGTCCTTAAGAAAGCCGAGATAAATTACTGCGTAACAAGGCGGGAACTGCTCGCGGTGGTCACTTTTGTGAAGTATTTCCGGCCATATATTTATGGACGACGGATAACCATTAGGACGGACCATGGCGCACTAAGGTGGCTGACAAATTTCCGGGACCCCTCGGGTCAGGTCGCGAGGTGGTTGCAGGTTTTAGGAGAATACGACTTTGAAATTGTGCACCGTGCGGGAAGATCCCATCAGAACGCAGACAGCTTGTCTCGGAGGCCGTGCTCACAATGTGGCAGAGATAATCATACGGAGGACCAGGATCCAGAGGATCCATCCAAGGAAACCAAGGGACGCGAAGCATATTCGTGCGCAGTCGGCTTAGTACCGAAGACAACGTGGAAGGACTGGAGGGCTGCTCAGCTCAAGGACGAGTCGATGCGTTGGATCATGATGCACAAGGAGGAAGGAGAACCTCGCCCAGAGTGGGGAGCGGTATCAGCAGAATCCGGGATAAGAAAGGCGTATTGGTTTCAATGGGATCAATTCGAAATGCAAGAAGGAGTTCTTGTGCGGCGCTGGGAATCAAATAGTGGACGTGAAGTGCGATGGCAGACGGTTGTACCACCTGAGTTACGCCAGGAAATCCTGCAGGAGCTTCACTCAGGGATAACCAGTGGACACCTTGGCTGTAAGAGGACAATGGCAAAGGTGCGGGTGAAATTCTTTTGGCCAGGACTGGCAGCAGATACCAGATCGTTTATCAGACAATGTGATCTCTGTGCGCGCAGAAAGTCTCCGAGTAAGCAGAGGAGGGCACCCTTGCAACAACATCTGGTGGGAACACCTATGGAACGTGTGGCTATGGACATTGTTGGACCGTTTCCCGTAACACAGAATGGCAACCGATACATACTTGTCATAGGAGACTACTTTACTAAGTGGTTTGAAGCATATGCCCTGCCCAACGAGCAGGCGGAAACTGTCGCTTCAAGGTTCGTGGAAGAATTTGTATGTAGGTTCGGGGTCCCCCAAACCCTGCATACCGACCAGGGAAGGAATTTCGAATCTAGGCTGATCGCTAAAGTGTGTGAGATCTTGGGGATTGATAAAACTCGGACAACACCATATAACCCGAAGAGTGACGGATTAGTAGAACGGTTTAACCGTACACTGGTCAATATAGTTGCCACACACATGAAGGCAATTGGTGACTCAAGAGATTGGGACCGGGAACTGCCTTTCGCCACCATGGCTTACAGGACTACCCCGCAGGAGTCGACAGGAGAAAGCCCAAACATGATGATGTTTGGCCGCGAGGTACATTTGCCGTTAGATCTCACTACAGAACAACCTCCACTCAATGGGGAGGCGAGTGATGGAGCAGACCTAGACTATCCGATGGAAATGAGGCAGAGGATCCAAGCGTCACATGACAGAGCTCGAGAACAGCTTGGAAAAAGCGCTAGAAGACAGAAACTGAATTACAACAGGAGGACGTGCAAGGAGGTGTACTTGCCAGGCCAGTTTGCCTGGAAGTATAACCCTGCAAAGAAAAAGGGAATCTCGCCCAAACTACAGTGTCGGTGGGAAGGCCCATATCTGATTCAAGACAAACTTTCAGATGTAACGTTCCGGATTCAAAAGCGGCGTGGAGGAAAAACTGAAGTCATTCACTGTGACAGATTGAAACCATACAAGGGGAAACCACTAGATCCCTGGAAACGTGCACGGCCTGGAAGGGCTGAGTCGCTGGACCATCCCGAGGGGGCCGAGTCGCTGGACCATCCCGAAGAGGCTGAGTCGCTGGACCATCCCGAAGTGGCTGAGTCGCAGGACCTTCCTAAAGGGTTTGAGTCGCAGGACCTGCCTAAAGGGGCTGAGTCGCTGGACCTTCCCGAAGAGGTTGAGTCGCTGGACCTGCCTGAAGGGGCTGAGTCGCAGGACCTGCCTGAAGGGGCTGAGTCGCAGGACCTGCCTATAGGGGTTGAGTCGCAGGACCTACCTGGATGGGCTGAGACACAAGATCTGCCTGAAGGGTCTACGTCTGGAAAGGCCAAGAAGGCCAATTCACAAAACCAGCAAAATAGGGAAGACATACAGCATTCTGAAAGGCTAGAAACGTATGGGCAGTCGAAGGAGAAAGGGTTTAATATTGCTCCCCAAGGAATGGGTTCGGTGGGAAGAAGGAATCCTAAGAGGGAACGTAAGCGCCCCAAACGATACTTGGAGTAAGGGTAGTAGTGGGAAAGATTTGCACTCGCCATTTTGATAATAACAAATGCCATATTTTTGTTTTAATTTTGTCTTACTAGGTGGACAAACGGGAGGAGTTCGTCAGGCCAAAAGACTGGCACGAGGTGAAGATCCTTCGCTGCAACGTTTGTGGCGAATCATTTGTATACAAGAAGAGCTTGGAGAAGCATGCGCAGATGCATGAAACTAAGATAATGTTCTTCTGCAATCTTTGTGAACGTCGTTACACTCGGAAGGACAACTTAAGAGCCCATTACCGTGAGCACCATCCGTCAGCCGTAGATGAGGTGGCAGACATTCCTGCAGAAACCACGGACGAAAGGCACCACAGGATGAGTAGGGATAAACAGGATACAGCACTGAAGTTGAGAGAGGGTAGGAAGGGTACACACACGGAGACCAGACCCCCAAGGGAAGTATCAAAAGCTCCAACTCAAGTACCCCAGGCCGGATCTAAGCGGAAGCAGTCAGAGCCGCGGGAGCAACCAGATCCGAAGAAACGCCAGAACACACCAAGGAGGAAGGACAAGACACCTCCAACGACTCCAAAAGATTCTCCAAGGAAAGCGGCAAGTGGCATCAACCAGAATCCAAGTACCCCGGAACACTTGATCTCTCTATCCCCTGCATCAAATTCCCTGATTGACCAGTGCCCAAGCAGCGAGGTTCCTGCTGTTCCTTGTGTTCCTGTCCGAGGGAAACCCAGAGGCATGCTACAACTGCTTGCGAACGAATTGGAGACAAGCAGCGACAGTGAGGACAGCCTCGACCTACAGATAAATAGTAAGTCCAAGAGCCAGGAGAGCGAAGGACGCCTGTCACCTGAGCATGTGTCTACTCGAGTAGATGTAGGCCGAGTATTGAAGGGAAGTAGACTGAAACTGCTGAGTAGTTCTGAGCAGTCGAGACGTCAGCTGGAAGCCAAGCCAGCATCTGCAAGGATGTATAAAGTTGATGGTGACCCTGGTGCCACTACAAAGCAAGCTTCTACGACCGACTTGGAGAGGATGATGGTGGGTAGGGTGCAGCGACTGCAAGAAGTTTCGACACGCAGCATCTTCCATGGTGGGGTCAAGATCTCAGAAGAAATAACAGAAAGGATCTACGACGTGACCTTCGAAGCCGGTTTTGTTTTTGATTAAAGATAACTCATTAGCCGAAACTTGATCACTTTAAGGATATTTTTATAACTTATAGTTTTTGTACTTGTGTTTATACTTAAGTTGATTGTGTTCATTTTCTTTACCTTTTGTGAAATAACTTAAGCAAGTTAACTCTCGCAATTGTGCGAAAGCAGAGTCTTTATTTTTGTCAACTTATGTGAAGAAGTGTCACCAACGATCAATGTGTGCGATACTGCAGTAGGTAACTGTGTAAAGAAGGAACCTTTTGTATTCATGATTGTGCCTTATTATTGCCTGTTGTGATCTTTAAGATGTTTATTAGAAAGAAGAGAAAAACAAAGTTGCACTGTTTAAATGTTATCTAGTATAGGTAAACATACTTGTGCATTTTTATGAAGTCTCAAGGAGAGACGTGTTATCACTGTTTACGCTGAGGAAAGATTTGTCTTCAGGCCAGGAAGTTTATATTCAAGATTTACCTTTGATTACCTTCAAGTAAACCCCAGAAGAGTGGTCGGGTTTGTACTTTATTGTTTTTATATAAATCGTTTATTATCTAGTAGTGCCTTAAGTGAGTGTCCTTAAGGAGCCCTTAAGGATTGCCTTTGCATTCAAGGCGCCTTATATTTGTATAAAGTTAAAACATTTGTTTTATATTGTATAAGACGAGCGCCTTCTTCATTTCGTTTTGAAGTTGTATTAGTTTTAAAGACCGGGACGGTCTGAACTTGAGAGGGGGGCTGTGTAACGAAATGTAATCGGCGCTCCATACTTTTTATATGTTTCATTTGCCCGCCATAGCTTTTGCGCTATTTTTAGAATGGGGTATATAAGGCAGCGTTCGCGCGCATTCTGGCCAGACTGTTTTGGCGCGCCGTAGAGTGGTAGACTAAGAAAATCTTCGTGGAGACAGACAGAGCGTTGTGTCGGGGAGTGACCGCAAAGCTTTACCGTGAGTGTTGAGCAGCTGTATTGTTAGTGTTACACACTCCTTTTCTTTCATAAATAGTGGTGCAATTGTGGAATTGATCCTTGGGTTTACTTGATTTAGTGAAGCTTAATACTCGTTCGCTTGAAGACAGCATATTTGGGTGTATTTTTGTCACTTCTGTGCAGGAATTCTCCATTTGTTTTCGTAGGCATACTTGGCAGATCTTTGTGAAGCACTTTTATTGTTGACTATCGATAAGAAAGTCTCTTTCCCTTAAGGAAATCCTTTCCCTTAAGGAAACCATTTCCCTTTAAGAAACTCATTTTCCCTTACGGAAACCCTTTCCCTAAAGTAAATCCATTCCCTTAAGAAACCTCCTTTCCCTTACGGAAACCCCTTCCCTTAAGTAAACCCTTTCCCTTGGGAGCCCATTTCCTAACGGATCAGGAGCGACAACTGCCTCGCGGGAGACGAAGGGTCGAGTTCATCAGGAGGATCGGCAACTGCCTTCGAGAGACCTCGGAGGGTCGTCTAGAAACTGGGGAAATCCCTTCCCTTAAGGAAATCCCTTCCCTTAAGAAACCCCTTCCCTTAAAGAACTCCCTTTCCCTTAAGGAAACCCCCTTTCTTGAGGAACCCATTTCTAAGGTATCCGGAATGATAACTGCCTCGCGGGAGACGAAGGGTCGAGCTCATCAGGAGGATCGGCATCTGCCTTCGGGAGACCTCGGAGGATCGTCTGGAGCCTAGGAAACCCCCTTCCTTGAGAAACTCCCTTTCCCTTTAGGAAATCCCTTCCCTTAAGGAAACCCCTTTCCTTAAGGAAACCCTTCCCCTTAAGGAAACCCCCATCTCTTTAAGTACTTGCCTTTGGTTGAGGCATTTTTAATAAAGGAAGTTCAGTTGTTGCATGGCTGAATAAAGAGACTTCTTGAAGCTTGAGCATCTGTGTCTGGGTCCCATTAATTGTCTGGTTGGGTAGATTTGTCGTTCGAACAATATGAGGGAAAATTAGTTACGTGCGGCGACAGACAGTCTCCAAACGGATTATCGCCCTAGGACCATCTGGACTGCCGCTCGTCTGGAGGGTTCTCGAGACCGTCACTTCTCGAGAAAATCGAGATCCGCCACACTATTTTAACTCAATTAAGTATCAAAATTTAACCAAGAAATCGGTTGCATAAGTAAACACACCAGACAAGGCTACCTGTGTCAATCGTACACTTGTAAGTTCAGAACTGAAAGTTGACGAAACATCACTGTCCTTGCACACTGCGTTCAAGGTCGTTGTTCCTCCACGGAGTCCTCTGCTTGGTCCCGAACCGTCCGTCCGATGCTACTCCTCCGAGGCTCCGGGTATCGGTAGTACAGCCAGCCGTTCCCTGCTGCTCCAGCCGCACAAGCTTGTAGCTACGTACGCCGTTCATCCGTTGTTCCTCTACGAGATACGGCGTCCTTGAGGCATCCAGCCGTTCCCTGCAGCTCTGCACACTCTACTTTATGGTGTTCTATATCTGCCATCTCGCGTGGCGGATCTCGCGTGGCGGATCTCGCGTCGCGCCTCGCGGATCTCGCGTCGCGCCTCGCGGATCTCGCGTGGCGCCTCGCGGATCTCGCGTGGCGCCTCGCGGATCTCGCGTGGCGCCTCGCGGATCTCGCCTCGCGGATCTCGCCTCGCCGATCTCGCCTCGCCGATCTCGCCTCGCGGATCTCGCCTCGCGGATCTCGCCTCGCGGATCTCGCCTCGCGGATCTCGCCTCGCGGATCTCGCCTCGCGGATCTCGCCTCGCGGATCTCGCCTCGCGGATCTCGCCTCGCGGATCTCGCCTCGCGGATCTCGCCTCGCGGATCTCGCCTCGCGGATCTCGCCTCGCGGATCTCGCCTCGCGGATCTCGCCTCGCGGATCTCGCCTCGCGGATCTCGCCTCGCGGATCTCGCCTCGCGGATCTCGCCTCGCGGATCTCGCCTCGCGGATCTCGCCTCGCGGATCTCGCCTCGCGGATCTCGCCTCGCGGATCTCGCCTCGCGGATCTCGCCTCGCGGATCTCGCCTCCCCGATCTCGCCTCCCCGATCTCGCCTCCCCGATCTCGCCTCGCGGATCTCGCCTCGCGTTTTTTTTCTTCTGGGTGTTGCGCATGCGCATTTCTTACGCACATTTTTATTCACAAGCCAATCTATAGGAGAGGCGTCTCTGAATGGGATATAGCCATCATTTCTCTTATATATATGCGCATGCGCAACACCCAGAAGAAAAAAAACGCGAGGCGAGATCCGCGAGGCGAGATCCGCGAGGCGAGATCCGCGAGGCGAGATCCGCGAGGCGAGATCCGCGAGGCGAGATCCGCGAGGCGAGATCGGGGAGGCGAGATCGGGGAGGCGAGATCCGCGAGGCGAGATCCGCGAGGCGAGATCCGCGAGGCGAGATCCGCGAGGCGAGATCCGCGAGGCGAGATCCGCGAGGGGAGATCCGCGAGGCGAGATCCGCGAGGCGAGATCCGCGAGGCGCCACGCGAGATCCGCGAGGCGCCACGCGAGATCCGCGAGGCGAGATCGGCGAGGCGAGATCCGCGAGGCGAGATCCGCGAGGCGCGAGGCGAGATCCGCGAGGCGCGAGGCGAGATCCGCGAGGCGCGAGGCGAGATCCGCGAGGCGCGACGCGAGATCCGCGAGGCGCGACGCGAGATCCGCGACGCGAGATCCGCCACGCGAGATGGCAGATATAGAACACCATACTACTTGGTCCCGAACCGTCCGTCCGTTAACTCGGCTGTATGCCCCGGCAAGTTAGTCTCACCTGTACTAGCAGTGGTGGTCGAGTCAAGGCTTGTGCTGCACTTGAAACCATGGAGTGACTGACTTCATGTACACCCCATCTGTGTTACCATTTGTAGTGGTATTATAATTAATATTTCGCCCTGCCCAAAGGCAATGAGTCTCCGGTAAAGGAAGAAACTAGGCAAGGGGTTCTCCAGTCAGCTCAAATCTTTTTTAACTTGGAGGAAACTGCTTCTCTTTCTATTCCATCAACCACCGACAAAAAAACAAAACTCACACTCACATATTTTCTCCCCCGCATTTTCCCATACCCGGTCCCCCACCAATGTATACATTTGCAACAACTTGTCAGCGCGTCTCGCTCTTTGACCCATGACCCCTGCCAGTGGGCCCCAGGTGCACGGCCCATTATTAGCGCACGGGAATTAAAAAAAGTTTAGCACAACATGCACCCCAAATAATAATTTCCCCACACAAATTACGAAAGTAATTGTTTTCTAAAACTCTTTCGGCCTGTTTTCATACCTTTATTTTCACCAAACCTCTCATCGTTATACTTCTTCTGCAACTATTAAGGAGATAAAGAGACCATTGAAAATGTCATTATATATATGTTTTCATTGATCTTGAGTTATAGCGAGCTCCTTCCGTTCAGTCGATATATTGTCATTCCTGTCAAGATTAAAAGGCTGACTTTGCAAACAAAATTGCTAACGGATGCCTGCACCAGCTATACTGGCGTACTCTTAAACGCGTACGTGTCTACAAGACTCGGTTTGTTGTTTCGACCATTTTTATCATGTCAATCCCGGGGGGGGGGAAACAATGTAAATTTTGGCAGAATCTTCGTTTCTTAACAAAACATGTGGGTTTTTTTTTTCATTTATACGAAATCGATTCTGTAAATTATTAATTGGAATTAACTCATGCATGCAGAATGATTTTCTTACGTGTTTGGAACTGTCACCTAAAGGGCCCTGTCACACTTCTGCGTATCCTAATTCCTTATTAGTTGCGTATTGACATTTTTTTCATACGCAGTCGTACGCACAATACGCACCTCAAATGCATCTCTATCGTTTTGTGTAAGTTTTATGTACGCAGGCATACGCATGGTACAACCCAGTACGCCGGATAGTTTTGGGCATGCACAAAACTACGTTGCGTACGCTGTTACGCAGGTCATAAGTTATAAATACGCAGCGCATCGGTCCCGCATCGGTCGAGCACGGTACGAGTACGCTATGTGTTCGTGGGGGATAAGCCTTTTCATACGCAGTAATACGCTGACCTCCCGGCACGCACCCCGTCAGCATATGAGCCGCCTATATCGGACGTATACATAGCGTACTTGCAGCGCAGATACAACGCACGCTGAACGAACTCATAGCGAATGCCGACGTATTGCGTCAGGCATGCGGTCGGCATAAGTCGGGTGCGTCCGTAATACGCCCAGAATGCGCACTGCATACTGACCTATTCGCAGCCCGAAAAATAATGTTGTGCACTGCATACGCAACTCATTCGCATCTCATACGCAATGGATGCGCTGAATTCGTTACTTGTACGCTAGATGTGCGTCGCACATAAGTCAAATTATTCAAAAAAGTTCGACGTTTTGAGCGAACGGCTGCGTATTGACAAATTTTGATAAGGAACTCATAAGGAATTAGAATACGCGAAAGTGTGTCAGGGGCTATACTTTTCGTAATTTATAAATTGAGAGTTTATTTATTTATAGAATTTATTAAAAGAGAGAGTGTGTGATCGGGCGAATGCCCCAATTTACCTTCAGTTTTTCTACTATTATGCAAAGTATTTAATTAATTAATTAATTAATTGATTGATATATTGATCACTGATTTAAATTATAGCTTCAATTATTGTTTATTTCATAGGTTATTCACACACGGGACCAGGCTTAGACTTCTTCCTGGTTCCCCCATCTGTCACCACTTATGTTTTATCGATCAAAGTGTTGTACACGTATTAGCATTCTATTAAGTTTAGTTACCGTAGTGAATAAATTGTTGCATTAGCATTATATTAATTTGTGGCAAATGGAAAATAAAACAATACAAATACAAACAAAATACCTTGTAAACAGCAATAGCCAAACCAACGTTGACAGGTAATGACAGGCACAAAGCAACTGTAGTCGCAATAAAGGCATTTAGATAACCATCTGTACGAGTGTCTGTCACCTCAATCACCTCACTTTCAGAGATATCTGGAGCGTCATTAACATCAGGTTCAAAGCCAAACTTGGGCATAACCGTTACAGCTGTGGTAGGTTGAAGTGATGCAAAATCTGGAAATACATTTTTGAATTTCGTTAAAATTTCAATACAGTTAATGTATTCATTAATTTTGAAGACTGCCTTTGTGTTTGATGCAAAATCTGAAAATACATTTTTAAATTTCGTTAAAATTTTAATACAGTTAATGTATTCATTAATTTTGATGACTGCCTTTGTGTTTGATACTCAATCTTAAAAAAGTTCTTGCCCTGTAATAAAGGGGAATTTAAACGTTCTTAAAAAGACAATTAAAGCAGCTGAACAATACTTGCTTGCTCATTGCTCTTGAAAAATTGAACAGGGGTAACATAATTACAAAGCATTCACAGCGCTACTATTCGTTTGTTTACATGGCATTTACTTAAGAAAGACATCGCACACAAACGTATTTATATAAAAAATATTGATAAATAGAACAATCGAAATCTTAGTCGAGGCGTGCAGAGAATCGTCAGCAGAATTCTACCAAACAAATTTGTAGAAGAGCAATTACTATTCATGCTCACGTGGTGTTTGCAGGGCGTAGAAAGCTGTGGTGACAGTAACCGTCACGTGGCTACCATTCCTGGCGCCCAGGGCCTCCCCGTATGCTTGACATCTGTACTTGACCACATTACTCACTTTAATTGGGATTGATGCTGAAGTAGTGAAGGTGTTCACTGAATATTCACCTAAACACACCACAAAAGGCAAAGATGTTATATCTCTATCTAAGATAAAAGCCAATTGCATGAGCTTGCCAGGCAGGATGGACATGTATTACCTGCAGAAAATATTTACTTGGTAGAGCACGTCACAAGCTCAAGTACATGTCGTAGTCGTCTTGGGACGATTTTAGTTTATAAGAATCCTTCTTCCCTTAATTAAGCAGTGCCATGATATTGGGGCCTACACTTGAAATGCATGCTTTCATAATACTATGTAGCCAAATGCAATGAGACCTTTAAAGGAACATCGTTCTGAAATCACCTAAATATACGTTTAAAAATGTTTGCTTATCCTATTTCAAATGTTTGTTTGAAAGGAAACTAACCTTATATCGCACTGTTCCTGGAAATACACGGGGGAGGATCGACGGTGTTTTTTTTCATTCTGACGCGGCGGATATTTTCGTTTGCATGTGTACGGATACGTATTTCCCGCCGTAAATATAATTGTCTCCTTCTTTGACGTTGCCCAGCTTCTGTGTCCATCAGACGATTCAATCTAAGATACACGTTGTGTTTGGGCGTGCTCAGACATTCGAACCGTGGATGGAAAATGCCAGAGAACAAAAGAAAACAATATCGTCCACGATTCCCAGCATACGTCCGCGATTGGGATCGGAGAATAAAATTGGGAAAGGAGAATAAAAGAAGGGAAGTCAAGTAGACAATAGCGGTACCATACACGGACTGGTTGTGTGTGGGTTTGTCTTACATTCCCTATGTGGACTTGTGAACAAAAGATGTCCACATAATGCAGGTTGTGTTACCGTTATGTGGACTAAGCCGTGTCCACATAACGTTTTGCCCTTTCTGGAAAACAGGTTTAGAGGCATTTTTGGGTTAGGTTTATCCGTAGCAGAATGAAGAGAAACACTATAGGGAATCATAGAAAAAAAATTGGGTTAAAAGAGTTTTCACAGTTTAAGTAAAGTTATTTTTTGTACCGAGTTTTCTTAACTACACGAAAACAAAGGAATGTCCACACAAGGTATGTAACGTAAACCTGGGGATAGGTGTGGGTGTGTGCGCGTGTGTGAGTATGTAAACACCGGCAATTGTGGACCAAGGACAACCGGGTTTAAGGCACAAACAATACGTCCACGATTGGCCGAGCGTCCATGATTGAAGTTCGGTGTTTACAAAGACGATCTGGTACACGGTAACCTGTAGAGACATGGGCATAATAGGGAACAAAAGATTGTGTACGTCTCCACAGGGCAATTTCTATAGGTGAATACGTCTCCACAAGGTTATCACGAAATAGATATACGGATTTTACTTAACAGCTACGAATTTCCAAGGTGAGTTGAATATGTACAAGAATTGACCTGGCTAGCCGACCTATGTTACGAAGGGATGAGGCACCCTGAGATACAGTAAAGTATACATACTCGGTTGTACGGTGAACCTGTCGCTGATGAGTTGAGTGTCGCCGTCACTATAATCAAGCAGCCATCGGAGAGCCACGGCAGGCTTGGTATCCCGTACGATGCAGGTCAGCATTGGTTTCTTGATATCATTTGAAAACTCTGCCTCGCACGCAGTCTCAGAGGTGCGTTCAGTGCATTGGGTCACGTCGGGAAATGGTTGTTTGGGGGACACTACACAACATATCAACATATATAGCATTGTTCACAACATTAGGATACAAGAATTCAAATCTTTCACAAGCTGACAACTGGTGAGCTGGCAAGAAACGGTTTTTTTTTCAAATTCCAACATCATAACATCACACACAGCAGCCATTGATAAAACTATTAAGTGTTGTCTTGATAAGCACTAACACGAAAATCGTTTAACAGGTTAATAAAAGGATAGTTGCTAAGTCCTTCGGCAAACAATTCCCAAAGTATGTTTCAGATTTCCTGATTTCGTTTTTACCATTTTGGCTTCTTTTTCAAAGATATATCGTGTGCGAAATGCCTGGACTCTCCAAAGGTATAGGAATACAAGAGAATCGATATAAGGCAACAAAAGAAACAAAAAAGTGTAGGCGCGCTGAAGCGCTCTAGGGGGCTGGTCATGAATGATGCAACGGACGTACGATTCTTACTGATAATTACAGGCATTTATTGATCTTGAATCACCGTGAAAACTGAAAGAAGATAGATACAGATATAGAGTTCAATGAGCACCAATTAATTACATAATTACAATGAAATCAATTGACTATGTAAACAACCACTCGTATGAAAGGAATAAATGTGAGCGCATATACTCTCTTAACCAGTACGACGTGTCTGCGCTCTAACAAAATACTGAGATATAATAATATAAAGTAGCTAATATAAAGTGATTGAAATAGCAAATATCATACCGTTTACGCCTTCAGACCAGCTTAACTACATGTATATGAGGCCGTGGTAAATCGGCAGGAGACTCTCTGTGGCCCAAGCTGAATGAGAATACAAATAACAAAACTCTTAAATGTCCTAGATCTATTATAATAGCAAAGGACTAAGAAATAAGAAATAACGTAAGCTATATGGCTCATTTGTATAACATAACAGAAAGGAGCATTTTCTTACCTAAAGCAGTCGATAAGATGAAGAAATAAGCAGCTAGCGATTATGTAACACTCTTATGTAGGATTATGAAGTGAAAGTGAAAGTGAAAGTAACATACACGAACGCGCATCTTATAGAATGCTTAGTGTGCGCATCGTAAAACAACCTGCGCGCATATTTGAAGGCAAGCCCGCGCGCGCATGCTTAAAGGTAAGACCGAGCGCACTCAACCTGTCACTTACACTCCCACCAATTACTCATATGATTTATAATTCAGAATACTCATACACTAACAGTGAGAATAAATCATTAGTAATTAAATAATATTTAACAACTGCAGTAACAATTAGCAACCAAAGGCTACAAACAACGAACTGTGATAAAACAAGTCAGGTGCTCTCTAAGAGGAGTACCAGCTTCTGCACTGGGCGCTCCAGAAAGGCTAGCTTGTCTTCGCGCTTGCCTTGCTGACTCAGCTTCTTTGTTCCAACTTGGACCTGGACTTTCCTCCCTAGGCCATCCTTGGCAGCGGTAGTCTTAACTACGACACCCAAAGACCACTTGTTCCGAGCCACGTCTGGTTCCAATAAGAGGACGATGTCTCCAACCTTGATGTTTCTTCTAGGTTTGGTCCAACACTGCTTCCGATTAAGGTTCTGGAGATACTCTTTGTGCCATCTACTCCAAAACTGCTCAGTGAGGTATTGTACTCTTCTCCATCTCTTCCTGAGGTACATATCCTGCGGTACAAATTTACCTGGAGGTGGCAGTGGCACGCTAGACTTCATGGTGAGAATGTGGTTTGGCGTCAGGGGTTCCAAACTCATTGGATCATTGATTGTCTCGACTGATAGGGGACGGCTGTTCCACTAAGGACACTTCTTATGGTCCTTATCTGACGTTCCCACACTCCTCCAACGTGGCTGGCACAGGGAACAGCAGTCCTGCTCTGCCAAGTAGGATGTAATTCTTTCAACATTTAGCTCCTTCGGGGCTGCCTTGAGTTTATTCTTGGCGCCAACAAAGTTGCTGCCTTTGTCCGACCTGATTTGGCGAACTTTTCCTCGGATGGCAATGAAGCATCGCAGCCCGTTGATAAATGCGTCACTGGAGAAATCATCTATCATCTCAACATAAACTGCCCTGGAACTTAAGCCAGTGAACAACAGCCTGTACCTCTTGAACTCCTTTCGACCTTGCTTGGTGATGAAGGGACCAAAACAATCCATGACACAATATGAGAGTGGTGGTGATGACTCGACACGATCTTCAGGAAGATCTGCCATCTTCTGCTCTTGGGTGGGTCGCCGGTTTCTTCTACAAATTATGCACTTGCGAATGAGATCGGCAACCAACCTCCCACCATTGATGATCCAAAACCCATTTGCTCTTATTTCGTTCAATGTTATGCCACGACCTTGATGGTGGACCTTTTGGTGGTAGTGAGCGGCGATAAGTCTGGAAACGTCTTTGGACAGTATTGCCGGGTGTTTGACGGAGAGCGGAGGTAATGAGTTTCTCAGGCAACCTCCCACAAGCAGAACCCCGAAGTCATCGGTGAAGGGATCAAGATCATTACAGGGTGGTTTGTCCTTGAAATCATGCTTCTGAACCGACTTAAGCAAGAACATGGCTGAATTTTGTCGCTCTTGGACACTGGCGAATCAGTATCTCCTCTAGCTCGCCTTTGAAGCCTGGAGACAGCTCGAACTAGAATAGGCCAGCTTGAGAATTTGGTCAGCCTAGACAGTATGCGGGAATCTGTTGTCTCCTTGACTGTTGTGCACAAGACTGTCGTCGACTTCTTGACCTCTGGTCAAGAAGTCTGGATAATTTAGGTGTTGTCTTCGAGGGGCACACGAAATCAGGACTCCACAGAAAGTCGGGACCCGTGTACCAGTTAGATTGGCGAAGAGCCGATGCTGTGAGACCTCTTGAATCGTGATCAGCGGGATTAGAGCTAAACTCAACGTAGAACCACTGATCAGGATCTGTACCCTCTCTGATAATCTGCACTCGGTTGGCCACGAACGTATGGAAGCGCCTTGCCTCATTGTGGATGTAACCTAGGACTACTTCAGTCCAGAAGACTTCTTTCACGTAGTCATTACGATACATCTTGTCCTTAAGTAACTTGCGCTTGAGACAGCCAAGGCGGGTGAATGCTTGAGCTTTATTAACCGGCAAACTTGGACGAGAGCGGAACGGTAGGGGCATTTGCAGATGGCCATCCTCAAGCTGTGTAATCTTAGGCTCTATGGTGTGGAGAAATTGGAGGTCTTCCGGAGAAACTTTACCTCCCTTGTCATCTAAAAAGTCCCGCTCGTGCACCGACAACACTCTTTTGAAGGAGACAGGGTTCTCCTTAGTCATTACTCTGCTGCACATCATCGTAGCTCCTGATTGACCTCCTACCACTGACCGAGATCGGTCCTCACAGCATACGGTTGATTACTCTTGCCAGTCACAGTTTCTCGGGGTACAAGTGCTAGCGATGTCACAGTCCTGCATTTGAGGAAGGGAGCTGGCAGTCGACTCCAAATGAGGCCACTTCAGGGCAATTTCAGAAGTGGGAATAAGTGATCTCTCTGCAAGGATGAAGTCTCTGGTGTACAACTTTGGAATGGTGATGGCCTTTTCGGAGTGCATTCCTCTAACTGTGATGTCCATAAGAAGCATGCAGTTTGAGACTTTTGAGCTTAATGTCATTGTTGCCAGCTTCAGCTGAACCGGTTAACCTTTGCTCCCAAGACTCTCGGCGGTGGTGTTCAGCATGAAGGATGTATCGCTCTGCGTATCCAGCATGGCGTAAGTGAGAACTTCTCGAGCGGGATTGGAGCCCGCAGCCACCTACACAGGTTCAATCATCGATGTCAATGGAGTGTTACCTCCCTCTGTAGCACAGCAGGACACAGCTGAGGCCCGCTCATTCCCTTCCTTGGCAGGGCCCTTATAGTGCGGTGATCTGTCTTCATGGAGAGGAGTGAGGTGAGATCGTTTGCATTTGGCACAGGTAGCTCGTCTCTTGCAGTCTTTGGACTGGTGCCCCTTTCTCAGACAGCCGAAGCAGAGTTTGGTTTCCTGGAAAAACTGCTTCTTCTCTTCTGCCGACTTGCCTTCGAACTTAGAGCACTTATGAATGAAATGAGGGCCATTTCAAAAAGTTCATGACACACATGGCTTAGCCGGATAGTTATCCGTCTGGATTTGAGGGGTGCTTGAAGATAATGCTGCTTGTATGGAGGCCTGTATCGCCAAAGCTTGATGATTGGGCCGTCTGGTTTCCCTTTTGGGGCTCTCCTGGGCATCCAGTACAAGAGGAGAGGTTATGGGGTTGCATACTACTTCAGCTTCCTCTGCGATTAAGTCGCTGAATTCCTTGAAAGAGGGCTACTCCCCATTCTTCAATGAATTCGTCACGCAACGGTTTCATCGCCTTGCAACCCATTCAGGTAGCTTATTCACCATCTTTCGATTCTCTTCACAGTCGTTCAGGATGGACAATCCTTTGACATGTGGCATTGCATCATTACAGGCGATAAGGAAGTCAGAGAAATCTCTTAGAGCCTCTCGCCCACCTTTGCCCATCTGGAAGTGTTTTCCCTGAAGGCACGCTGAACGATGAACGGATCACAAAACCTTCGGGTCAATTTTGACCAGGCATCTTGATAGGATAATTTGTCGGAACGCAGGAAAGCTCCCTGTATCATCTTCGCTGCAGCACCAGCGGTGTACTTCTTGAGATAAAATAGCTTATCCGCTGCGCCGATGTTCTTTCTTTCTATAAGCGCTGAGAAGGCATTCTTCCACTCCGTAAACTGCATTGGATTTTCGCTGAATGTGCTTGGTTCAGGCACGGGTAACCTGCCCAAGGATATGCTTTCCTGGAAGGCTTTCAGCAGTACTGTAGCCATGTCGTTAGATGTCTTTGGCGCATCAGGGGGAGATTCAACCTTCCTCTTATAATGGGTGATATGTGTCACAACATTGCCTTCTAGATTCTCCGTGCTGATGGAGGCGTTCTGCTCTTCCTCCTCTTCCTCATAAACCTTGACCTCCTTTTCAGCTTTCAGCCTTTCCAGCTTGTTTTCCTCTTCCTTGAACTTTCTGCTTTGTTCTTGAATTTCATGAACTGATTGGAGCTCAGTCTTCCTTGCCGCTAACGCAGCCGCTGCGTCGACTTTACTCGAAGAAATGCGTGAGACCGTGGAGGTGCTTGATTGATCAGAGGATGGAGAAACCTGAGATTCTGTGATGCCACTGAAGACTGATGGATATTTTGCTTTGTCCAAGCTGGCACGAATATTACACAATGTGACCTAAGGATTAATGTCTGGTTTCTTCACATCTTCCAGTCGTTTCTTGATCAGTGCATCAATATCTTCAGAAACCTGGACAGCACAATCAACCTTCCGGAGTATTTCTGGGTCCGGTGCTTGCAGTTTCCTCCATCTTCGTAGCTGCGCATAAGACATTGGACGCAATTATGGACTTCTTGCAGCTGATTCTTGAGTTCCTCTTCAGGCAAGAAAGTCTTGAGGAGTCCTCTGGCCGCTTTCGCTTGTGCCTTCCACCTTGAGTAAGCATTGTTTAACCTTCGTTCTTTATCTTGTATGGCTTGCTCTAGGTGGGTTTGTGCGTTCTCCGTTAGTGTTCTTTCTCTCTCACTGCGTCGTAAGCCTTGCTCTGTAACAGTAGCTTCTTGCTCTCCTGCTTCTACTGTTGACATGACTTTATGCATTTACAGTTATTGCTACTTGGGGGTGGGGAAAACCGTGTTTACACAATGAACATAGTTTTCTTTAATAGCTAAAACGATAGCTTATAGCTTATACATTACAATTAGGCAATTCGAACAGTGGTATAAATCAGTCACTTTAATTATAGCACTTATCTACGGTACGTATTAACTATAATCGATCATTACTAAGCCAAAACAGTTCTCGTCAATTAGGGTGTGCGTGCTGACGTAGCAGAAACCTTGAAGTCAGCAAGGACCGGCTCTGAAACACAACGAAACTTGGCTGTCCACTTTGGCTTACCACTGGCGAAGACACGATGAGTCAGTCGACTGGCATCGGGAGAATTGTAAGCAATCCCTGGGACGTGCTGGAGCATCGGGCATGTGGAAATCGGGATGTAGGAGCAGCGATACATCTGCGTTGAGGCTACGTTTTCACTGTAGGCGCGCTGAAGCGCTCTAGGGAGCTGGTCATGAATGATGCAACGGACGTACGATTCTTACTGATGATTACAGGCATTTATTGATCTTGAATCACCGTGAAAACTGAAAGAAGATAGATACAGATATAGAGTTCAATGAACACCAATTAATTAGAGAATTACAATGAAATCAATTGACTATATAAACAACCACTCGAATGAAATGAATAAATGTGAGCGCATATACTCTCTAAACCAGTACGACATGTCTGCGCTGTAACAAAATACTGAGATAGGCATTAATATAAAGTAGCTAATATAAAGTGATTGAAATAGCAAATATCATACCGTTTACGCCTTCAGACCAGCCTAACTACATGTATATGAGGCCGTGGTAAATTGGCAGGAGACTCTCTGTGGCCCAAGCTGAATGAGAATACAAATAACAAAACTCTTAAATGTCCTAGATCTATTACAATAGCAAAGGACTAAGAAATAATAAGAAATAACGTAAGTTATATGGCTCATTTGTATAACAATTTAACATAACAGAAAGGAGCATTTTCTTACCTAAAGCAGTCGATTAGATGAAGAAATAAGCAGCTAGCGATTATGTAACACTCTTATGTAGGATTATGAAGTGAAAGTGAAAGTGAAAGTAACGTACACGAACGCGCATCATATAGAATGCTCAGTGTGCGCATCGTAAAACAACCTGCGCGCATATTTAAAGGCAAGCCCGCGCGCGCATTCTTAAAGGTAAGCGCGCGCGCACTCAACCTGTCACTTACAAAAAAAACGGTTAATACCCAGGAAAACCGAAGGTTGGAATTAACATTCCTCGTGAATCAGCACAAATCGTGGTCTGAGATTCAGACATTCACGACATGCAGAGCCACACTACAAACGTCTGACATATCCAACCATGCAAATTATATGCGACCCGCGCACTGGCCAATCGTAGTCGACTTTGGAAATTGTAACGTTATTTTGATCAGAAATGCGGATTAAGATGTTGATTTGTCAATTTGGCTGCCTTGTTTTTGTAATACAAAAACGTTCGCTGAATGGTGGGAATCTGGAGGTCAAGACTCAGTCTTGTTTTTGTATAATTAATCGCCGGACCTGCTAGCATAATATAGACCCTTGCTGTGGAAGGGGATGTTACATAGACTACACAGATCATAGGTTAGAGAGAAACGTGCACCAATTCCAAAGAGATCGATGCAGCACGTGGGGGAAAATAGCCATTAAATAATCACTGAACCCCTCACCTTTGACACGCATAGCCATGTGACCATCAAGTAAACTTCTCAACCTTGGTTTGACCTTACAGTAGTAGGTCCCTTCATCTGAGTCGGTGACGTTCTCAATAACCAGAGAGAAGTTTCTGTTGATGTCATACACGCCCTCCGGGATGCCGTTTTGTGGAGCAACGTTCCCAAGGAAGTAGGAGATCAAGATGTTTTCATCTCGTTTGCCAGGGAAGTACCAGTACATGACTTCGATCTGATCCAGCGGGATTCGTCCGGATGCAACGAGAGGGCAGGACACGATGCCAGGGTTGCCTCGCTCCAGGAAGATGGTTCCATCCTCGGCATTACTTCCTTGGATGTGAGTTGCCGCCACTAAAAGAACTACAGCGGGCGAAAATATACCAATAATTTACTTATTTTGTTAGAAACTATAAAAAAATAAGTCATCAAATTCTATAATCATGACGGTGGGGATATTAACGTTACAAATTATTTACAAAGCAAAACAGTAAATGTTGCATATGGTAGTTGTCCAGTGCAACTCGAAGGGAACTCCTAGTGATGACATTTACCCTATCATACCCCATTTGACAAGAAGGGCTAGAAAAGAAAACTTTAGTTGTATGGGAAAGTCCCAGGTTGGTACTTGTTTGTATGGCATGTGTACCGTATCAATGATTCAAGCGATTGCTCATTAAACAACTGTGCCGAGTAATTTTATGGTTCAAGTACTATTATGTGCACATGAGCTTTACAGAAATGTTGATCCTTTTCGAAACAATTATTCTGATATAATATGAAAAAAAAACAAAGTCAAACCACAATTGCAGCAAGCAGATATTTTACTATTTTTAGCTGAATCCTAACATCTTTGTCCAATAGCGTTACTAAGGGGGCCAGGGCGTGAGCACCCCGGTTTGAATCCTGTCTCTTCCCCCCCCCCCCCCAATACAATTTAGGGAAGGCAACAATGAGGTTTGAGTGGTAAGAATCGCACTAAGTGCTTCCCTCCATAATATAAGGCCCCTCTGTGAAGTCCCCCCCCCCCCATTGCAAATTGGACGCAACTTAAGCCACTGTGTTGATTAAAGAGCTTATGCGATAAGGCGGAGTTGGGGGAACGTTTTTGGTTCGCTTGGAAAGGCACGAGTAAACCTTTTGTACTTTAATTGCAACAAACGTACGACAAAGCTCGCTCTCTGAAATCCGGCAACACATAGGCCTACTGCATATATACCTGTCTATGTTTTGAGTTGAAGTATTGTTTTACAACTAGATTATACGTTCCTCTCCATAACGTAGAACGAATGACATAGCACAAAAACCACTGATAAGTCGCAATAATCTCTTTTAAAATTACCCCCATATTCGAAAGAACGACCTGTCAGTGATTTGTTTCAAAAATGTACAACAGTTCGTTTTGACAAGAGTGCAAAACGTAACTGGCGCATGCGCACATTCGCATGGCCTGCATGCCTGAAGGGTGCAAAAGCTGTCAATTACCTAGCACGATCCACAAGTCTTCTGTGTGTGCTTGGATCATGTTGAAAAGCATCACCGCTGGAAAGAAATTGAAAAAAAAAATTACTACTCCAAATAAGGCAATAATCCTTGGGATGTTTTGTTGTTGTTGAACGCAACTAAGAATACTCTTTAACACCGTATGCACTTAGCTTGTTTTTATCAGCAATGATGTAGACGGTTATGTATGAGAAGGACATACGAGGAAGGATTTAAATATCATTATGCATAACAATACATTAAGATCTGCGAAGCATAAAGTTAACTACAAATATTTCTCCCTTATATTTGTGATTCAATGTTCTGGAGAATTCAAAATATATACCGTTTGAAAAGGCATAGTATGTATAAAAACTAATGCGTTGCCGAGCAACGACATAAAAATCCAAATGCCAATGCTTCTTCGAAACTCTTCTTTTTTTTTGAATGATTTAAAACTATTCTCATTATGCTGTCAGGGCCCTGTTAGTCCAGCGGATATGTGACAAAATATCGATGAACTGTGCACTTTTGCATAAAAGCATGAAACTTGGCACATATGTTTATATTCATGCAAAAAATGTTTTAGATGTGGAGCCATTGCAAATGTACCCTTTTAGGGGCGTGGCATCCATTTGAAAAAGGGCGGGACTTGTCGTGCCCGCAGTGAAAACAGTTGTTTTCACTTGTCACAAGAGCAGAAAACTTCACAAAGACATAATTATATAGATTATAAGTATTTTCCAGATCGGAGCCACCACAAAAGTACCTTTTGGGGGCGTGGCAGCCATTTAAAAAAGAGTTAATTATTATGCCCAACTTGGGAAAAATTGTGCCCATATTTCATGAACAAATAAAACGTCCCACAGACGTTTATGTTTTTGAGAATAAAAATTACAGATGTGGAGCCATCTCGAGCGCGCCCTTTTAGGGGTGTGGCAACCGTATTAGAAAAAAAGGTGGGGTTTTCATTATGCCCACATTGGAAACATTGTTCCCACATTCATAGAGAAATGGAACTTTCCACAGACATTGACATTCATAAGAAAAAAATTCAGATGTGGAGCCATCGCGAACACACCCTTTTAGGGGCGTGGCCGCCATATTGAAAAAAGGGGGCGGGGTTGTCATTATGCCCACCACGGGAAAAATGTGCTAAAGGAACCTCGATCCAGAAGCTGACATTGTGTATACCTGTCTTGTTTAGAAGACTGTGACGGAATAGGAATTAAGTCACCAACTGTATGTTTTAAATACATTAGCACACTGTGAGTCACCCACACTTTGCATATAAGGGATCCTTGTTTCTGATTGGTCAATTGAGTTTATGCACTGTTGTATGGCAAAGAGAAGTTGTGCACTAGCTTATGGGGCTCAGAGTCTATGAAAGGGGTTGCAGGGCTAGGATTTAGGAGTTGATTGCTTGATTCTCTTATGATTAGAATAATTGTTAAGGCTCTTGATTATGTGGAATGACATGACGGATGATGAGGATTAAAGGCTTGACCACCGTAGTTGATTACTGTTTCTGTTCACCAATTACTAGTCTGTCTTAGGGTATAGGGTCTACCTAGGATAAGTTGCTCCACCCACATTCCGACTCCGCCTATTCCACCCAATTCCTACTCCACCCACATTCCGACTCCGCCTATTCCACCCATTTTCTACTCCACCCACATTCCGACTCCACCGACTCCGCCGACATTCCGACTCCACTGACATTCCGACTCCGCCGACATTCCGACTCCACTGACATTCCGTCTCCACCCACTTCCGACTCCACATTCCGATTCCCAGTTCCCACTCCCATTCCATTGCCCTGACTACCAGTCTACTGGCTGATCCAACCAACCCAGGAGAGGGGATAGCCTGGTGCTGTGGCCCACCACTGCAGGGATAGGACACCATCGGGACGGCACGCTACCAACCAAACCAGCCTGACGCAGGAGAGCTGGCACGACACGTCACAATACGCATGTTCATCTAAGTCTTCCATTATAGGATTGCAAACATCCAAAATACATAGCCTCAAAGCTGATGTGTTCTCAATTCAGTGTTATTTACAAACATACATGTACAATCATCACATACATATCAATGAAACCCTGTTTAGTTTAATTTAACATTACGGCAACACACACACAGTTTTCTGTACACGATTGCAAAATTCTGTACACGATTGCAAAATCTGACGTGTTCTTCTTTAGGTGTCAAATAAACGATTACGGTGCTTAGAAAAACAGGCTGAGCAATCCTAACGAAAAGTAACATTTGGTTCTCCGCTTGAACAAAATAATGCATATTTGAACCTTTTAACAACTGTTTAACTGTATTATTTAAGTCTACCTCTTTCCTTTGGTTTGTGTCTTCTGAAAATAATATGAACATAGTAAATTGGAGGACAGAAATGTGACCTGCAATCCCGGAATGAGCACAAACTCGGACTTTGAAGAAATGAGGTATTTATATATCTAGATTTTGAAGAAAAAGAGCTTTCCAAATGGTACATGTAGCATTATGGTTACTGGGTTAAGTAACAGAAATAACACCGCCAACTTTATTACCAGTTGTAAAACTAAATTTAAGAAAATTGCATTTGAAAACTTTGCTGTTGAAATACTGTGAGTGAGCAGTCATTAAGAAAAGGAGTCACTTAAGAAAAGGGGTTCAAGGGTTAGGACGTACTGGGGTGGTATGGTGAATTGAGCATCACCATTCCCACTGAAATATCCCACCTTATAGCACAGCGTCTCAACATTAGCCTCTCCTAACCAAATCCTACTGTCTGGCTTCTCTTGCCAACCCTGTTTTGACTAAATAACAGAGATTGCAAGCGTGTTTCTGGCGCTTTAACCTGGTGTTCCGGGTAGATGGAGCTCGTTAGCCTTGGCTGGTAGTTCATCTAGGAGAAGGACAACTCTGATTTCCAAACCCGGGCAGGTGGGGCTCGAAAGCCATTTTGCTTTCGCCTTGAGTCAACACAATCCTAGCGCTGGGCAGCAGCAGTGCGTTTGCAGGTGTGCTTACGGTTGTCTGGGAGATTCTCCCCTCCTCCGGTAGCATTTATTGGTGTTTACCTGCGACACATCGTTTAATACATGGGACTATGGTAGGAACCTAGTAGTTCAAGTTAGTTGGACACTGCGGGGCGACCGGCACTTCTACTTTCCGTTGGACACATGGAGTGACAGTCCAGAGAGTTGGCCTACCCTCGCGCAAGGTAGGTTGTTCTTAATTACTGCGCAGGCAACAACATCGTAGTGCAACGTCCAGAACACCGACGAAAATTTCCAAAGTCTCACGGCGACAGGGTACCGCAGTACTGGTGGGCTTGAGCAGCTGGAGGCTAGTAGTAGGATATCTGCACGTGAGCGGCCTGGGAGTGATGGTCGCATGCCTTGGCGACGACGACGGCAGTGTAAGGTCCTTCCCAGGACGACCAGGCGGCCCTATTTAGGGAGGCCCCTAGAAAAGGTGGGGTAAAACAGGCTCGTCATCCAATATCCTGGCTGGCATCCCACGGTCAGCGGGACTCCATTTCTTGTTGGGAAAATCGAGATAGAATGGAAAAAAAAACTAAACTTGTGCTTGGAAGCTGGAATGTCAGGTCTCTCTTGGATGCAAATGCCAACTGTGCACGGAGGCGCACTGCACTGGTGGCATAGGAACTTTGTTGATACAACATCGACGTTGCTGCTCCGTCAGAGACGAGGTTTGCAGATGCGGGAGAAGTCCAAGAGAAAAGATTTCACCTTCTATTGGTCACGCTGCTTTGACACCCGGAAAGGCACTTCTGGCGTCGGTTTCGCCGTTGCCAATGTCATTGCCAGAATTCTAACCTAATTCTCAAAAGCCATCTCAGATCGCATTATGACTCTTCGTATGGCACTCAACAACACAATCTCTGTCACACTAGTCAGCGTGTACGCACCAACCTTGACAAGCAGCCCAGAAGTGAAGGAGAAGTTCTATGGGGAATTGTGCACAATCCTTCAATCAGTGCCAGCCACAGACAAATTGGTGGTTCTAGGTGATTTCAATGCACGTGTTGGTGATGACTACAGAACCTGGGGCCATGTGTTGGGCAAGTTTGGGAGAGGTAACTGCAATACCAACGGGGAATTACTACTCTCGATCCGTGCAGATTTTGATCTAGCAGTAACAAACAGTTTCTTCAACATGTCCGACAACTGGTACTTTTCCTGGCAGCATCCTAGATCAAAGAGATTGCATCTACTGGACTACATCTTAACACGTAGAAAGCATCTTTCCGACGTCTGCATCACCCGGGCAATGCGTGGTGCTGAATGTTCTACGGCCAGCAAACTCATCAGGTCCATTTTGAAGTTGAACCTACATACGCCACCTATCCTCCAATCCCCTAAGGATAAGCGCAGGCTCCATGTCTTCAAGCTGAACTCCAACGAGGGGAAACGTTGCCCATGCAGAGCCTTGCACACAAATCTGGAGACTGCATCACCGGCAGCCGGTAAATCAGTCAATGGTCAGTGGACTCGTTTCCGCTCAGCTGTCTATTCTCCTGCAGTCAAGTCACTTGGTCACCCACGTCGAAAGAACTCTGACTGGTTTGCAGATAACGACCCGCAGATAGAGGAATTGCTCTCTCTCAAACATCTTGCTAAATAATGAGCCACTAATAATAATAACAGGTTCTTATATAGCGCTTTTAACTAAGATCAAAGCGCTTTACATTATTATTACCCCTAATCATTGGGCCAATTAACAATTCCATATACCATCTCAGCTCCCTGGGGAGTACACAGCTGGATGCTGCCTGTTAGGTGCAAGAAAGCTAATTCAGTCACATTAACCATCACTGCCCTCATAGGTACCCATTTACCCCTGGGTGGAGAGAAGCAATGAGTGACAAAGTGCCTTGCCCAAGGGCACACGCATCATGACCCCGCCAGGACTCAAACCCACAACCTGCAGCTTTACCCGCAGACCACGAATCAGTGCCCTTAACCACGAGGCCACAGCACTCCACAGCACTCCACACTAAAGGTCGTGGACTCCTTCGTGTATCTTGGTAGCACCGTTTCCAGTGATTGCAGTCTGGAGAAGGAGCTGCACTCGGCCTGTGCTGCTTTTGGCCGCTTGCGTGACCGGATGTGCAAGGTTTACAAAACAGAACAACAAAGTGCAAGGTTTACAGAGCTGTTGTACTATTCTACCTCCTGTACAGCTCAGAGTCTTTCACGCTCTACCGTTGAAATATCTAGCGCCTGTCCATATTCTACGGCACCTGCGAACCATCCTTGGTGTCAAGTGGTCTGACTATGTGACAAACAACAAGGTCCTACAGCTGGCTGGACTTCCCAGCATCGAGGCAATATGCTCCTAAAGCGACAGCTAACCTGGACTGGTCATGTTGTCAGAATGGAGGATGACAGAATGCCGAAAGCTGTGTTGTGCAGCGAGCTTTATCGCAAGGACAACGCAAAGTGGGACGACCAAGGCTTCGCTACTATGGCTGCACAAAAAGGCACCTCAAGGCTGCAGGTATAAATGTCCAGCAATGGGAAAGTTGGATTGGTCAGCCTGGCGAACTTCCGTGCAAGTTGGATCTGATGCAGCTGAAATGGCTTGAGCAGCAGACGCAGATGCTAAACGGTGCCGCCGGCATGAACATGCTCTACCATCTACTTTCTGCACACTGTCAGCCTTAGCGTGTCGTCATTGTGGCAGATGTGTGACGTCACGGATCGGACTTTTCTCCCATGAACGAGCTTGTGGTAGGCGTTCTACTCCGGTAACCTGAATTCATGTACATGACTACGATGTCGTCTTTCTCGTAAGCAAACTGACAGCCTAAGGTATATTTAAGGAAAAGAGACATGTGGAAGATAATTTTGCTTGACCACCTGCGCGACACGCTCTGCATCGTCACCTCTGTAAAAAAGGACCAACAATCCTAGAGGCAGAATTTTGAGGTGAGCAGTAAGAGTCTATATTCCATCTGCACTGAATGCATTGCCATCAACGCTAAGCGACTACAAACCATGCCCGGCCGGGAGGATGCTGATCAGGTCAGGGACGTCATCATCATCATTCAGTTCACATGAGCGTAATGTCAACGACTTCAGGGATGGAGGAACAAGAGGGGATACATCAAGCAGATAGCCGTGAAGGTTGCGTACACAGCCATCAAGTGCATCCGCTAGTCTAATGACGTCGTCATACGGCCTCTCCCACAATCTGACTGCCTCAATAATCTGATTGCACACACGGGACAGGGATCCTAACACATACTAATCAAAGTGAGACATCTCATCAATCAGACCGTGGGCCAGAAATCCTATCTTGCCTAGAAAATGAAGTCCGTTCAAAATTTTTGGTGGCAAAGAAAAAATGTTGTTCTTTGTCAATCCGAGGGTGCTGAATTCAATTCTTTCTGTTGCCAAGCTATCAGGTGGCAGGTTTAAGCACAATCTTCGTCCGAATTGTTATACCAAAAACATCCTCCTTGGGGGCCTCTGACAATACATTCCCTTAAGGATCTCGGCCCCTCCGATTTCAATGTAGATTGTCACCAACTTGGAATACCTAATGATAAATAACTGTAAAAGATTGTAGGCTCATAGCCAAAGTGATTTCATAATAACGGTAATAATGCAAAAACAATGCTTTGCCATACTCTTTATCTGTGTACAATGTTTTATTGCATGTACATGTACCACCTGGTTTTTTAGGCATTACTGAATATATCCATCAAGCAGACCACACTGTTTCCATAAATGTAAATGACTGAATTACATGTCACTAAATAGTCTTTGATGCAAACAATTCATATTTAAAGTTTATTGTTGTTTTGTTGATTAAAAAGGAAATTATTCAGCAAATACATGTAACGCTTTGGTCATATTCATTGTTGAATGCTTACTCGGTATTTTTCGAATGTATCAATGAAATGTTCCATGTGATGCTGAAAGATAACTGAATGATGTTGTTTATCCAAATTAAACAAGCTGTCTAAAGCTTGAATTCTAAAGATTGTAAATTGATGGGTAATAATTGCAAATGTATGTAATATTACACATTTTTTTCTAGGCATTATTATTCTCAAATGCAGAGCTGAAAATGCTCTTTGTAGATGACCGAATTACATCATTAACCCAACATGAAGTATTCTGAAGCCAAAAGTTTCATAATTGTAAGGGTTTTACGGTACACAAAGCATCAAATTATGCAAAACTTAACGCTTTGGCTATATTATGCCTTATTTATATGCGGACAAATTGGTTTTTCAAGTCATCACTGAAGTTCCTATTAATTCCACAATTGTGAATCTGAACTTTAGACTATTACAGATTATTAAATTATGTTATTAACCTAAAATGAACCGAAAGATTTCATGGTAATTAATTAAGCAGGTATGCAAAGCTTTTTCAAGACATTATTTGGTTTTTTTCTCTTACATTTTGAGCTAGACAAACTACATGTATTTGTTTATGATTGGATTGCTATTAGCCTAAAATAAACTCTTTAAAACAGGAAGTTGGGTGACAAATACAAATCGACAGAAGAAATAGCCCTCATGAAAGTCATGATTACAGTTCACATTTCTACCATCTTGACCAAGCTGATAAAATGCTCATACATGTTGCCGTGCATGTAGTTACAGGTGGTGTTAGCCAATGGCTGATCATTGATGACAAATACATGTTTATGTATACCTTTGATACACGCTTATAGACAGGGGCATAAGACAGTGTCTTTAAAGATCAATGTCACTTTCATCACCATCGCTGGGCAGGCATTCCAAGTCTGAGAAGTGTTGTTCCCACAATCAGTTCAAGGCAAGGCAATTCCCTAGCCAGACAGGAGCAATTGCATAAGGTGAAGTTCCTTTTTATACTTGCAGCAAATATTCTGGAGGACACTAGGAGGAGCCACGTACAATGATCATCCACGGGAATATATGGTTTCTCCTCCAATCTGCAAGCCATGGCCAACTGAACCGGGAGTCATATTGCAGAACCTGTTGAAACGAGGAAGAGAAAGTTGATATATTCTGTAACTAATTGGAGGACTGGATTTAGGACAAACATTTTACTTTTTGGAAAATGAAACAAATTTAATGTTTAGTGTGGGACTTATACTCGGGTCAGTGGAAACGGAGGCCAGCATTTTCCCTTGGAGCTACTCGTTTGCTCGGTTTAAAACATCAATTGATAATCTTGGGTGACAAAGACACACAGGCGTATACATTTGCATGTTAAGAGAGATTACCAGCACAACAGCGGAAACTTTGAGGGACCGTCAGATCCCCAACCAGCCAAACTCCAACGCCAGGGTTTGTTAGAATCTGTTAGAATGAGTACTGCACTTGTAAACTGATTGTGCTTTACTTTAAATATGGCGTATCTCAAATACCAACTGTTTATCTGCACAGATTGCCATATGGTGATGGGATTTGCAAGGATGAGGAAATCAGCCATCATTCTGACCTTTTAATGTCTTTCAGCTATCAAAATTTTGAGTAAGAGATATAAAAAATTAGCAATCATTCAGTTTTTGACCCAGTTTTCATATAAAAGAACAGTCATGTTTAGAGACTTTTTATGCCTATAGCAGGATCAATCTAGCTTGAGTCATATCCACCCTATATATATTATAATTGGGTTGCAGCCCTATATATTTTATCATTGGGTTGTCATCACCCAATGATAAGAAATTAATATTCGGCTGATGTTACTCCAGCTGGGATCAATAAGATGCCATGTTGCTTAATTTTGAGGTTTTGAATTAGCTCGAGTAACTCCAGCTGACATGCTGATGATCGATGAGCATGTAAGCAGGAGTTACTCAAGCTATAGATTTGAATTGTGTATTTGTAAAACAAAAACAAGATATAATTGATATTTATTAGAGGTGTCTTAAATTTAACTCACAACGCCAAAACGTACTCGCCTACCCATCCTACTAATAGCAAAAACAATATTTTTCTTAACGAAAATAATAAAGCTGCCTTTACGATCTCTATTTTACGACATGAAAACCTGCCTGGCCTGTGGTCCGGCACTGGCGTGACTGTGGTACTAGACGTTATATGCTAGTTTTTAACCGCCCGTATTTACGGGCATGACGGGCCTAGGCCTGGGCATACTCGGCCTTGTTTTCTTGGACAATCTCTCTCTCCTTTCGAACCAACTTTTTAATAGGTTCGTCTCTGTAAACGGTTAAGTTACACCGGTTTCTTCACAAACTCGGCTAACGCACGTCCTGTTCACGGGCGCCGCCATGTTCCGTCCTCGCCCTTCTCATACCAGGTGAAACAACACGATTTCCTAAATCGGCTACGAAGAGCTGATTCGAGGTTACTACTGCCCTCTATCGGCGGTTCAACGAAACCGTTACAGATGCGACGGGAAATGTGCAATTTTCAACCTTGATTATCACATTAACCTGTCGGGTTTTCTGCTGGCAACATCAAAAATATTAATCCGTAGCAAAAGGAGTCCATTAGGAAAGAAAGTAAGTTGCCACCAAAAACTCCGAACGATTCTGCACGCTACGATGTCTGGCCCACGGTCTTTATTTGATCACGAAGCCTCTCATCCATCTCTTCAGGCATTTAATTGCCTCTCCTCGTTTGCTTTTTCTGACATGGAGTAAGAAACAATTGACACGATGTTAACACTCGGTGGTATCTCTCTCATCAGCTTCAGGCATTCGTGCCAACTACTGGTGATACTTAAAAAATGAATGGTGTAGTGTTATCATGCAGTAGACTATCGATTCCCCCCCTACAGCGCGAATTCTTCATGCGATCTGCAGTGGACAGTGAAGTCCTCAAGTTCTACTAATGGCTGACGGAGACACTGTAAGTAATAGCGCATGGCCAACAGATCGTGCTGACTATCACAATCTGTGTTAGTTGGTCGATGTACAAGCCATTTCGTCAGAACCAGACTCAAATAGCAACAGGCGCGCCAGTTTTTGCAGTGTAACCTCGTCACGCCGTCTTCCTTCGTTACGTTGTTGTTGTACGTGCTCCAGGATGAGCCCAGTAGCCGGAGACCTCGATGACATGCCGCATGCAAACTGAAGCAGATATTCCATCGCAAGGACATTGTCTGGATTGATCAGTTTCAACCTATCATGAACTTGTCTTCGTCTGCGTGATGGAAATTGGCAAAGTAATATGCTGCGCAGAATTTTTGGAAGGACTTGTGTAAGAATGTCACTACCTTCAACCTCTTCAAGCCACTCGTCAAACTTTCTTGTTAAAGGAAACCCAATCGACAACCATCCTTCAAGTCTTTCTCATCAAATTCCTCTGAGGAGAACACCAGCCTTTCTCCCTTTGGGTCAAGTAACCCGTTCAGAGCGACTTTACCCAGTCCACGTAAGACTGAATTCATTAACCCCACCTTGTCCTCGCCTTCATTGCACCGGCGACTGACTCAAACCTCATAGTCCCTTGGATAGGGTCATTTAATCGCAAAATTTTATGATTTATCTTAATATTATTTTCTGTTGTAGGGTACCATGGGACATCCGAAAATGGTGCTCTTAAGTTGCACAGCTGTTACTTTTGCCTTCCAGCTCCAAAAAAACCCTGATATTTTGGGGGCTTATTTTTTGAGAAACGGCTAAAATCATATTTTGGGCCTCTGCTCTCTCAAAAATGGCCCCGTCGTGACCTGTTTGCACTTTTTACCATCCTGATAGGATGGGTAAACAAGAAAAAATATGGTTGGTCACAAGTTGATCCGTATTCAGGTTCCCAGGGCTTATATTGCTTTGCGGACACCCCCCCCCCCCCAATCCTGTGACTTTGCCCTGTTTGGGGACAGAAATGAGTTTGAAACTCATACTTATTCCAAAGATACACACTTTTTTTGTAATTTAAAACTGCCTGAGACCACAAGCTTTAATTTAAGTGGTAGATCAGCTTTCTGTCTTGAAAATTGGGCTTGCCATTGCTATTTTTGCTTCCCCTACCCCTAAATCACTCAAAACAGCTGTATAGACGGTGGCATAGCAAACCTATTGTGCATTTTATGATAACAATGCCAAATGTGGTTCAGAGATAGACCAATTTCATCTCAACAAAATAATGTGGATATTGGAGCATCGCAGATCTGGCCCTTGACGGCCGTGGGAGCCATCATTTTAAAAGTGCTGAGTCAGCACTATTTTGTAATGCTGCAGTTTTCTTGTGCAGTATGGAGGCTCACATGCTTTTCTGCCGTTTTTCTACACGCTTAGATGCGAAACAGGCATAACCAATGGATTTTCTTTCAATACCTTATTGAAAAAAACTTAATAATGCCTGCCCGCTGATGTCAGGCCTGGCTACACCTGCAAGAATTGTACTGCACTTTAATGTAGAATATAGATGTGTATGTAGACCTACACAAAGTTAGTTGGGAATTCAAGTTCTGACCCACCAAAAATGACGTCCTGACAATGTTTAAGACCTTCCACGATCATAGCAGGAATAGGTCTGGAAAAAATCTTGCCACACAAAAGAAAATCAACTGATTTTAGTAACATTCAGCATTTTTTTTAAATGCAATTCTGTTTCAAGCTTCGGTGAAAAAAAAGATTTCCAGGTCATTTTCATAAAAGTTAACCTTAGTATTCGTTTACAGACATGCTTGTAAACTGCAGCGATGGTGATTTATGGGGTGTCGAAGGACAAGGTGGTTAAAAGTTGGAGGGGTGGGGGCAGGGGGCGGGGTTTTGCTATCGACAGTCTATGCATATCGTATTCCTAGTACATGCTTATTTGTGGTCTATTATGTGCAAATGGGTGGGTATATGTCACGAAAACACCATTTATTGAAAACTTACATAGCACATTTAGGTACAATGTACATTTGCTAAAAGAATAGGCCTATACGCACTGGGACTTTTTTTTGGGGGGGGGGTGAACATGAACCCGCCTCCCCCACGATCCTCCCTCCCCCGGGGCCATGCCCCACATTCCCAATCGTGTCCAATCTGTCCATAAAAAATGAATTTGTTTGTACATGTATTTATTAATTATTACACCTTTTTAGTGCAGCCCGGGCATGTTGGTTATACGGTTCCAACTTAACGCGGTCTTATATACAGCAACAGAAACTTTATGAAATTGCTTCAACACAAAATAAGCAAAATGATACCAATGAATTAGACATACATTGTATGACATTTCTGTTGGTTTTAGGAAAACAGATGACAAAAAGTGGCATAGTGGTGGTGAGCCGCCGCAAACTGACCTCCCTAAAGGCGGACTAAAGGGGGAGGGGTGGGGCAACGGGGCCGTGCCCCTCTTTCTTTTTAGTAACGTCGCAAAAAAACTCAACAAAAACAATAAATCTGCACCCCCTCCCCATGCTTTCCATATTAAGTTTTGGGCGAAAATTTTGGACAAATTCTGTTCTTCAACTAAATTCCTCCCCCCCCCCCAAAAAAAATTGTTTTAAATATCAAAAGCAAGGGGAAGGGGTACAGATTTATTGTTTTTGTAGAGTTTTGTGGGCGGTGTACGCAATAGCTGCCTCTTTTAGCGACGTAACTAAAAACAGGGGGGGGGCAACGCCGTTGGGGGAGGTCAGTTTGCAGGGGCTCACTACAGTGCCACATTCGTTTTTCCCAAGCCAACAGAAATGTCTTGGTTTTATTGGTTTTATTAGTTTTGCTTATTTTGTTGTGTGGAAGCAATTTCAAAAAGTTTCTGTAGCTGTAAGACTTCGTTAAATTGAACCTAGCTGTAAACTAACCAACATGCCCGGGCTGCACTAAAAACGTGTAATTAATGAAATACATGAAAAACAAATCCATTTTTCTATGGACAGATTGGACACGATCGGGAATGTGGGGCATGGCCCCGCGGGAGGGAGGATCGTGGGGGGGGTTCATGTTCTGCAACCCCCTGAAAAAATTATCCCAGTGCGTATAGGCCTTTTCTTTCAGCAAATGTATATTGTTATAAATGTGCTCCGTAAGTTTTCCCTAAATGGTGTTCCCATGACATATTTCCACTATTTGCACATAATAGACAACAAATGCAACATATTAGGAATGTGCATAGATATTGTTTGTAGCCCCCCCCCCTCCCCCACCCCCTCCAACTTTCCACCAGCTTGTCCCTCAACACCCCATAAATAACAAGAAATCACCATCGCAAGAAATCACCATCGCTGCATTTCACAATCATGTCTGTATACCGATACTAAGGTTAACGTTGATGATGAAAATGACCCAGAAATGGTGGGTTTTTTTCACCGAAGCTTGAACAAAAATTGTATTTAAAAAAATGCTAATTCAGCATTTTTGTTACTAAAATCAGTTGATTTTTGTTTGTGGGGCAAGACCCATTCCTGCTATGATAGCGGAAGGTCTTAAACATTGCCAGGACGTTAATTTTTGGTGAGTCAGAACTTGAATTCCCAACTAACTTTGTGTTGGTCTACATAAACATTTACTATACCTCATGCATATTCATGATCGAGAGCCGAACACTCATTGGTCCGATTCACCATCACGTGCCAGATGTTATTTTTGCTGTTTACCAAGCGCACGCTCGAGGAGTCACGCACAGGATAAATACGCATGCGTAGTAGACTGTCGCACGGGTTACCGGTGCGACAGTCTACTACGCATGCGCATTACAAAGCAATCGCGGAACTTCGCTCGTACCCCCGCCCTGCAAACAGGACGCTGGGATACTCTGATGAGCTTCACAGAATGTTGTGAAGGAAATGGCCTATGACCTATGTATAAAGCATCTGGCTGCAGCTGTTCAAGACCGCATTTAGACGATGTGCTCAAATGCTATCCGAAACTTTCCATAGAATTGCGCGCATTCCATACCGGATGTGATTTCTGTTTCATTGCGGACCATGTGGACAAATGTAATCCGACTGTTCGTGATTCGAAACGGAGCCTGAGCGAGTGACGAGAATTGTAAATTTACAACACAGATAGGTTTTACAGAATTTCCTACGTTATTACGCTTTTTCAACGAGAAAAAAAACATCTCTAAAAAGGAGTAAAAGAGTAATGAATCAGTCTTAACGGCCGTTTCAAACCATGTAGAGTCATGACCTTGATGACGCGCAGGTCAGTGGTCACGCAAAATCCAACCAATCAGAGCGTGAATTCATCAGAGTATCGTTTGCAGCGTCCTGTTTGCAGGGCGGGGGGTACGAGCGAATCGCGGAACTGTCGCACGGGTGTAGTACTGTGGCGCGCTCGCCCGTCTATGGATAAGGAATTACAATCCCACAAAAATATTTAATGACCGTACATGCGCATGAGCGGTTATACGCAAATAAGGGTGGACAACAACACGAACGAAGGATTCAAGTCCTAGGCCTGTCCGTTTGTTGGAAATATACCAACGCTAAAGGAATAACAGTTCACGTGGCAAGCAACCTAGAGGTGACCAGGGAACCTCAATAAACCTCACTACACGTGTCTTAGAGAACAACAAGAAACAATCTTTATTTGGTCCAAATACACAAGCTTAAATAAAGTTCAATGAGTGGCACATAAATCTCGCAGAACAACGTTCCCCGCTGCTCTAGGTTTATTCCTATAAAGTAAGCCTTACACAACAACAACCAGCCTAACCAAGCTCTATGTAATTAACCTCGTCGATTATCTAGAAAGATTATCCCCCAGTGGCAAGAACCTCACTGTGCACACCCAGTGCGAACAACAGCAACACGTTATGAACTGCACACACTGATCAAGACTTTACCAGAGTAACCCTCACATGCAACCTAGCATACAGAAATCACTGGGCTCAGGTTACGGAGCGCAGTTTACAACCACGAGGTGACTCCTGGCGACAAAGGTCGACAGGCGACAGGCAACCCAATTCCCGACCAGGGAATACTGCTGCACGTACCACACGAACCTTAGGTCCCCAGTCACCAGCTCAACCCACAGCCACCTTGGCTAATTTCCCCTTACAACAAAAGGTCTAGCTTGCTAATTATTACTCTAAAGTCTCACCATCCGCCCTTGACTTGCACGCCTTGACTCTCTACGTCTACTAGCTACGCACGAGGTTTACTCGGAATCGGAGCTCAACGCTAAGTTTCCACTAATCGATGTTCACACAACGGCGTCTTTAGACGGACTGGCCACAAATGTCCCACTACGCGCTGTGCCCTACGCACGACGTCAGGGGGAACCAAGTGAGCCAAGGTAAACTCGCACCAGTCCACCGACTGTTTCGCCACAGTGCGCACGCGCGAACATCGCCAAAACGAGTTACACACGATGAGATGGTTGCACGCCGCGTTATTTTCTCGAGCGGGCTCAATGATGCCGAACTTGAAAATATTTATGGACAATAAAGATGTCTCCTGTATAAAAGAATGTTGTACACAACCTATTTACAGCTATTATTATTATTATTATTATTATTTATTCGGCCAAAAACATTCAAAATACAAACATGTACATGTACATACAAGGTAAGAAATGTCATACATCAAGGACAGTCAAGATGAAAGATAAACTGTATAACAAATACCAATCAAAAAGAATAGATGTGTATAGGTACAGTAGGTAAGAATGAGATGGGGAAGAAATGGGGGTGGGGAAGAGGAATGTATAGAAGGGGAGCGGATTGGGGAATAGTGGAACTGGGAGGGAGTTCAACAAGCAGAGTAAAGACAATCCAATCTAAGATGGCCAGGATGAACAAAAGTGAAAACACTGTGACTCGAAAGCCTGTTCATCCAATCCTAGGTTGGTAACATGAAATAACTTTAAAATATAACTATTAAATACAAGTAATATAAGAAGTTAAAAATAAATCTGGAAATTAAAAAAGCTATAATAATGGAGGGAAATATATATGAATAAATAAATGGGTAAATAAATATCTGCTAAATATGTAAATGAATTTAAATGAAAATAAAAAAGTAGCATAAATAAAATAATTCAGTAAGAAACACAATAAGTGATAAACAAGTAAGCAATGAAACATACAAACGAGCTAAAAAAGCATCAAAACAAAGACAAGAACAATCAGATAAAACCATACAGAAAAAACATAACAGATACCGTACACATGCAAACAGACAAGCAAAATTACAATTATACGAACAGTCTAATACATGTACAAACGTAACACACAAAAAACATATTAACAAAAAACAAACAAACGACAAACACCCCAACAGACAAACAAACAAACAAACAAACAAACAAACAAACCAAAAGTTAATTAGAGAACTCTATACGAATCCCGACTCGGCCAAACCTCCCCGCTCAACCAATATCCAAAACACAATTTAGATCAAAAGCAACAAATAGACAAAACATTACAGGCATTTAACCATCAATAAAATGAGCACATAATTCACGATTAAAACACTGAAATGAATCAAGTATCAATGAGTCCTTAACGTGGATTGGGAGATACTCCATATACGAGAAAAAGCATGAATAGGGGAATTCCTTAAACTAAGGGTTCTGGCGTAATGGTGATTAAATGAAACTGTGTCCAGGTGACGGGTATTGACTACTGTATGGGATGTAATACTGCGACAATCAATGAGGCCAAACAAACATTTGATGGTAAATTGAACAGTGAGTTTGTGTCGTCTAGTTTCAAGGCTTAACCAGTTCAGTGTATGCAGTCTGTCCTCATAGGTCATGGCTCCTCTCTGTTGCTTTAGGATCATCCTAGTGGCTCGTCTTTGCACTCGCTCGAGTTTGGCGGCCAACGTGGCTGTGTATGGGCACCAGGCAGGCAACCCATACTCAAGCACAGGCAGGACTAGGGTTCGGTAGAGTGACAAGAGAGCCTTGGATGATGATCCACCTGCGATATGCCATATGAAGCCCAAAGTTTTGTTAGCTTTAGACACAACAGCATCGACGTGGTCATTCCATGTTAGCTTATTGTTCACGGTTACTCCAAGATACTTGAAGGTAGGGGCAACTGTGAGGGGTATTCCTTGGAGAGTGTAGTGTGGGAGGACTATTGTTTTCTTTGTACGCGTCATGTGCATTATCTTGGACTTTCCCTGGTTGAGTTTCATTCCATTTGTTATGCTCCAATGGGCAAGAGCATCAAGGTCCGATTGGAAGTTGAGTTCATCTCGGGGCGAAAGAATTGGCCGGTAAATGAGGGTGTCATCTGCAAAAAGCAGGCACTTGGAAGAAAGGTTATTAGATATATCGGTGATAAACAGGTTGAATAGCAGAGGGCCGAGCACACTTCCTTGGGGGACGCCGGATGTGACTGGTGACCATGATGAAAAAGAGCCACGATACATAACACGTTGCTGACGCCCAGTCACAAAAGATTTCAACCACATCCATTGTTGACCTTGTATGTTGAAATTGCGAGCGAGTTTCTCTAGTACCGTGTGATGAGGCATCATGTCAAATGCCTTAGAAAAGTCTAGGCAAGCAATGTCAATTCTAGGTGGGCGTGGCTTGTCCAGGATTGTAGCCCAGTTGTGGATGGCATTAGTTAGCTGTGTCACACACGATTTTCGGGCTGAGAAACCATGTTGTTTATCATTGCCAAGGCAAAAGGAGGACACATGATCATGAATACCATCTGCCACAGCCTTCTCAATCACCTTACACACAACGTAAGTTAGGGCAATTGGACGGTAGTTCGTAATATCAGTTCGGTTGGCGGACTTGAACACAGGTGTGATGTTTGAAAGTTTCCAGTCCATGGGGAGAGCACCCTGTGCAAGTGAGGAATTCATCAAGCGCAACAATGGGTAGCAATTGATGATGCAGTAGCTCGTAGGATTGTGGGTGAGATTCCATCAGGGCCTGGTGCTTTATGAGGGTTGAGAGTTAGCAGCGATTTGGTCAGAAATCCTAGATTGATTCTGATTGGAGGGAGTTCGGGGATAGGGAGGGAACACGGTGGTGGAGTCGCTGGACAATTGCTTGCAGGCGAATGAACTGAAGTGAAAAACTCATTGAAGGCTTCAGCAATATCAGCAGGCTTGTGGATCACCTTGTCGGCTTGACGGAAGGCTGGAGGACACTTGGATTTTCTTTGGTCTCTCACAAAGCACCAGAAACTTCGCTTGTTGTCCGCAGTTGCAAATAGACCATCAACATAGTTAGTGTAGGCTAATTTAGTCGAATTCTCCACCTGATTCCGGACGTTCTTGTAATCGAGCCATGCGGAACTGGATTTGGAGTATTTCGCTTTATTGAATAGCTTATGCTTTAGGTGAACACGTTTTTTAAGATCTTGTGATAGCCAAGGTGAGATTTTACTACGACGACACTGCTTACGGGGTATGCTGTCGTGGATTGCTGCGTCGAAGATGTCCATGAAGCCTTCCCATGATGCATCGGGATTGTCATCATCCATAAAAGCTGACCATGGAGCCAGATGTAGGAGAGTCTGCAGGTGCGCCATGTCACCTTTTCTGTACTGCAGAAACGAGCGGATAACTGCAGGTTGTGGAGGAGCTTTGATGGCACTAAATAAGAAGGACACTGCGTGATGATCACTACAGACTGGGTTTGCAGCGGACTCCACCGCAGAATACTTCTCGGGTCGATTGGTGAAGATGAGATCAATAGTAGTTCCTGTAGAGGTGGAGTTGCTTGAGGGTCGGGTCACATCTTCCACTACCTGAGTGAGGCCAATGGAGTCAGTGACATCCCGCAGGTTAGCAGTGGAAGTAGTATCAACTTGCCAGTTAATATTGAAGTCACCTAGCAGGATAATGCCTTCATACTGGGGAAGATCCAACTGGACTGCATCACAAGCATCTTGTAAAGATTGCAAGAATGTTGGGCCAGAGTTAGGAGGTCGGTAAACAACCCCTACAATCCATTTGGAGCACTTGACAGTGATGGAAAACCAGACCAGTTCGATGTCTTTATTGTCAAGGTGCTTGAGCTGCAAAGGGAGTAGCATGTCATTGACGAGTGCAATGATGCCACCACCCCGACCGTCACGATCCCGTCGAATAGATGAGTATTCCGTCAAGCAAGAAAGGAAATCGGTGTCATCAGCTGACATCCATGTTTCAGTGATACAGACAATATCTAAGGGGTTGAGTTCCAAATAGGATTGTATATCCTGCTGTTTGCTGCGGAGGCTGCGAGCATTGATGAGAATACCGGAGACTGAGTTACTAGAGTATTCTTGGGAGGTACATGTGGGTCGAGATTAGGGGCAATTCCCAGTGATGCGTCATGGTCCGTTGGGCCACTGTAGATGTCCTGGAATGATGTATCACTACATGACATGAAGGGCAATACAATGTAGTGGGGTGCAGTCCAGGCAGAACCAGTCAATCGTGCTTGATACGAGTGTCGAGTACTGGGCAATGGACACATCGGGGAGACATTTCTGGTGCCAGTATTTGTTGCAGTCTTCACAGAGGAGGGATCTTTGATTGCACTTTACAGGACGGTTGCATCCACCACAGGGATCCTTGATTGGACCTGGGTTGGGTTCAATGTCTCCAGAGACAGTCAGAGGGAGATTAAATGTTAATGTGGAGTTAAGATAGTAAGCAACTGGGGCTCTACCAAACTTACTGCGTTTTAAAGTGATGATTTTGAAGTTTGGTGTAGCACACTGATGCCAGGGGAGAACAAAGGATGAATGGCTCTACACAGTTAGCACAAAGGGTTCGCTCACGCGTGCACTGAATAGAGCAGTTGGCTTGAGTCACTGGCTGAAGATGCTGAAAATCTTGATGAAAAAATCACTCCAGATTTCACTCACCCTGACTGGAATTTCTTGATGAAAGTGATCAGTTTGATCAGTGATCAATACTCTGTCATGTGGTATATAATTTAACTCACTTTGAGAGCTATGGACAGCAAGACTAAGTACAAAAGTGAGAGCACAGCACAAGGCTTGCATGCTAGTCGCCATCTTTGATACAGGTTGAACGCAGAGTTGCGTCAAATGCGATTCTTTTGGTGAACTGGTGAAGTTTTTCAAAAACAAATTTAAGGTGCATACTGCAACAACAAAAAAATCAAATCGGCGCTGAATATGTATGAGGTATATATAATATATATATATATTTATATAGGCCTTTAACGTCGATCAACGACGATCAGCACGACGGTGCCTGGTAGTGCGTCTGGCGTTGCACTCTTCCATGTAGGTTTGATGGGCAAGGCTGCTCCCCTGGTGTAATACACTACGCCAGCCCAACCTTTTGGCTGCAACGCTCTCCCAGTCAGTCAAGTTGATGGAAAAGGACTGTAGATCACGCTTGACTACATCCTTATACCGCAGCTTTGGGCGGCCTACTGGACGAGGGGCATTAGGAAGCTCGCCGAAGAGTATGTATTTTGGTAGGCGGGCATCGTCCATCCGTATGACATGGCCTATCCAGGGCAGCCTACGTTTCTGAAGCAATGTGCGCATGTCAAGGCACTCTGTCGTACACATGATCTCAGTGTTAGGGACACGGTCCCGCCAGGTGAGTCCAAGGATAGAGCGCAGACAACGCAGATGGAATGCATTCAAGCGGCATTCCTGACGTCTGTATGTTGTCCATCCCTCTGAGCCATACAGGAGGATGCTTAGTATGCATGCTTCATATACCTTGATCTTCAAAGGTAGAATGAGACGGTTGTTGTCCCACACACGTTTACGCAGGCGTCCAAATGTTGTTGCAGCTTTGCCGATCCGTAGGTCGAGTTCTTCCTCCAGAGAGTTGTTCGAAGTCACAGTGGAACCAAGATATGTGAACTTGGTGACCGTCTATTTTCCCGAGCGGGCTCAATGATGCCGAACTTGAAAATATTTATGGACAATAAAGATGTCTCCTGTATAAAAGAATGTTGTACACAAACTATTTACATCTGCACTGCATTGTAAACGAACTGAACTAGTGAGGTTGAGTTTTTGGTGAACTGTTGAAATTTTTCAAAAACAAAATTGAGGTGCATACTGCAACGAAAAAAAAATCAAATCGGCGCTGAATATGTATGAGGTATAGTAAAACAAATATAACATGGTTTATTTCGGGTGGACAGCCGATATTCGCTCCCCTCGGTATTGGAAGTTGACGAACTAGTTCCCTCGGCTTTGCCTCGGGAACAAGTTTGTCAACTTCCAATACCTCGGGGAGCGAATATCCACTGTCCACCCTCAAACCATGTTACATTTGTATACTGTATTCTACATTACAGTGCAGTACAATTCTTGCAGGTGTAGCCAGGCCTGACATCAGCTGGCAGGCATTATTAGGTTTTTTCAATAAGGTATTGAAAGAAAATCCATTGGTTATGCCTGTTTCGCATCCAAGCGTGTAGAAAAACGGCAGAAAAGCATAAGAGCCTCCATACTGCACAAGAAAACGCATTGCAAAATAGTGCTGACACAGCATGACTCAGCACTTTTAAAATGATGGCTCCCTCGGCCATCAAGGGCCAGATCTGCGATGCTCCAATATCCACAATTGTTGAGATGAAATTGGTCTATTTCTGTACCACATTTGACATTGTTATCATAAAATGCACAATAGGTTTGCTATGCCACCCTCTATACAGCTGTTTTGAGTGATTTAGGGGTAGGGGAAGCAAAATCGGGCATGGCAAGCCCAATTTTCAACACAGAAAGCTGATCTACCACTTAAATCAAAGCTTGTGTTCTCAGGCAGTTTTAAATTACAAAAAAATGGTGTATCTTTGAAATAAGTATGAGTTTTAAACTCATTTCTGTCCCCAAACAGGGCAAAGTCACAGGATTTGGGGGGTGTCCGCAAAGCAATATATGCCCTGGAAACATGAATACGGATACACTTGTGACCAACCATATTTTTTCTTGTTTACCCATCCTATCAGGATGGTAAAAAGTGCAAACAGGTCACGACAGGGCAATTTTTGAGAGAGCAGAGGCACAAAACATGATTTTAACCGTTTCTCAAAAAAATAAAGCCCCCAAAATATCAGTTTTTTGGAGCTGGAAGGCAAAAGTACCAGCTGTGCAACTTAAGAGCACCATTTTCGGATGTCCCAAGGTACCCTACAACAGAAACTAATATTAAGATTTATCATACAATGTTGCGATTAAATGACCCTATCCCAGGGACTATCAGCAAACTCTATATAAAGTGCCGTTAATTTTCTCAGGCAATTTCGACAGAGGAGTACAATGATTGGAATCTGGGCCAGTATGTGCAGTAATGGGTTGGATGTCACGTGTGATATTAATGATTTCCCTTTGTTGGCGGCTTCCTTCAAGTTAGCAAAGTAGGATGTTATGTTTTTCTTTGCAGTTTCAAGCCTGAAGCCCAATGTTTCAACGCGGGCGTAGTGCGGGTATCCCTTAATGACAAAATCAATCATGTGTGGTCGAGTTAATATATATACTAAGACAGTACAGTGTCTCAGCACCTTGTTGTGCAAGATGTCCTTGACCCCATAGCCACCTTCAGGTGTTGGAGAATTGAGAACATCGAACGGAACTTCATCCAATCCGTCCATTAGAAAAGCTGTATCGGCTTCGTTATCATCAATAAGTTTCTTCAAAACTGCCTTCTTAAAGTTTGGTAAAATCTGGTCGCGCATGGCCAATTAAACGCACGTGGAATTAGTCGTTATATTGAATGCACATAAACCGTTGTCGAGGAAGTGAGCCTGACCTGGGAAGGAGGTAACGTCACTGTATGCTAATAAGGAATTAGCATATCAATATTCCCACAATGCACCGAGCATTTGATACTCTTTGCCCTCCTGTGACTACGGGACTGAACCCCGAATGTCCAACTTCAGATGTCAACGGCTCAAGCGTATAACAGCGCCCTCTATAAAAATCACATTTCCCAAACTCTTAGACCCAGCTGAATTCATGTCGCAATAACAAAGTATAAGTATTGTGGTTTCAACACTAAGTGTTCGTCTGTACCTAAGGCACCTGGTTTTTACAGAACTGTTCAATTATAATGCTACGCCCCTACCCTTCCACTGATATGCAAATTCATCATCACCATTACCTGACCAATATTTTGTAACCATATTCGGTCACAATTTATCAGCAGCCCGGGGTCTTCATAATGATGGCCAAGTATGCTTATTTCAATAGATTTGTTGAATACATTTTTGGTTGAGAAACCATTTAAGTTCGCAATCGTCTTTTGCTTTCACGCAAAAAGGTCATAACAACGCTGGTGCAGACCGATGTAGTTGTACATTGTAAAGTTTGGACTGTGAAGTCCACAAAATAAGTATTGCCAATTAAAAAGTATTGACCGCGACCATAAACAAGCATTGGCTTTCTTATAAAAGACAAACATGATGGATAAAAAAGCTGAAATTCCTAAGCGACACTTGATTTAAAGTAAATATGTTTAGCGAAATGGGATGAGCGGGTTATACTTGTATTCAAGGAACCGCACCCTTCGCGCATGAACGCCTGAGGTAGAATGGCGGGCAATTGACTTCCTCCAAACCTCTCCCAACCAGCGCCATATTGAAGGGAACCACTGAAACCGTCCTATATTGATCACTCTATACCGCGTACCAGGCAAGAGGGGCAGGCTCAAGGGGCGGGCTTCTTTTCACAACTTTCAGGGGACCAATAAATAAACGTAGTCATGCACGCACTCTCTTTTATAAAGTACCAATTATTGTGACCTTGGGGCCTGTGGATGTGTTTTTCGGTGCATGCATTGAAATTCAAAAGGGCAGCTTAGGCTGTTCGATTTAATATATAAGTAGTACATGTATAATTAGGCCTATATAGAATCAAATGACCTGACATTTCACTTGTAAAGACACGATGTAAGTGACCCAGAATGATTTCCGCAGTGCCACAAATCCTTTTACTGGCCTAATGTTACCACTCAGTACCGTCTCCCTCAGCAACTTCAGGTCTTCATGCGATCTAAAGGTGATTTCAAACTTACGGCGTATTGAGGTGTTGTTACGCAGAAGATCATTGATATCCCTTAACAGTACCAAATCGTCATGCGATCTGCAGTGCACATTGAACTTATTAAGTTCTACTAGTGGCTGACGGAGACACTGCATATAATAGCGCATGCCCAACAGATCCTCCTCCCATACGTCACAGAGGTAGCCAAGTAGGAGGCAAGGCAAGACTATAAAGCCTGCTATTTTAGCATTGGAAGCAGCAGGTTTTTTAAATATATGATATGAGTGTCATTTATCATGGTTATGAGAGTGTTCTGATGTGTTTTGTTGATATGTGAATAGTTTTCATTTTGCTGAAACGTAGACAAGCTTAAAAAATAGTGTTTGTTTTCAAAATTCCATAACTGGAAATGTAATGTCTCATGGTTGTTTTGCATATTTGCTAAAATATACATCAAAAGTGTATTTAATTTCATGAACCCAAAATGATTGCTTTTCTGATAAATGTTTCTCTCATTTCCTTTCCATAAATCAATGACGAAAACTGTCCCTTCTCACTGCATAACTGGAAAATTTCCGTGGTATTTGAGTTCAACAACAGTCCTTCGGTGCATGGCCTGTCAGTGGCTGATCAGCGAGCCCCCCTACCCATCAGCTATTAACTAATGCTATGATGCTGGTAAAATGTTGCCAAAATTAACGAATTAAATGTGTATTCTCAAATTGCCTCATATTGCAGGAGAAAACATCCCAGATTTCAACATTTTCTGGGGGGATGCACACAAGCAGGTCGTACCCTCGGCACGGGTACATTGTTGACATTGTTGCGGCTGCCAATAGAAAAAATGGGAAACGGATGTTAGAGGTCACTCCATTCTCTTTTTGGTCTGAATTTATATCATGAGTGTAGAATAATAGTTGCAATACCCTTCTTTTGCACTATTGTGACTTTGTTCACGAACAACTGGCGTTTTGAAGAATATAAATGATAAATAGTGATAAATTTGTATACAAAGTTAATTGACCCATCCCAGGGTACCAGAGGTCTGATATGCTCCTCCCACATCTGAAATTATAATGGAAACCCAAATATCTGTAGTACATGTGTGTCACAAGAGGGCGCAATTTGTTTCTTTATATTTAATATTCATTAGGTCTTCACGGTCCGCCTCCCTCTTGTTGATACGGCCTATAGAGAATATGTTAATTATGATTGATTTTTGGGAGTGGTATCCCGAATAAGGTCGTAGCGGGAAAGTTTGAAAGAATTTGTGGATTTTTAAGTTACATAACATTTAGAGGGCTGTGTGTGGTATGAGAATTTCTAAGGTTGGAATTTGCATTTTCTAGACTGACTTACTGAAGTATTCACATTCTTTGGGTGCCGTAGAATTTTAGGGAGCGGTTGAGGGGAGAAGCAAACAGGTTGGAGGTACGATAGCACATACTGAGCGATAGCTCCTGGTAATTAAGTTTTTATTTATTATAAATATTTATTTTCTTTTGTAAATATCAAAATCTGTTTCTGAAGATTTCCTTTTTTATCAGGGACGTGTCCTAGAAACATAAATACTTCGTATAGTTGAGCCCGGTTTGTGACAATGTCAGCGTTAGCTGTTTTGAGCTGTAATCAGCGTTTGTTGCCTGTGTCTAGCTGTTTCTCACAAGCTGTTTTAGCCAGCGAGATTTGCACCCCTTGACGGTGTACCGGGTCTTAGGAGCCAGTATATACTGTAAGTTGTATTTAAATGATTTTTCTTATTAGTTATTATAATGTAATTATTTCATTTCAACATCGGTAAATGAGTCAATTTTGTTGTAATGTAGATCGTGCATATTTGAATGGGTTAATAACATAATAAATTTGCTTTTTGAGACACGCCCCTTTTGGGAGGATATTCACACTGTTTTGTGGTCCATTTGATGTACTTAAGTTAAGCCTGAAAATACTAGGAAGTAGGTGTTTATTACTGTATTTAATATTTCCAGGGCTCCTTATTGTGGATTTAGAACCACACCCGACAAGTTTGACCGGACCCCCCCATTGGCTGGGACCGCTGTGATTTATCTCACTACACTGTGGAGCCTTCCTGCTCTAGACACTGAGGTCGTGGACATCTGGCCCGCCAAGTCGCATGTAAAGGAGCGTCATCCACCTCCGATTCGCCAGTGCAAGGATCCCTTCGTGGACCGCTGGACGATTGCTCGCCCAACAGTGAACTGATTGAGAACTGAACTTCGGGTATTATCCTCAGGTTGTAGATTTATAAGTAGTGGGAAAGTAATTAGGGTCTAGGAGTTAAATTAGTCAAACAGTACCCCCCCCCCCCCTTCATTGAATTCTTGTATATTTTGTAGGTAGTGTAAATAAATATTTATTTTCTTTTGTAAATATCAAAATCTGTTTCTGAAGATTTCCTTTTTTTATCAGGGATGTGTCCTAGAAACATAAATACTTCGTATAGTTGAGCCCGGTTTGTGACAATGTGTGAAGTTTCCATTCAACCTGTTAAAATGATTTGTTTTCATGGTCATTTAAAGTCGGCACTCTCAATCTCCGATGCGCACTCTCATGTAAATTATACATGGTCAATGTGATGGGAAAAGTTAACATTTAAATTGACCTGTTTTGGTAAATGGACATTTTGGGAACGAGAGTATGCCCTATCTATTGGTGTCAAAATAACCACAGGATATCCAAACAACTGTCAGAGAAACTTGCCGGGATTTAAAAAGTGCATTGCGACGATATCAGCAAAAAATGATCATGGAGGGGGTTGCGCTCCCTCCCCTCCGTATTTCGCGCCGCTCTTAATTATTATTCTGACTTAAAATCACTCTGAAGTCATATTTTCATATTTCACAAGTGCCAAGGCACCAATACAAGCTGTTTTTATGTTTCCTTTACCGTTGTGTCGCACTTGTATGAGCGCAAAATGATAGGTTGGGGTAAAGACCACGCCCTCTCTCTACGCTTTTTGCGCCGCTTTTAAGTTAATTAGTCTGATCTAAAATCACTCGTAGGTTGTTTTTTTCCATAATCTCCAAGTTCAGAGCTAATGATGCTTGATTTGATCTTGTTCTCAAATTTGATTAAATGTAAAGTGGTTAAATGCCGCCAATGGGCCTTTGTCTGATCTAGCGAAACATAAGACCGGCCATGCATTCTGTGATCATGGTCGGTGATACTATGCTTTAAGACAATCTGAGGATTTGTTCCCGAAATTTTGCATTTTGATTAAACCCTATTCAGCTCTCAGTGCATTCTGATCACGTATAATGTGAGTAACAGATTTAATTTGAAGTAACGAATTAAAAATCCGTAATAACGAATTAAATAATCCGTTATAACGAATTAATAATCCGTAATAACGAATTAATAATCCGTAATAACGAATTAAACAATTCGTAATAACGAATTAATAAGCCGTAATAACGAATTGATAATCCGTAATAACGAATTAAATTATCCGTAACATAGATACTTCCAGTGGCGCTAATGGGCTTTCGTACATAGCTGCTGCGTTTAATGTCAAAGTTGTGAATTATTAACCACAAGTAGTAGCATGAAGCGTGCCTTGGTGCTCTACTATTATGTTAATGCGTTGGATCCAAGCTTTATTTGTCTAGCTGCTGAGTGTTGTTGACGCTGGTATGAAAGTCTGGTATCAATATCAAAGGAGTCGTGCCACATGATGGTCTTTGTACAAGCAGATATGCAGTATGCGGTGTATTACGAAAAGGGATAAATAATACACATGTATTATTTAGACGTGTATCGTTCATTAAAACAAACCACTGTTTTAGCTGTTGGCGGTATATAGTATAGGTTTTCCCGACGAATTTCCGAATTTTTCTAATCAGTTTCATTATCAGCCAATCGATTTAGCGTACTAACTACTACGCCCTAAATCAGCCACGGGCAAACCCAGACAAAACACATATTAGTGCCTTCCATCTCAAGAACCGTGATGCAAACCGCGAACTATCTGTTCACTTGTATGAGAAGAAACTATCCCATTCAGCCAAACCCATTAACCTCGGAGTTACTCTGGAACGTACCCTAAGCTACAAAGATCACGTCACCCAGACAAAAGCAAAAGTAGGAGCCAGAAATAACATACTGAGGAAGTTTGCCAATCTAAAATGGGAAACAGACCCAGGAACCATTCGAAGTACTGCTCTTGCCTTGTGCTAACTCTGCAGCTGAATATGCCTGCCCAGTATGGGAACTTTCCACGCATGCCAAGCATTTGGATCCGATGCTAAACACGGCCTGCAGAGCCATCTCTGGCTGCCTCAAACCTACACGCGTTGATGACTTGTACCTGCTGTGCGGAATTGCACCCCCTCCAATCAGAAGAGCAGTATCCACAACTCAGAAGAGCGAAAACCGAGAGTATGCCCTATCTATTGGTGTCAAAATAACCACAGGATATCCAAACAACTGTCAGAGAAACTTGCCGGAATGCATTGCGACGATATCACACAAAAATGATCATGGAGGAGGTTGCGCTCCCTCCCCTCTGTATTTCGCGCCGCTCTTAAGTTAATTATTCTGACCTAAAATCACTCTTAAGTCATATTTTCATATTTCACAAGTGCCAAGGCACCAATACAAGCTGGTTTTATGTTTCCTTTACCGTTGTGTCGCAAGGGTATGAGCGAAAAATGATAGGTTGGGGTAAAGACCACGCCCTCTCTCTACGCTTTTTGCGCCGCTTTTAAGTTAATTAGTCTGATCTAAAATCACTCGTAGGTTGTTTTTTCCATTACCTAAAAGTTCCAAGCTAATGATGCTTGATTTGATCTTGTTCTCAAATTTGATTAAATGTAAAGTGGTTAAATGCCGCCAATGGTACTTTGTCTGATCTAGCGAAACTTAAGACCGGCCATGCATTCTGTGATCATAGTCGGTGATACTTTGCTTTAAGACAATCTGAGGATTTGTTCCCGAAATTTTGCATTTTGATTAAACCCTATCCAGCTCTCAGTGCATTCTGATCACGTATAATGTGAGTAACAGATTAATTTTGGAATAACGAATTAAATAATCCGTAATAACGAATTAAATAATCCGTTATAACGAATTAATAATCCGTAATAACGAATTAATAATCCGTAATAACGAATTAAACAATTCGTAATAACGAATTAATAATCCGTAATAACGAATTGATAATCCGTAATAACGAATTAAATTATCCGTAACATAGATACTTCCAGTGGCGCTAATGGGCTTTCGTACATAGCTGCTGCGTTTAATGTCAAAGTTGTGAATTATTAACCACAAGTAGTAGCATGAAGCGTGCCTTGGTGCTCTACTATTATGTTAATGCGTTGGATCCAAGCTTTATTTGTCTAGCTGCTGAGTGTTGTTGACGCTGGTATGCAAGTCTGGTATCAATATCAAAGGAGTCGTGCCACATGATGGTCTTTGTACAAGCAGATATGCAGTATGCGGTGTATTACGAAAAGGGATAAATAATACACATGTATTATTTAGACGTGTATCGTTCATTAAAACAAACCACTGTTTTAGCTGTTGGCGGTATATAGTATAGGTTTTCCCGACGAATTTCCGAATTTTTCTAATCAGTTTCATTATCAGCCAATCGATTTAGCGTACTAACTACTACGCCCTAAATCACCCACGGGCAAACCCAGACAAAACACATATTAGTGCCTTCCATCTCAAGAACCGTGATGCAAACCGCGAACTATCTGTTCACTTGTATGAGAAGAAACTATCCCATTCAGCCAAACCCATTAACCTCGGAGTTACTCTGGAACGTACCCTAAGCTACAAAGATCACGTCACCCAGACAAAAGCAAAAGTAGGAGCCAGAAATAACATACTGAGGAAGTTTGCCAATCTAAAATGGGAAACAGACCCAGGAACCATTCGAAGTACTGCTCTTGCCTTGTGCTAACTCTGCAGCTGAATATGCCTGCCCAGTATGGGAACTTTCCACGCATGCCAAGCATTTGGATCCGATGCTAAACACGGCCTGCAGAGCCATCTCTGGCTGCCTCAAACCTACACGCGTTGATGACTTGTACCTGCTGTGCGGAATTGCACCCCCTCCAATCAGAAGAGCAGTATCCACAACTCAGAAGAGCGAAAACCGAGAGTATGCCCTATCTATTGGTGTCAAAATAACCACAGGATATCCAAACAACTGTCAGAGAAACTTGCCGGAATGCATTGCGACGATATCACACAAAAATGATCATGGAGGGGGTTGCGCTCCCTCCCCTCTGTATTTCGCGCCGCTCTTAAGTTAATTATTCTGACCTAAAATCACTCTTAAGTCATATTTTCATATTTCACAAGTGCCAAGGCACCAATACAAGCTGGTTTTATGTTTCCTTTACCGTTGTGTCGCAAGGGTATGAGCGAAAAATGATAGGTTGGGGTAAAGACCACGCCCTCTCTCTACGCTTTTTGCGCCGCTTTTAAGTTAATTAGTCTGATCTAAAATCACTCGTAGGTTGTTTTTTCCATTACCTAAAAGTTCCAAGCTAATGATGCTTGATTTGATCTTGTTCTCAAATTTGATTAAATGTAAAGTGGTTAAATGCCGCCAATGGTACTTTGTCTGATCTAGCGAAACTTAAGACCGGCCATGCATTCTGTGATCATGGTCGGTGATACTTTGCTTTAAGACAATCTGAGGATTTGTTCCCGAAATTTTGCATTTTGATTAAACCCTATCCAGCTCTCAGTGCATTCTGATCACGTATATGTGAGTAACAGATTAATTTTGGAATAACGAATTAAATAATCCGTTATAACGAATTAATAATCTGTAATAACGAATTAATAATCCGTAATAACGAATTAATAATCCGTAATAACGAATTAAACAATTCGTAATAACGAATTAATAAGCCGTAATAACGAATTGATAATCCGTAATAACGAATTAAATTATCCGTAACATAGATACTTCCAGTGGCGCTAATGGGCTTTCGTACATAGCTGCTGCGTTTAATGTCAAAGTTGTGAATTATTAACCACAAGTAGTAGCATGAAGCGTGCCTTGGTGCTCTACTATTATGTTAATGCGTTGGATCCAAGCTTTATTTGTCTAGCTGCTGAGTGTTGTTGACGCTGGTATGAAAGTCTGGTATCAATATCAAAGGAGTCGTGCCACATGATGGTCTTTGTACAAGCAGATATGCAGTATGCGGTGTATTACGAAAAGGGATAAATAATACACATGTATTATTTAGACGTGTATCGTTCATTAAAACAAACCACTGTTTTAGCTGTTGGCGGTATATAGTATAGGTTTTCCCGACGAATTTCCGAATTTTTCTAATCAGTTTCATTATCAGCCAATCGATTTAGCGTACTAACTACTACGCCCTAAATCACCCACGGGCAAACCCAGACAAAACACATATTAGTGCCTTCCATCTCAAGAACCGTGATGCAAACCGCAAACTATCTGTTCACTTGTATGGGAAGAAACTATCCCATTCAGCCAAACCCATTAACCTCGGAGTTACTCTGGAACGTACCCTAAGCTACAAAGATCACGTCACCCAGACAAAAGCAAAAGTAGGAGCCAGAAATAACATCCTGAGGAAGTTGGCCAATCTAAAATGGGGAACGGACCCAGGAACCATTCGAAGTACTGCTCTTGCCTTGTGCTACTCTGCAGCTGAATATGCCTGTCCAGTATCGGAACGTTCCTCGCATGCCAACAAGTTGGATCCGATGCTAAACACGGCCTGCAGAGCCATCTCTGGCTGCCTCTAACCTACACCTGTTGATGACCTGTACCTGCTGTGCGGAATTGCACCCCCTCCAATCAGAAGATCAGTGTCCACAAAAGTGGAACGTACAAAACAGGAGGATGACCCTCGCCACCCTCTATTCCAGCACGTCCCGGCACCAAAGAGGTTAAAGCCCAGGAATAGTTTCCTACATACGGCTCAACCCCTGGATGGCACCCCCGTTGCTGTAGAACGGATGCGTGGAAGAAACAACTTCAATCAAAACCCCAAACGCTGCCACTAGACCCTGAGGAGACCCTACCAGTAGGAGCCAAATAGACATGGCCAGTTTGGCTCTGCCTCAACCTCCTCAGAACAGGGGTTGGACGGTGTCAAACCCTCATGCAGAAGTGGGGGTACGACCGTGATGGATCCACCAATTTTGACCGCGGGGAGGCACCCCAAACTATGGAGCACCTCCTAAACTGCCCTGCTAATACCAGAGCCCTGCAAGCCAGAAGATCTTAAGGACTTCAACCCGTGTGCCAGAACCTGTGTCATGCAGTGGCTAGGAAAAGTGTAGCAACAGGACAACAACAACAATTTCGCGTGAGTTTTGCACATGTGATCAAATTGGAGTTTCTTTTTCATTTTGGTTTCATTCAATTCCATTTTAAGGCAGCCAAGATTTTACTCTGAATGTTCATTTTCGTTTTCGGGCATCCTATTTCGTTTTAATGCATTCAAGACTGAATTTGTAGCAGTCTTAAATTAACTCTTTGCAACCTTTTGACGGTAGAGGCGTTCAAATTAGCGAACATCTGTGCTTTTATAACGTATAACCATCATTTTCGTTTCTCATTCATTTACGGGCAATCGCTTTCATCGTTTGGTCATTTAAATTAATAAAGAATATTAGTCGATATATTTTCCTATTTTCCTCCGTAGTTCATTTTCCCCCAAAAAAATCTTGATGACAGTAAAATATGCAAATGTTACAAACTGATATGACAGATGTAACAAAATAGTTGATTGAAAGGGACTAAGATAATTTCTTTTTCACTGTTGATCTTTCTATTTGTTTAAACGTTTGAGCAAGTGGCATATTTACGTTGACGATTTCTTGACGTGCAAGACATTGGGACACGTATTTATGGCAATGATTATGCATCGGGAACACTTATTTCTCAAACGTTTTCTTGCGTATGTTTGACCGACCACTTACCGTATTCAAAGGGCCCATGCAAAGTAAGTTTTCAATGCAAACCTTGAAAATATATACGTCTTTGTGTCACATTTAACCTTATTTTCAAGTTTTATTTTCCATTTTGAAAGGGGTTTTTGGTGCCTTCTCCGTTGCTATGATAGTGCAAAGTTTCATATTCATTAGAAAACCTGTAATGGCATTAATGTTACATGACTATTTTAGCACAAAAAGTTGCTAGAATTTTGATATTTTGCTGTCATTTTTTTTTATTTGGTGATTCTTTGATGTGTCATTACATGGCAGTAGGCCAATGATCAACCCTTCCTCACAAAATAATGTTTTCAATTAGCAAATTTTAGATGAATATTTGAAAGAAAAACTGAACAGTGTCTTCCTGAAATGACATCACATTTAACAGCGCACACTTAGTCCGAAAAAGCATGGAAACTTTTAAATGTTCAAGTTCTTTTGCAATAAGAATAACCAACCATTAAATTTGTAGTTTTCTTACATTTCACAGTCGTAAAGAGTTGCACAAAAAGGATTCCTGAGAAACATTCATTGCACATACCCTATGATTAAGAAAGCAAGGCATCTACAGATCTACGGATTGAAGACATCAAATATGATTTACGCTAAGGAATATGGACACGTATGAAGTATTAAACGATGTTCGACAAAATGTAAAATAATTATGTTTGCCCATTAATGAAAACGAATGCCCGATCAACCCCTTCCTGCTGGTTTAGGCGAAATTGAATGAACAACGCGATACTTTTAATATGAATGCATCTTTGATAGGGACGAGTGAAGCTAAAAGGCGATAGAATGCTCGGATAGTAAAATTGAATGATTCTTTTTGATTGTCGAATGTCGATCTGAGTGATCTTTCAATTTCAATCTAAATTGAATGAGCCAGGCGGTAGATTGAATGAAAACTTGGCGAAATTGACCTGGAAAACCTAGGTTTTTCCCGGCGAATTTCCTATTTTTTCTAATCATTTTCATTATCAGCCATTCAATTTCGCGTGAGTTTTGCACATGTGGTCGAATTGGGGTTTCTTTTTCATATCGGGTTCATTCAATTTAATTTTTGGGCAGCCAAGATTTTGCTGTGAATGTTCGTATTCATTTTCGGGCAGCCTATTTCGTTTTGGTGCATTCACGACTTAACTTGTAGCAGTCTTAAATTAAGTCTTTGCAACCTTTTGACGGTTGAGGCATTCAAATTAGCAAACATCTGTGCGCTTATAACGTATAACCATGCTTTTCGTTTCTTATTCGTTTATGGGCAATCGCTTTCATCGTTTGGTCATTTAAATTAGTAACTTTTTTAATCGATATATTTTTCTATTTTCCTCCGAGGTTCATTTCCCCCACCCCCCAAAAAAGTCTTGATGACTGTAAAATTTACAATGTTACAAATTAACTGATATGAGGGAAACAAGATGTAACGAAATAATTAACTGAAAAGGACTAAGATAATTTCTTTTTCACTGTTTATCTTTTCTACTTGTTTAAACGTTTGAGCAAGACGTGCAAGACATCAGGACACGTGATATGTTTGGCAATAGTTGTACCATCGGGAACACTTCTCTTGTGTTATTTCTTAAATGTAGCGTATGTCTGACCGAGCGCTTACTGTATTCAAAGGGCCCATGCAAAGTAAGTTTTCAATTCAAACATTGAAAATACATCTTTGTGTCACATTTAACCTTATTTGCAAGTTTTATTTTCCATTTTGAGGGGTGTTTTGGTGCCTTCTCTGTTTTTATGCTAATGCAAAGTTCCATATTCAATCCAAAAAAAATGTGATGGCATATCGGGCATGATTAATGTTACATAGCTATTTCAGCACAAAAAGTTGCTAGAATTTTGGATATTTTGCTGTCAGAATTTTTTTTATTTTTGGTGATTCTATGATGTGTCAGTACATGGCAGTAAGCCAATGAGCAACCCTTTCTCACAAATGTTTTCAATTAGCAAATTTTGGATGAATAATTTAAAAGACAAACCTTTCAATTGAACATTGTCTTCCTGAAATGACATCACAATAACAACGCGCTCATACGTAGTCCGGAAAAGCATGGAAACGTTTAAATGTTTAAAGAAGTGCACTTTTGCAATGAGATTAAACAACAAATTGTTGTCCCTAAATGTGTAGTTTCCTTACTTTCCACAGTAGTAAAGAGTTGCACAAAAAAAATCCTGACAAAAATTCATTGCACATACCCTTTAATTTAGAAAGAAAGGTATCTATGGATTGAAGACATCAAATATGATTTCAATACGCTAAGGAATACGGACACGTACATGAAGTCTTAAAAGACGTTTGACAAAATGTGAAATATGTTTGCCCATTGATTAAAACGAATGCCCGATCAACCCCTTACTGCTAGTTTAGGCGAAATTGACTGAACAACGCGATACTTTTAATATGAATGCATCTTTGAGAAGGATGAGTGAAGCTAAAAGGCGATAGAATGCTCGGATAGTGAAATTGAATGATTCTTTTTGATTGTCGAATGCCCATCTGCGTGATCTTTCAATTTCAATCTAAATCGAATGAGCAGGCGTTAAATTGAATGAAAACTTGGTGAAAGTGGCCGGGAAAACCTATAGTATATTATGAAGGTAAACATTCTTTTGGAACTAACAGGTTGTTTCAGTTCCTTTTATTCAAACCAGAGTAACGGTATACCCACCTTTGCTTGTATGACTTGACACTGATCACCCCAGGCTTGTTACAAACGGCTACTATGCACCTCTCATCACAGTCTTGCAATGGACGGGTCAGTTCCTTGAGTTCTGGGTTGAAATTGAGACACAAATCCTCTAACGCTCATTGAAAAATTAGACTGAGTTTCACAAATGGCGTTGTCGATAGGTGAATATCCAGTATGGGCAGTTGTGACTCTGGCTCTACTGTGAGAAATGATCCACGATACTAGAAAGGTCAACAGACGTTTGACGGAACTATTTTTTTCCCCGATGAGGTGTGTCTAGATAATGAATGATTTCAACGGGTAACTTATAAAGCCGCTAAAAGCGATTCATAGGAGATTTAAATACAGCGTATACCATGTAAGTGTTTTCTTGACTTTGGTTTGCAGAACGAATTGAAGTATATTCGCACTACTCTATGACTACATAATCTAGATCTCAAATAGTTCGTAAATCCTACTGCGTATTACTATTGCATATGGGAAATGAGGTTGGCTGTTGTCATGCTTACCAAATCTATTGTAACGGGACCTTATTGGGTTCTTGTCCTCCGAGTCCGGCCAAACGCAAGAAAAGAGGACAAACACACAGGATTTCCAACTTCTGAAGAAACTCTTATTTATTCAGCACAACAACTCTGTGGTCAACCTGCCACAATGCTACCAGTACCACGACTGCTGATTCCCAGCATAGAAATACACACAGTCTGAACAAATGTATACAATTGTAACAACAAAAGAACCCCACTTAAGCAACCTATTTATAGAGCCTATTTCCGGAGCGTGCGCTGGCTATATAGACTCAAAACCAGGTCAAGTGCGCGCCGCCGGATCCCCTCCGCCGGAGCACTAGTGCTAGAAACAATGACATTAAAAGTACTGCATAGACTGTTCGTTACACTGCCCCCTCCCAAGAATCTGCCTATTCTCCTGAATAGGGGCACAAATACAACACATTTTACATGAACTGATATTTCCGATTTTCCAAAACCTCTTTTTTTCCATATATGTAGAGAACAAAACACTCATTTGTATTTTTAACAGGGTTTACAAGACTAACACTGTCACTTTTAGAAACAAAGAATTTTTTTTTCAAGTTTACAAGACTCAAAAAGGTTATTAAAAAGAATGTACTTTGCATTGGTTTTATATTACTTTATTTTCTGGAACAAGAATCACAAGAGTTCACTGTCTATGATTTTATTAATTTATTTTTTGGGATGTCCTCAAGAATGGTGGTTGATGATGATTTAGGCCCCACTCTGGTTCCTAAATCAAACAAAAACACAACACAACAATTGGCGAGGACTATCCTCAACTCGTCGGTCCCCGATGCTGGGCCCTCATGTGCCGGGTCAAGTAGTCTGACCGTCCGTAGGACTTCGGGCATTCCCAGCACTGGTAACTCCGTTCTTCATGCGCTGCTTTTTCATGCCTCCTCCGAGTAAACGAGGAGACATACTGCTGACCGCATACCCTGCATGTGTACGTCGCCTTGCCTTGAACTGGCTGACTGTCTTTCGTCTCACCACCGCTGATTTGTCACAAACATCCCCGTTACATTATTAGGTGTTGGGCTTTAGCCCAAAACCTATTGTTTTTGCTAGGGTTTTTAGGGGTTTTTTTCTTCTATACACATTCGTTTCCAGAACTGTGTATCAAATTTAAAACATATATGAACTTCAATTGTCAATACATGAATGCACAACCTACCGCAGATGTGCTTTTTTGCAATTACGTAACCATGACGTCATCACGGGTCACGTGACGTCACTTCAAAGTTTAATAAATTTAATCTTTGAAATTCCATATAAAATCAACCGTGAGAGACCGGAACCTGAAATTTGCGGGAATCGACATGGTAATACCTGATCTTCATTTTATCTTGTGCGCGTAAAATCACGTGACCCTTCCTTCCGGTCGAAACCGGAAGTGCCTAATAATTTTAGAGTGGAAAAATATATGAACTTGCTTTTAACGATTTAAGTGTCTGCCTGGATTGACCTTTCAAAAAAAATAATGGGTGACGCCATGAAGTGTTGGAGCGCCCTCTAGCGGCAGGTTAAAAAACGTCAAAAACGCATTTTCACTTGATGTCTGTGGCGAAGTTTGTGGTAATCGCTTCAAAGTTAATGTACATGATGACCATAATGCAGATAACACCTGTGCGGGAAAAAAAAAATGATAACGTCATCAGACCGGAAGTTACAATAAAAAGACCTTTAAACCTTCAAAAATTGCTAGAAAATATACCGTGATAGATATAATCAAGATTTGGCTGAATATAGCAGAGTTAAAATAGCTCTTGAACTTTCTGGTAATGACGTCATAATGACGTCATCAAGTATCGTATTACAAGCAATCAAAGATTTCTAGATTTAATCTTTGAAAATCAATATAAAGTCAACTGCTACAGATTTGATTTTGTTTTTTATGGCAATCGATACAATATTGCAGGGTCTTCAGTTTTGGTATTAAGTGCAAAATCACGTGACCCTTCCTTCCGGTCGAAACCGGAAGTGCCTTATAATTTGAAATTGGCAGAAGATGCGAACTTGCTTTCAACGATGTGAGTGACTGCCTAGGCAGTACTGTACAAACGTATTACAGGCGACGTCATCAAATGTTAGAGCGCCCTCTAGCGGCAGTTTAAAAACGTCGAAAACGCATTATCACTTGATGTATGTGGCGAAATTTGCGGTAATCGCTTTAAACCTAACATACATGATGAACTTAATGCAGAAAAGACCTGTGCGCGAAAAAAATGGATGACGTCATCAGACCGGAAGTTATAAAGAAAAGACCTTGAAACTTTAAACGATTGCTAAAAAATCAACCGTGAGAGATATAATCAAGATGTGGCTATATATAGCAGAGTAAATATAGCTCTGGGGGTTTCTGGCGATGACGTCATAATGACGTCATCAAGTGTCATTTTACAAGCAAATAAAGATTTCCATATTTAATCTTTGAAAATCGATATAAAATTTACTGCTACAGATTTGATTTTGTTTTTTATGGCAATCGATAAAATATTGCAGGGTCTTTATTTTTGGTTGTAAGTGCAAAATCACATGACCCTTCCTTCCGGTCAAAACCGGAAGTGCCTTATTAATTGAAATTGGCAGAAGATGCGAACTTGCTTTCAACGATTCGAGTGTCTGGGCAGTACTGTACGACAATTTTACAGGTGACGTCATCAAATGTTAGAGCGCCCTCTGGCGGCATGTTGAAAAGTCAAACATGGATTTAAACATGCATATTTTGAGTTGATGTGTGTGGCAAAGTTTGCGGTAATCCATGGCCCAACACCGTGTGGTTGTTCCTACAACCTCTAGTTATTATTAATTTCATATTACAGGTACACTAAAGGGAGCGGCTTCAGAGATGTAAAATTGTTGAACAAATAAACAAACCAGCATTTTTTTCATTTTTTCCTCAGTTTGTGTCTCCCGTAGTTGGTTCCTTCATGGATATTGATATTGTTTTAATACGCATATCGTATTGATATCGGCTGTTTTTATGCTGGTATCAAATCTATCATTCTTGCGAGTTAATCATTAAAATGCTCATGTAATTGACATTTTTCTGCAAGCCTTGAACGTTTGCTCTCTCATAGAATCTGTGTTTGTTTTTGGTCCGTGTGTTTTGGGAGGGGGGGGGTTTCAGATAATTCACATTAATAATTTGCTTGGACGATTCCAAGACTTGAAGGGGGGGGAGGTCGTGTGTTGATTAGACCATAAAGGGGGGGGGGGGGGTAGACGCACTGTCTGCATTTCCCCCTGATATCAACGCATCTGTGTGCGCAGCCTAAGGCTAACTTTTCTTCATTTACGAGACAGTGTATCTATAAACAAGTATAACAAGTATAAACGATTCTTCATTTACGAGACAGTGTATCTATAAACAAGTATAAACGAAACAGAAAATACGTCTAAGGCCTATAGCTCTCATGAACCTGTTTGTGTTGTCATCTGATTATCAGCAGTCCCCTCTTTTGATCCTGGAAGTGCAATGACCGGTGTTTTCCTTATGCCCATGCTTTTATTATCATCATTTAGGTATTGGGCCTACATTGTATGCTTCCATCCGAGCATGGTTGCGTTTTTCTATCCATGTAAACGATGTTTTGAAACCCGTGTCGGAAATCGACATTTTGCGAAAATGCCAAGCCTGAATATTATTTCAAACTTGTATAGGATTCTCTGCAGAATTAGTCCAATTAGCAGCCGACTTTGACGCACAGAATAGACGTCTCGTTTATTTGCGGACCGGAGGACGTGACAAACCTCACCCCAGAGGAGGGGCAACAAATCCAATCCTGACCCTTCAGCAGGTGGGTAAACTGGGCACAGCTCCTTGTAGTTAAACACCCGAGTTGCCCGCAAAACACTTTGAATCGACCTTACGCGAGATGGTCGTCGTAGCAATGAATACACAAAAGATTTACTCATGCATATCCCAGCGAAACTAAGGAATTGCCCTCTAAAGTGGCTGCTATAAAGCAAAACGTTATTATAGAAAGAGCGATATACATGTAAAATAGGAAGCTGTGGTGTAAAAACAATATTTAGGGTGAAAGAAAATATTGCTAACCAAGATACTTGGTACACATATTTCTGATATCAGTTTATTTTTGTTCACTAAGTCCAAAAATTCCAGATGTAAGTTGATATAAGGGTTACAAAAAATATAGAAGTCCATTAATATTCCTGTCATGTCAGGTTAAATTTTACAATAAACATTAATAAAAATGCTTCTAAATGTTAACATTTATTGCATACTCTAGTGTTTCACATCAAATCCATAAATGTGTGACTTTTGCTGGAATTAAACCCCTCTCCCAACAAAATAATGAAAGAATGCAAAAAGAAATTCAACAAGTGCTTAGAAATCGAAGTTCAATATTCTCATTTTATAGTTTCTTCAAAAAATTTGCAAACTTCGGAAACCTACATTTCATAATAAATGGTTATTTACTTAAAACTTCGACAATATGATCATGGGTAAAACAATTCACGAGACACAAACATTTCAATGTTTTATAAACTTGGTGACCTCAAGTTGAAATTTTCTTATCCAACTGATAGTTAGTGACTATTGAATAAATGAGAAAGATGCATGATAATGTGTAAAAGAGGGAATAAACCGTGCAATCATAATGAAATTCATCACATTAATCACATTAATGTATCAATTAAGTTCTCTCACACAGTCGGTTGTTGTCGTTACGAACAATTTCAAGAAAATAACAAAACGGTAGTTGAAAAAAAAATCATGATGCAGTTCTACACAATTGATCATTCAATAAAACGAATAAAAAGTATATCTTTGTGGTTTTTGTTTAATGATGTACACCCCCGCAAAAAAAAACACTTATAAATGTAAAAGCTTTTAAAAGCTTAACTTTTCCTGCTTGCCACTTAGGTGCTCAATCAAAGAGGTCAAAAAAATAACTTGAAGAAATTATCACATCGTTTTACTGTTTTACAAGTATGCTGGTCCGAAATAATTATAAAAACTTTCGAATTCAAACGTACATTTCGTAATAACTTTTATTTTATCTTAACCCTAAAAGGGCCGGGTTATTTTGACCATCTCTCAGCCGGGGTGGGCGGTTGACCAGAAAAATTCGAAAATTGGTCGGGAAAACCTATGTTAAAATATAAATTGAACACGGGCTGCTATGGAAATACAAAAGTGAAATAATTATGTCATCAAACCATGTTTGTCCAAACCCCTGTTAACAATAATTGAATGCAAAATAATTTTAAAAAATCCTCTCAGAGTACAAAGATATTATTTACAAATAAAGGTACATCGACAATATGATAAAACCTTAGATGGCAAGACCAAAAAAAATAACTAACAATTTTTTAAAAATCTTCAACAGACACTTTAATCTTTTGTGATTTTGTGATTTTCTTTGCTCACAATGACTCGAGAGAACACTGAGTTTTCAGTGTTTATAAAAATACGCCGGTGAAGGGCCAAAATAATCACGTTAACAACAACGCGCCGGGTACATAAACTGCAATACATACAATTTAATTTGAATAAACATTTTTTTAAGATAGAGTCTATCATTTGCAGCTATCCAAAAAGTAACTGACGTAATTATTGTTGAAAAACGTACTTGGTTGAAAGATAGTTAGGGGACTAAACTCCCTGAAACGTTATTCTTTCTGGCAAGCTGTCATTATGAAGAAATCAACGAAAGAAGGCCTTTCCAGCCATGCGCGGTTGCTATAATTCGTCGGATCAGTGCGCAACATCGCGTAGCTGCAATCAGCTCAGTGAGAACGTGTCTCAATTCAAAACATGATTCAGCAACTTTTGATTTGAAATCGAGATCCTAGAATGCTGTTTTTCTCGAAATATACAGCTGAAGCTGAGCTGAAACTTCATCAGGTTAGTTGTTCAGCACCCTTCTTTAGATTTTAAGCACCTTTGTTGCTTCAAACGAACAAAATGCACAAATTACAAATGATGGACTATACCTTTAAGTAACACAAATAACTAAAGAAAATAGGAATAATGAATATACAAACATGAATTAATATTCAAAGGGCACATGAGGGTAATTTTTTTTATGTTACTCTTAAAATTGTCCCATTAAACCTTATATAAAAAGTTCATTTTGCCGTTTTCAAGGCATTTAGGTGCGTTTTTGGTTTTATGCTAATGCGAATGTCCATATTCATGAGCAAAAGTGTGATATCATATCAGGCAGAAAGTTCAATGTGGCAACTGGTTTGTGCACAAAAAGAATTTCGGATATTTTGCTGTTGAAAATTTTCTTTTTTTCGGTGATTCGTTGTTGTGTAAGTACAGAGCAGTATGCCAATGAGAAAACCTTTTTTGTTTACATTTGTACACAAAACCCTTACACTAAACAGTGTCTCCCTGAAATGACATCACGGCAACAGTGCCCTCAGATGTTTAAAAAAAACATGAACAAATTTAAATGTTTAAAGAATTGCACTGATGAATAAAATAAACCAAAAATAGAAATGTGTTTCCATACACATGTACGTTTGTTTATGGTGTAAATCGAGGATTTCCCATTGTGCCTCTTCCTCGTTCCATTGTTCATGCTCCAACTTTTGTGTAAGAGCCTTCATTAATTTTATACACCTTTTGTTATCGAGCTCGTCCTCGATTCGATTTCTGTCCTCAATTACGCTCCACCATTATGCTTGAATGTGTGTTCTCGATTGACACGCACAAACAAGCGCTAGCACACGTTTGTTATGTAAATCGAGGATTTTCGGGGGGTTTTCCTCTTCCCTTTTCCTTTGTATCTCTAACTTTTTCGCACCGGCTCTCACTGGTTTTGTACACGTTTTCTCATCGAGGCCGTCCTCGATTTGGTTCCTGTCTTCGATTCACCGATGATGTTGCCCGTGTGTGTCCTCGATATACACCATTAACAAACGCGCACCCAGCCACACCTGAAATACCTATTGACATTCCCTTGTTTTTGTGTAGTTAAGAAAAACCAGAGAAAAAAACTTGTTTTACTTACACTGTGAAAACCCTTTTAACCCAATGTTTATATCTTGATTTCCTCTAGAGTTGCTCTTCATTTTGCGACGGATAAGCCTAACTCAAACATGTCTCTAAACCTGTTTTCCAGAGAGGGGGAAACCTAGTGTGGACGTGTGCAAGTCCACAAAGCGTTCACACTTGCTGCATCCTGTGAACCTCTTTTGTTCACAGGTCTACAAAAAAGTATGGAAGGTTTGAGCATGTGTGTGGAAAGGAGTAGTCTCATCATTTTTAGGGGATACAGTTTATTCTAAGCCGTGAATTTGTCCATACTTGTTTTTATTCGAAAAAAAATTACCCATTTTAGATTTTAGTGAAAAAAAGGTTAAAATAATACTAAAAATATTTTATTTTGTATCATATGTTTCCCGCTTACTTTAACAATTGTATCAATCAAATTCCAAGGAAATATTCTTTAATTCCGATTTAGGATCGAAAAATATTGCAGTGTATTTGAGAGGCTGATACCGAACGAATGTTCAATTTAAGAACAATAAAGAGCTCATGAGGAAAATAAGTATGTTTCACAAAGGGGGGTTTCTCAATTTCCGTCCGTTTAATTTCCTTACGTACAATTGGCTTGTAATAACAGGGTGAGTCAAAAAAGCGGAACCCAAACCCCAAAATTATATGTCATATTTTAAAAAAAATTTGTAGCACTTAAAATAATAATGACTAGAAAGCCAACTTCATGAGCTATTTTTAGATGAAAAAAATAAATTACTGAAATTGCTCAATCCATTCAAAGAGTATCACCATTTAAACGCTATGACCCTAAAATCTGTTTCGTCCAAAAAAAAAGCAATTTATTCTGTATTCTGACTGTTTGGAACATCAAAGAAAAAGACACAGAACACTTATTTCAACAACTGTCATTACTGTAGTACACAATGTATTTATTGACAACCCTGGTTTATAAACAAGTAATATTATAATTGCTAAAATCAACTTTTTTTTAAGACGGGCCCTCAAAAGGACTTTGTTGAATATTTTTAATGTTTAACCTGAGGTTTTATTGCTGTTGATGTTTGAAGGCAATTGTGACGACGAATCTTAAAATAGCATTTTTGGACGCGCGTGAAAGAGGTTTTAGGGTCATTGTGTTTAAATGGTGATATTCTTTGAAAGGATTGACAAATTTCAGCATTTTTTTCATCTGAAGGTTGCTGATGAAATTGGATCTCCATTCATTATTATTTTTGGTGCTACATATTTTTTTTTTAATGAAATATAAGTTTTGGGGTATGGGTTCCGCTTTTTTGACTCACCCTGTATTTGTGAAATAAATCAAGCTGTCAAACTGGACTCTCTGTCAGTAGGTCCCTGCTTACGCAATCCCGAGGCGTGTCCTTAGATTCTGCAACATAAAGGTTTGCAACTTTGTTTTTAAAGCGTATTGTAATTATATCATTAACTTTAAGGTGGAAAAGTACTGACATTTTTGGAAAATTGGAAATAAATTGTTAGTTAGAGTTAAAATTTATATTCAGAGGGGGTTAGATTGTCTCATTGGATTAACATCCCCATTTTACCATCACGCAGTGTGTGGAACTGAATTCATTCTTTCCAAGTAAGCGATTGTTTTCTCAAAATAATTGTCCTCTGTTTTCATACCTTTATATCCTCGATACCTCTTCTGCTTATTGTTCCTCTGCAATTAATTGAAAAAGAGAGAATTGCAGAAGTCATTCAATGCGTTCATTGATCCTGGGTTATAGCGAGCTCCTTCACTTCAGTCGATATATTGTTATTCCTATCGATATTAAAGTGCTTACTATGAAAAACAAAACAAAATTAATATCTCAAACAAAACTGCTAACGGAGTCCTTCACCAGCTACTGACGTATTCTTAAACACGTGTCGATAGGTCTCGGTTTGTTGTTTCGACTTTTTTATCATGTCGGTTCAAAGAAAACCACTGTAACATTGTGCAAAATCTTCGTTTCTCCAAAGGTTTTTTTTTAATTATACGAAATCAATTATGTAAATGATTAATAGGAAATACCTCATGCATGCAGAATGATTTTCCGACATGCTTGGAAGCGTCACTGACTTTACATAATTGATCAACTGGGAGTTTTCACTGGAGTTTTCAACTGGGAGTTTAGTGCCCTTATCCCGCTTCTGTGCATATTATGACAACATTTTATCCAAGGATATTGATATTGGCTACAAAATATGTACTCTATAATTGATTAATAATTGAGAGTGTTCATGAGACTTCAAACAGAAATTCTGTGTGATCAGGCGTAGGCCCCAATTTACCTTGCACAATGCAATAACCAAACCAATAATGGCAGCCAATGACAAGCACAAAGCAACTGCAAACCCAATCGCGGCATTTTGAGAGATGTCTGCAGCCTCCTGAACCGCACATTTAAAGTCCAACTTAGGCATTACCGTGTCAGCTGTGGTAGGTTGAAGTGATGTGAAATCTGCAAATACACTTTTGAAATTCGTTACAAACTCACTACATTATGTTGTTTTATTCATTAATTTTGATAACTGCCTTTGTGTTTGAGACTCAGTCGGAAAAAGTCTTGCTAAGGAATAAGGGGGCTTTAAAGGTTCTAACACAGACCTTTTTAATCAAAGCACCTGAATGATAATGACTGTCATTGCTCTTGAAGGCATTTAGCAAAGGTGACCATGACAAATCATGCATGGCATCACTTATGCTGCATTTTGAATTGTAACAAAGTACTCACAGGGCACACATTCGTTTCCATGGGATTTGTTTTTATAAAGACATTGCACACAAAAACATTATAACCAAACATATATTGATAAATAAAACAATCGAAATCCCAAATAAAGGCTGTGTACCACGAAAGCCATCTCGTTGAATATCATTTCAAATGGCATCGTACATTATCAGCACTATAGGTAAGATAATGAAAGGGGGAAAAATATTGGAACAGACAGATTGCACTTGTGGGAGAAAACAAGGTTACCGTAATTAGCAAATATTAGGAAAATGTATTATTTTGTTTTGAGAAAAAAGTGAACATGTCATTTTCATCGTCTTTGCATCATGAGTCGAGGTGTGCAGAGTACTGATATAAGTTCTACAAAACAATTTGTAGACTTTGTCGAGAACAATAAATTCCATTCTCACGTGGTGCATTTGCGATATAGGGAGCTGTGGTGAAAGTCACCAACACGTGGCTTCCATTACAGGCCCATATTTGACCTGATATCTTTGTGGGTAATAGTGAGACTTTTCTGCGTCAAAACGACTCTGCGCCAAGGTTTCCTGTGCAAAATTACCCGGAACGTGATCCAGAACAGTGTCATTTCTACCCTGAAAATTGTCATATTTTACCCTGAAAAGCGTCGATCAGGTCGGATCATGGTACCCAGAAATAAATACCAAGACTCACGTGGTGTTTGTGAGGTATAGAAGGCTGTCACCGTCACGTGGCTACCATTCCTGGCGCTTAGGACATCCCCGTATGCTTGACATCTGTACATGTACCTGTCCACATTACTCGCTACAATTGGGATTGATGCTGAAGTAGTGAAGGTGTTCAACGAGTACTCACCTAAAACACAACACAAAATTCAGAATTATTATTATTTCTGTAGCTGAGGCCGGAAGCCAATGCATGAACTTGCTAATCATGGAAAGGTAATACCGATAAGGGTATTGGCGCATGCTGCAGTTTACCACAGCAATGACAAACCAAAAGCTGGAAGCGAACAATAGGCAAACAACAATCAAGGCATTTGGGGAGCTATATGGCATGCTTTGGAAGGTGTTCACCACACAACAACAAAACAGAGCTATTATTATTATTTCTCTATAGCTAAGATAAACGCCAATTGCATGATCTTGGCAAGCACAAAGGATATGCATTAGAAAATACTTGCTTGGCAGTGCATGTCACAAGCCAAAGAAGATCCTGTTTGCTAAAAAAAAAAAAAAGTTATGCCTCAATCAAGCGTTGCTGCAACTGGCCATGGTACGATCGGTATGGAATAATTCGCACGTACAGTTGAGAATCATGACTTCTCGCACTTCATTTAAATCTGAACTACCGTACGTCAGTTAAACGTTCAGTAAGCCATATTTCTGCAAATGTGTGAGCATTTTTTTCGCTGTCTTCACTGATTAAACAAATCTAAATCTGTGCTGATCTACGGAGTTCACAAACTTGCTTGTCATAATAATAAGGAGCCGGATGGGAATTTTCTGTTTATTTCTCCCCAAAGGGTTTTTCGCAGGGTTTTCGCCCCTCCCGAGTCAGCAAATGTATGGCCATATATTTTCTTGATGTCACAAGATATGTCCAAATTGTTTTTGTTTACGTAATTCCCCTCATAGTAAAGCCAGTTAGCGATGTTGTTTCACATTTTACATTTAGTTGTAACAGTTTTATTGCATTGTATAGTGTATTGTATACACATACAATACAGTGTAGTGATATATTGAATACTTCAGGGCCCCAATGTAAACTGTTTGGGCATACCATAGGTATAACAAAATGTAATAAATAAATGCATAAAAAAGTGTCGTAATAAATATATGCTCGACTGGGCTGGATTTACCACTGGAGATACGTTTATTAGAATACAGGTTTCCTTAACAGCTCCATGAAATCTTAGTACGACTAATGCAAAGAGATATTCAAGCCTTGGACATAATTAAAAATTACTGCGCGCAAAGATGTTTCAATTCAAAGACATGCTATACAAGAATATTTCCAATCTTACGGGGGGATTCAGATTTAGTAGGCTAACCCCGTACTTACTCGGTTTTACGGTGAACCTGTCGCTGATGAGTTGTGTGTCACCGTCACTGTACTCCAGCAGCCATCCGAGAGCCACGGCAGGCTTGGTATCCCGTACAATGCAGGTCAGCATTGGTTTCTTGATGTCGTTCGGCAACTCTGCCTCGCAGGCAGTCCCGGAGATGCGTTGGGTGCATTGGGTTACGTCGGGAAACGGCTCTTTGGGAGACAGTAGGCAACATATCAACAAAAATAGCTTTGTTGACAAACTTAGAATACGAGACACTATTAGTGTCACTAGAATGTTTCTTAGACGACAACTGGTCAAAATGCTAGAAACTATTTTCCAGTTCAGAGAATGTTTTCAAACTTTGACTTCTAAACCCCAATGGGTCTGCATGTTAAAAAAATAATCCTGAACTGTCTCCGCCCTTCAGAAAGATGGTTAAAAACTGAGTTGGACAAAATATTGCCCTTTTTCAACCAATGAAAATCACTGGTTACTAATCGCAACCCACTCACCTTTGACACGCATATTTAAGTGTCTGCCATCCAGTAACCCTGTTGATTTCGGTTTGACCTTACAGTAGTAGGTCCCTTCATCTGAGTCGGTGACGTTCTCAATAACCAGAGAGAAATTTCTGTTGATGTCATACACGCCCTGCTGGATGCCGTTTTGTGGAGCGACGTTCCCTTTGAAGTAGGATATCAAGATGTTTTCATTTCGTACCCTGGGGAAGTACCAGTACATGACTTCGATCTGATCCAGTGGGATTCGCCCGGATGCGACGAGAGGGCAGGACAGGATGCCAGGGTTGCCTCGCTCCAAGAAGACGGTTCCATCCTCAGCATTACTTATGTGGATGCGAGTAACCACCACAAAAAGAACTACAGCGGGGATAATATACCAATAAAATACTAATTTTGTTAGAAACTATAAATAATAAGTCATAAATTTCTACCGTCATGACGGTGGGGATATTAATGTAACAAATTATTTTATGAAGCAAAACAGTAAATATTGCATATGGTTGTTGTCCAGTGCAACTCGTAGCAACTCGTAGGACACTTTTGGTGATGACCTTTCTTTTACCCCTATCAGACCCCATTTGACTGGAAGGGGGAGAAAAGAAAATTTAGTTGTATAGGGGGCAGTCCCAGAATGGTGGGACATTTGTTTTGTATGAATGATTAAAGTGATTGATCCAACAGCTGTGCTGAGCAATTTTATAGTTTAGACAATATACTCCTCGCGGGGTTCACGTACTATTATGTGAACATTAAAGAAATGATTAGTCTTTTTGTAATAATTATTTATATAATATGAATGAAACAAAGTCAAACCAATTGCAGCCAGCAGATAGTTTTTTTCTTCTTTTAGTTGAATCCTAAAATCTTTGTCCAGTAGCGTGACAAAGGGGGCCAGGGCCACAGGCACTCCGGTTCGAATCACGTCCCCCACCCTTAGAATTTAGAGCTCTGTGCCCCCCCCCCCCCCCAGTGCGTAGCTACGGGGGGCGTGGGGGCGACTAAGAAAGAGAAAATGAGCTAACCCTAACCCAAGCCCCCCCCCCCATGAAACCTTGTCGCCCCCCAGCAAGGGCGGATCCAGAACACAATTTTGAGGGGGGCCCAAAAAAAAATTGGTACCCCAAAAAAATGGGTCTAAAAAATTACGGCGTGGGGTTCGGGGCCCGCTTAAGGGTCCCGAAAATTTTTTGGATTCTAGATGCTCTGTGGTGCGATCTGAGGCAATTTCTGACCACTTTAATCAATTTTTTTTGAGGAAAAGATGGTGGTGTACTCATTGCCTGCCTTTATTGCGATGTCACATTAAAAAAAAAAATTGGTTTCGTTTTTTTTGGGGGGGGGCATGGCGCCCTTTGGCCCCCCTGGATCTGCCCGTGCCCCCCAGTCGCCCCCACTGAGATTTTGAGTTTCTAAAAAAATTACCAGATAGTAACATGACGCCCCCCACGAAATGTTCCAGCCCCCAGCGCCCCCCACCTAAAAAATTCCTTGCTACGCCACAGCCCCCAACAAATTGGACCCAAGTTACGCCACTGTTTCGGTAAAAGACATTATGCGTTAAGGCTGAGTTAGAGGGAAGGTTTTTGGTTCGCTTGGAAAGGCATGAGTAAACCTTTTGTACGTTAATTGCAACAAACTAACAGAATGACAACGCACGCTCTCTGAGATACAGCAACACATTGGCCTGCTGCATATACCTGCCGCTGTTGTGAATCGAAGAATTGTTTAACAAATACAGATGATACGTTCCTCTCCACAACGTAGAAGAATGACATTATTATTTGGCAATAATCTCTCTTTTTTTACGCCTCCATCGAAAGACCGACCTGATTTGTTTCAAAATGTTCATTTTGACAAGAGTGCAAACGTAATTGGCGCAAGCGCACATTCGCATGGTCTGTATGCCTGATGTGTGCAACAGCTGTCATTTACCTAGAACGATCCACAGGTCTGTTTTGTGTGCTACCTTCACGTTGGAAAGCATCACTGCTGGAAAGAAATTTAAAAAAAAATATTACTACTCCAAATAAGGCGAGCAAATAGGGTGCACTGGACTTTGCTCACATTCATTAATGATCATTAATATGTCAATAACCACATGCAGCCACGGACAATAGCCTCATACAAACATCGCGGGAAATGGCGGTTGTTTCCACCAAACCGTGTCTTACGGCTACCGTATTGGAAAATTATGGATTTTGCTGAGGAAAAAATGCGTCAAAATCCAATATAATGAAACAAAATACTTCAAACTACTACGGCTATTGTGATTTAAATAATAATAATGGAACAGATTTAAATAAGAAAAGAGAATTTGGCACAAACTACAACATTATGGGGGGACCTTTTTCAGGTCGGTGACATTCTCCCCTCTGTTCATGAAAGAACGACATTTTATATATTTACATCCTTTAAAACATACGAGCTACAATGAAATGAGCAAAGAAAACATGAAAAATGGCAGTCAAAAACACAATGGTTATCAAACAAGAAACCTCATGTACTCAGCAACCCTTAAACCGGGCCCTGGCTTAATAATATATATCAAAGAGTTACACATTCTGATTTCAATAATAGAATATATATACACAAATTGACAACCACAAATTTCAAACATTTCACAGTGATGTTAAAAACACCAAGTTAAAACCTTTCCAGGACAATCAATTATTTTGTTTAAAAATTGCATCTTGAAGGATGTGATAAATTTCAGTAAACATTCTATGTACACATACAAGTTATTTCCAGCTTGATAACGTCATTAGACATAAACGAGAAGTGAATACTGATTTATTTCGGACTGAATGTTGATTGTGAAGTTAAATAGTGTATGAAACTTTTAAAAATATAAGTGTATGCATTCACAACACCAAACTACCGGTTTGATGACGTCACAGCATTTGGAAGCAAAAGGTGAACATTGTAATGGTATCGTTATTTGCACTAAGATATTCGACATGGATCAAATGATAGAATTAAATTTAGAATATGATCGTTGGCAAATACTCATAGAAGTAACTTTCGGTCTGATGACGTCATGAATTTAAAACCTTGGCCAAGTTATCTGTGGTTTATCAAAGAATATCAAGGGGCGATTTGGTAAAATTTGAACCTATGGTTTTAGAATTAAAGAAAAGAAGCACGTAACAAAATTTATAACATTTTCATAACGTGGTACAAGTTCACACAAAGTTTTGTGATCATACCGTCAATCATTCGGAAGAAATTTTGCTTTGTTTGATTTCAGGCTAACGTCTTCATTTTGAATTCACCTAACTTTGACCTAAGGTCAAGTGAGTTTACCTACAAAGCGACGAGTAAATAGGCTGCACTGAGACCGCATGCCATCATTATAATAACACTGGACTCTGCTCACATTCCATTTTAATTATTATGTCAATAACCACCTGCGGCCGGGCGGCGGAGAATAGGCCTATACAATCATTGTTGAAAACGGCGGCTTTTGATTGTTTCCCGCCAAACCGTATCTTACAGCCACCATCTTGGAAAAATATGGATTTTACTGAAAATTACTTAAAAATCCAAGATAATGACGCAGAATACTTCAAACTACTCGTAATGCAGTCTACAGAATGAATGCTGAATAACAGTAAGCGAATGTTAGCGCCTGACAATTAATGCAACAACACCCTTTTAATGGAGTAACAATTAGTGTGCCATAAGGGTGCACACCGGTAAATCGGTCCGCCAAGCTCATGAATAAAAGTTATACCCTCAAAATATTCTATATTAGAGAGTTCTGAGCGCCGTAAAATTGGGGAATTGAAGAGATACGGTAATGAACCTCTGGCCCGGACTTGGGGCTTCCAATTCTGAGCATATATAATATTCATATTCCAATTCTGAGCATAATAACTTTGAAGTATGGGCATTTAGCACTAGTGTCTATGGGAGTTTATTTGCAGGTATGCATCCATAAAGCCCTGGACCTTACTACGTGGGCATACAACATGTAGTCCATACCTGTACAGCTACTTCAAGACTCAAGTTGATCTCAACAACAATCATAGACTTGATTGCAAGTCGTTAGACTAAAGTGGTTTATGTCCGTCTTCAGCGCCAGAATCCGCATACCATGCCACCGCCGTTCACGCAACGTGAGCGCTGCAACCAGTCATGCAAAAGTCATGTGTACATATGTACATGCACATTACATGTACGATGTACATGTACATACACGTACACGTACACCGCGCGGCATGGTCTGTAATGCAGTACACGCATGGGATCGCACACGCATGGGTCGAAAATGTACGTGGCGTCCCCGCTACTACGACAGCATGCGGTATGTCGTACCCCCGGCACAGAGCTTGGCAGTCGCGCGCGGCGGACGCGATTAAAACCACTCATTACAGACTTGATTTCAAGTCTACAACAATCAGGGAGGTGTGCCTCACTTGGGAAATGCAACTTTATTTAACAAAAGACTTAATGTAATTTGTGAATAATGTCAAAATTAGATGCAATAAATGCATATGTAAATGTACAAAACTGGGTCATGTACAACTTATTTCCTCAAGTATTTCTTTCAGTTACATAAATTCTGGTATATAGCAGTCTAATCCTAAGAATACAATTAAATTAATTCTTAAAGGTTTCTGATCACCCAGACTTTAGTACAAAACAATGCATATCTCAAACAAATTTGGAATTCAAAAAATCTTCCATTGAACCTGACGCCACTTTTTTTCATCGTGTATCATCTGAATAAAGGTCAGTCATTGCAAAAATGTTGAAAGGCATGAATCTGGGGCTCAGAAACATATCCAGTTTTTTTAGGAAATAATTAGAAAATTGTACTTTGTATTTAAAAACCTTAGTTTCTATCCTAAACTCAAAGCTAAGATTTACATCTGAGAATAATTTTTAAATTCAGAGTTTGCTTCTTACAATCCTGAAAATAGGTTTTCATATCAATGACTCCACTGTATGTGCAGCTTTCCTCAAAAGAAAAGAAAAGGAATTGCTAACTCACTCAAGACACTGGTGTACACTGCAATGTACTATACAGACAAATGTACATGTACTGTACAAATGTACATGTACTGTACATGTACATGTACATAAAACTTTTAAACAACAGATCTGAATCTTACACAGCTTTTAATCCTATCAATTCTTAAACATCTTTAACAATAAAGTTCACACAAAATAGCCATCCTTAATCTATTACAGTTGAGTTATACATGACAATAAAGATAACTTTTGAACATACCTGTTTTAGAATGAAATGATGAATAAGAAGGGTGGAAGCCGTGCACTGGACTATGAACTCGTATTTCTGTGAAATTTGGATAAAATTGGGTCCTAAAAGTGCTCTATCGTGCAATGGAGCGCATAGCGCAGGCATCGGGTTTTTTTTCAAAATGGCGATGGACTTCAGAACTTTTTGAAGGGGTGATCATCTTTGGATGGAAATTTCTCCCAAAAGACATTGGATTAGGCCTTACCCCTCAAAAATTTAACAGAAAATGAAAGATACATACAGCTGTGAGTATTTTTCCTGAATTTCTGAAGTGGGGGGCATTTATCATTGGGGTCTATGGCCTTTGATTTAGCATTAGGTCAGGTAACCGCTACAATAGCGGCACGTGACCCGTTTCCGAAAATGTCCGAAGATTGCCGAATGGATTTCGTCGACAATCTTGGATAGCGCCTGTATATTTTCGGGTATATTACGGGTTTCATTTACCCTGCCATGCTTATTAAAAATCAAAAAATGGGTCGATATTTAATATTCATTGCTTGCATTTAAAAAACTTGAAATTCAGTGACAACTTTGTGCATCACGTTTGCACTGGGATCGTACGAGGGGCGAGCTTGCTGCGTCACACACTATTGTGAATCTGACGACGGTTATTCGGCGCACGTCGTCTCCATTTTGGTTGCGCCTGCTATTTGGGTTCCTTACTTTAAAGAATCCATCTCAATTTTAGTCAATGTTTTCTGTCGGGAAGATAAAACTGTATGATTTGAGAAGCAAGGATTTTTTTTTTAATTCGATCGAACATAAAAGTTTTAATGATAAAGCCAAAAGGGAAACGGAGCCGAGCTTTGAAAATGGGCCATTATGTTAATTTTTATCCCGGTGGCGGTTACCTGACCTACAATTTAGACGTCAGGGCGACGTGGAATTGTCAGGTCAGGGAATCGGACTACTCACTCCCAACAGCGCCCTCTGTTGTCCTGACTACAGCTAATTTTGTTTGGATGGGGTAACACAACAAAAATATCTTGATTCAAGGAAGGTGCTTGTCTTTGTTTGTCTGTGTTCGCCCATTCTCGACGTTGTTGGTTAACAAAATTATTTTGGCTTAGCTTTTGTTTCATTATTGAAATTGATTTTATTTTCTTCAATGATAAATGAATATCCAATTTCGTGCTGTTCCAATGCTGCACTGCAAGCGTAGTCCTTGTTACGCAAGCGTCGCGTACCCATGCCACGGTCACGGGCGTCGCTAGACCATTATGAATGGGGGGCCTCATGAAATTTGCCGACGGACCGTCGCACAAAATGAGTGAAATTGCTTATTTCCATCCAAAATGATCCCTTTAACTCCATTTCTAATTTCCTCCTCAATATATAAATGGTTAATAAAGTTGATTACACTAAATGCATTAAATTTTTCAGTGGTATGGGATAAGTTCAACTTCAAAAATAAATCACATTCATTGCTCAGTATCTAGTATCACGCGTTATCCACGGAGCCAAGTCTCCTTTATAACGTCTGATATCTAAACATATTCAAGCTGGCGCCCCAGCCACTAAATCGTGACGTCATTTCATTCCCAAATCAGGATTAATGGTTTGATTGGTGATTGGTCAATTTGAATGCAGAGTTTTGTACTACAACAGCAGCAAGGCACATATCGCGTTACATGATACAGGAGTGTGGCACAGGTTTTTTTTATATATATATATCAAATTTACTCACAATTACTCTTGGGGTTGTCCCTTTAGTTCCCTTGTCTATTTTTGAAATACTTTTAATCCCCTAAAGTACCCCTTTCATGTGCTAGATATTTGCTTTAAAGAAAAATACGCTCCTGCTCTGCTTTCTAATTGTAGTGAAACAAAATGGATTTTGATGACGTACCGTATCGTACTTCTTTTATCATTACGGGGTTTTTTTTGTAGTTGATCCCTCTTGCATAAAAACAATTTTTGAATTTTGATTTTCAATTTACTGCTGAGACGGCTTAGGCCAAATTAGAAGACAAAAAGGCATAACGTTTCGATTAATGTTTTCATGTCTTGTAATTTCTGTTATACACACCCCAAATTATGAAAGGTGTTCCGCCCCTCAAAGAGAAACTTTGTCACAAAAGTATGTTCAAAAGTGTGTTCATCTTAAATGTTCATCTCCTGCAAAACGTCTTTATAAGTGACTAAAATTGGTATACGAGTAAAATGGGTATTCAATGGTACATTTTTTATTTTGGCTAAAAAAAACACTCTTCTGGAGTCTGAAGAAAATGGAATGAAGTGGATTTGGGGTTATAGTGTTTCATTAATAATCCCTGAAATTTTAAAAGAATGTACTCAATGGGACAATAATCCGGCTGACTAATATATTAATTCACCACATCACATCGAACAAGCACACCGTACAAAACAAATCAAGATAAAGGTGTTTGCTCGGTGCATAACAATTTGATATGACCGATGTCATTATCGTATCCTGGGTCTGACCTGTGTCTTCTTCTCGGTCTTCCAGACCTCCAACATTGCCGTCCACATCCTCTTTGCCATCTTCAACTCGCTGCAGGGGCTGATGATCTTCATCCTGTTTTGCGCCAGACAGAAAAAAAGTCGATCTCACGGATTTTCTTTTAGTTTGCCACAATTATTGTTTGGTCATTTGAGAAATATGATGTAGTCATATGCTTTTTCTAAAAAGCTGTCACGCTTCATGTTCAATTACTTCCGATTGGCTTGGGTCAACTTGCTCCCCCCACCTCCAGATTTAGCCAAGTGCCCCTCGTGCGGCTGTAAATGTGCCCCCACCTCCACACCCCCCTCCCCCCCCATTTGAGGATAAATGTGCCCCCTCGCGATGAAAACAAAAGTGGCCCTAAAATTTCGGATAATTTGTTTTCAGTAACCATTTTCTGGGATCCGGGTACAGAGAGTTCTGATATGAACGAAGAATATGAAAACCATGCCCCGAAACCCTTACAATGCGTCCTGAAAATGGGCACATAATGCGTAGTTTGCATAATAATGGCCGGTTTTGAAGAGCTCCCTTTTTAGTGATGCCCCCGCCCCCATTTTGAAAACCGTTCCGCCGCCGCTGCGCAAGAACTCTTGACTTATTGCCTGTCATGTGTCATGAACGTACAGGAAATAGGCAACGCCTTGTATGCTGCATGGTGCAACACCTGTGCAAATCACAAGTGACAGTCAGTCAGATGGATGGATAAACAGTCTAAAGCCCACATGAATGATAGAGGTGCAAAGATGACACTAGACTGGCCCTCACTATAGGGGTGCGTTGCCATCATCAGCGCGAACGCTCCGACCATGACTTACCCAGATGAGGCAAAAGAAGAATTCCACGAACAGCTAAGCCACCTCATCCAGTCTGTATAGCATTCCGATAAACTGTTCTTAATTGGTAATTTCAATGCTTGTGTGGGGACGGACCATACAGCGTGGTACAAAGTCATCGGTAACCAAGGTATAGGGAAAGAAAACTCAAATGGAACCCTCCTGCTAACCCTCTAAGCTGAGAAACAACTGGTCATCACCAACGCACTTTCTCAACAGAAACCAAGCTTTAATGCAACATGGAGACACCCACGTTCCGGACATTGACACCAAATCGACTTCTTCATCATCAGGCAACGTGACTGGCATGATGTCAAACGCACATGTGCCGCTACAGCAACAACTCGTCTCTCCGACCATGCTCTTCTGAGAAGCAAAGTTTCTATCATGTTTAAACAAAACATCAACATCGACGAGTCCAGCGAGTGAAAAGCTTGACGTTGCCAAACTTGCAACTGTCGAGGCGCGAGATCTCCTCAAAGACAACATGACAGCAGCTCTCATGGATTTCGACAACAATCACTGACCATTATGACTCTACAACCAGTCACTCTGGGGCGATCTTCGTGTGACAATCTCTCAGGCTTCAGCAGACTCCATTGGGTTCGTCAAGAAAAGACAGAAGGACTGGTTCGATGAGAAAGACGCATCGGTGAATTCTCTGCTCAACGAACTCCACTCTCTCCACGTTGGATATGCAAATGATAACAACCTACAGGAGAAGAAAGACCGCTACAACAAAACAAAGTAAATTGCACAAGCTAAGCTCCTCGAGATGAAGAACAATTAGTGATTGAGAGGACTAGGAAACTGAAGGCTACTGCCGATGACAAGGATGCAAAAAACGTTCTTCGGTGGACTCAAGGCTGTGTGTATGGACCATCATCTAGGTTTTAGTCCTCTTTTCGACCTTGAAGGACAGACCCTAATTTAAGAACCAGCACTCATCACGATGGGCTCAGCACTTCAACCATCTTCTCAATCGCCAGTCGATAATCTCTGACGGTCAGGCATGCAACTGGGAATTTACAAGAAACGAGGAAATTCCAAACCGCACAAGACTTTGTACAGTATTTTTCAATTTGTAATGGAATTTATGAGAAGTAAAGGAAAACTAGAAAATCACCAGATCCGAGGAAAAGTTGCAAACCTAGACGGTACCATCGCTAAAATACCCAAGAGCCCGGTGATCGAGGAATTCGACAACGTCTCAATGATTGCAGAAACAACCAAGGCGATCAAGCAACTTTACCTGGAGAGGACGGCATCCCACCTGAAGTGTATAAGCATGGTTGTGACATGCTTGTGGCAAAATTTACCCGGCTCTTCAGACAGCTGTTGACAGAGGAAGCCGTCCCGTAAGATTTCAGAGATGGGTTGATCATCCATCTGTATAAGAACAAAGGCAACAGACGGGTGTGCGACAATCACCGGGGCATATCCCTCATTAATATCGCTGGCAAGATCTCTGCCAGAGTGATCATCAACCGTCTCACCCCCAAATCGACAGTATCTTCCCAGAAAATATTGTTTTATTCGATTGAGTGCCGGCCAATAAATTAGAATAAGTTTACTTTATATGTAAATGAGACATGGTATAGGGGCGGGTAATTTGAAAAGGGAGTGGCACAGGTATGTGTACTTGTTTGGATCGAAACCAGATCACTTCACGCTTGCGAGCTGAGACGACGACACGCAATTTTTGTACGCTGTACTTCCATTGCGATATAGTGCAAAATTCAGCAAATATAGGAAAGACAGCAGCGTTCAGCTCTCCTATAAGTCAATTCGACATCTCGTTTTCGAAGCTACATTAAAATCAAGGCTACTAACGACAGAGCTCGCCCCCACATCGGTATCAGCCAAGACAAGACGGTTGTCAAAAGCAGATGGTCCAACGACCAAGACCGGAAAGCAAAAGCCGGGACACAGTTTACAAAGCTAAGTTACAGTGTTCTATAATTTGCCAAATCGTCAGCAACACCACAAAGTAACACCCATGTACATAACAGTAAAATCTAGCTATCGGAGAAAACGGCATCTAACGTTGAACGCCTTCTAAAACAACACTTTGCGTCAAAACGTTGTGGACACTTAATGAATTGAATTTACAAGAAATAAGAGAAAAAAGGTGAGTGCTAGTTCGTGAAACCAAAGAAACTGCGAAACTGTAAATTTTCGTTTTCACGAAGTAACACTCTTCAATGTATACAACTCGAGGAAAGCGCAACTGCAGGTCAGCGCGCGCGTGCTCATACAAGGAGAGTGTTTGCTCACATTGGAGCAGAGTGCGCGCCATGGATTGCAATGGTAAATGGAACTTGAGCGTTTCTTCGTGGAAACGAAAATTGTCACTTTTGCGAAAAAGTTGCCACGGATAATTAGCGTCATTATTAAAGTAAAGCTCTTGAAGCTTTGAAATTTCGTGCAATGGTTGGCCTTGATGAGTAATGTTTAAAAATGTAAAAAAAAAAACTGAAAATCGAACAAAAAATGGTTTAACACGTGGAGTGTTACTTCGTGGTGTCGGTGACGAAATGCAGTTGCAGATGTTGAATTTAAAGAAGATCTTTTTGAGAACCGTTGGAAAGAATTCTGATTCCACTAAGACAAAGGTTTTTGGAGATTCACGTTCTCACTATGATTTGTGGGGATCTTAATACTAGTTCTTATGTTATAAGATGTAAACAGTCCCAGAGAAATGGTCAATTTAAGAAACGACTCCACACTCTTCTTTGTTTGAGACATAGATTAAATTGTTGTTCTTCCATTTAAAATTTATTTGAATCCCATAATATAGCCGTTTATCATTGATCCTATGTTCGTTTCAATTCACTGACAACAGGTAAATGTCGTTGGGAAAAGAGCACAAATATCCCTGGCATCGATTAGTCAAATATGGTGATATGCCCGTTGCCCCTTTATTCCTTGTTGACATCTTGATTCACGTTAAAGTTTGATCTGAAAATCACCACGTGATTGTTCGACCAAACAGGTATTTCTTGGTATTCCACAGAGTTTCACATGCATGTGGGGGCCCTAGACTTTGGAATTCTCTCCAACTGTCACTAAGATCAATAAGTGACCTGGAATTGTTTAAGACCAGCCTCAAGACACGTTTATTTGAAAGTTGTTTTCCTTAGTTATATTTTTCATTGCTTATGAATTGTAATGCGCTATATAAGAATGTGTTATTATCACATGGTACTATATTTCAATAGAGGGCGCTGTTCAATTTCGATGATTATTAACACTAGATTACAGAATGGTGTACCGTATTTTTAACAGGCAAACATTATACCAGTATAACTTTTTTTGGGTGTCACAGCGGGGGTGGGGGGGGGGGGGTTCGACTTATTTTTTTGGAATTTGTTTGGGAAAAAAAATTGGACAGAGCTGGGGGGGTTGACACCCACCTCCCCCTACAAAACGCGCTTTGAACGAAATACTGTTAATCGGATCGCGGAAAGAACCTTTAACAGTACAATATTAACATCCACACAATATATCCTTTAAAAGCGTGCGAGAACGATTGTCGGGGTCCACTTTTGCGACCCCAAAGAAACGGGCTTTTCGTGCAAGTTGTGATTCCAGCCGTAACGTTTTCGCCTCCTGCGGTTGTGTAAGAAATCACATTTGTGCATTGGTGCTGTTTGTAACTAATGTGACATATACAACGAGTATCGTACATGGATATTGACTGTATATGCCATTGGCATTTGCCCTTTGTATTTATGCACTTGTAGTTCCTTTTCATATACATTTGACTTGAATACAGATTGGCTATGAACAGCAGCGGTGTAGCCATGGGTTCTCATCCTGGGGGGGGGGGGGCGGGGTGAGTGGGGGATGGATGTTACAGTTGGGGGAAATTTTCATCCGTGGAAAAAGATAGGCAGGTGGGTTTTTTTACCGGACACCCCGCCTTCGTAAAATCAAAAACTGTGAGGAGGAAAGGGCCGGACGCCATCTTCTTACGGGGGCGCTGTACAAGGTGGCGCTATTTGCTTTCAGAGGAAGCCAATCGCGAAAAGAGGCTTGTCGTAAAAAACAAATATAGAAAAAGTGATTTTTTTTTTAACCTGCAAGTAACTTATAGGACTGTGCCTTTCTCGCGGTTGTAAATTTTCTTTGGGAGGACGACTTGGGGCGACGATTTTTCCTTAGGGGCACTTGCCCCTGAATACACATCAGTTTGCTAACTTCAGTAAGACTGTACAAAAGATGTTTTGTTTTAATCTTCTGTCTTAAAAATGGTACATGCACAATCACACTAAAAGAGTCAACTATTTTATACTTAGAGACTGGTCCACGAATTTTCATGTTTTTGATTTGTTTACTTATCTTATTTCAAATATCTTGTTTAAAGGAAACCAACCTGGTATCTTACCGTTACCGAGACAAGACGAAACAAAAAACAGTTGTACACCTCAGACACAACGGAATACGCATACGTTTTTCCTGTCGTTGGTAGTTAATGTACGATACACGTTGTGTATGTCATAAAATACAATTACACACGGCACAATGCGCAAATGTGGTTTCTTTACACGTCCGGAAAAGGCGACCACTTTATGGCTGGAATCACAACTAGCATGAACAGCCCGACTTTTGGGGGTCGCAAAAGAGGACCCCGTTCTCGCACGCATACACAAGATTAAAACAAAAAAAAGCCCAGTTTATAAAGGATAGTTGTGGGGATGTTCATATCCTACTTTCAAATATTTAACAGCATTAACAGCATTTCGTACAAAGCGCGTTTTATGGCCAGGACGCTGTGTCCCTTTAACACACTAATCCCTTATTTGTGGAATATCCTGTAAATACATGCCGAGTTGAGCATTGCGAGAGTCCCTCTAAACTTTGTATCTTAGGCAAAGGTCCTAGGAGTCTGGCTACAAAATGACCTCCGATGGGAGAAAAATATCAATGAAATTTCTAAGAAAGCCAATCAAAAACTGTATATGCTCCGCCTGCTTAAGAGGTTTGGATTCAATGATGATGAGCTCATATCAATTTATAAAAGTTGTGTGAGGCCTGCTGTTGAATATGCTGATGTTACTTGGTCTTCCTCAATTACTGCTGCCCAGAAGAAGACTCTGGAGCACCTGCACAAACGTGCATGCAAAACCATTTTGGCACAGCGCTATACTTTGTATGCGGATGCAATGCAGCTCTGCGGGCTTGAGTCTCTTGGTGATAGTAGGGAGAATCATTGTCTCAGCTTTGCCGAAGGACTTGCCAATTCAGAACGTACAAATGATCTTCTCCCTCCTACCAGACGGGAGTCTCACGACCGCAACCTGCGTAATGCACATCATTGTTCCCACTTACGCACCAGGACATCACGATTCAAAAACAGCCCAATGCTTTATTTCATCAGCTTTCTGAACAAGTAGAATCTTTTGCTCTGTGAACAGCTTTTTAATAATCTTTTTATTATTAAAGCCAACACAAATCTGTGCAAGATTATTACTCGCATTTTGATTAATAGCAAAACAGCTCGTGTTAACTTTTTACTAGTTATCTAAATAGTATTCTCTGTGAGCAGCTTTTTAATTTTATTTCACAAAGATTTGAGGCAGACAAATCTATAGGTTTGTGCAATGTACTAAGTTTATTTTTCTAGATTCTTAACCAACCTATATGGGTTTTTTCTTAATTTGTTTAATTCATGTTTACTGTGATTTGGATGTTATGAATATTGTAAATTATCATGCAATTTAACCTTTGGGTTACAATGTGATAATGTGAATAAAATATACCAATACCAATACCAAACTCATGATGTTCTCAAATGAAGCCATGCTAATAATTAAGCGTCGGCATATTATATAACTTTAAATTAGGCCCCAAAAAAGTCTCCGGTTTCTGGTATGGAGCTTGCCCCAAAAGTGGTGCGGCGATGCGGCTTTTTTTTTTTTACCTGTTTTTTTTTTTTTTTTTGGCTTAAAATGTCGGCTGATGACTGCAAATGGTGCCCGACTAAACTTAGTGCAAATATATGGGAGTCCAGAGAGGCCACATAAAGTTTATTCTCGATGATAGCCCCATCTAAAAACACGTTAAAATTGTGCAGCAGCAGGATTCCAGTCAAACCAGTGAGTTTGGCGGTTTTGAGACATCATCTTGTATTGAAAAAAAAACGTTTTCATTTTGCCGACGCGCATGGCTACGGCGACGCGCGCGCATACCAGAAACCGGAGACTTTTTTTTGGCCTTATACATATAAATATGATTATTATATTATGAACTTTTCAAAAAGGGGTTTACAACTAAAACAACACTCAACGGCTATACAGCAAAGTGGCAACGTGAACAACGACCACCTCGAGCGAAGTACACCAACAAGACTCCGAGTTCAAAGCAAAATGCAATTTGCAATACATAAATAAAATTTGAATAATACATTTTAAAAAGATACAATGTATAGGCCTAATACATTAAGAAATAGATTAATAATAAAAGTATAATAATTATTTATAACGCCCTTAATCAGAATTACAATACTCTAAGCCGCTACACTACAGATAAAAAAAAATCCTTCAAAAGATAATGAAAACCAATAGATGATTTCAATAAAAGTTTATGATCAACAATATTTCTCAGAAAGTCTGAAAACCTGTACATATATCATTATTGTATTAGCATTTTTAAAAAACACGGATACTAACTTCTAAAAGAGAAAAAAACGCCAGCGAGGAACAATGCACTCATCAGCTATAAACAATCCGATAACACACACACACACAAATACATTAATCAAATCAAAAATTGTGTATGTACATGTATATAATTGGATTATAGGGCAGTTACTTAGCATGCAAAACTGTATTCATTTATGTAAATGTTACCGTTGGAAGATAGGAATAACGAATGTACAAAAATGCAATATGTTACAAAGCGCCCAAGGGGTCTAAGAATTAATTCAATCATTCATTCATTTATACTTTTATTTTAATAGTGCTGAAAATTATACAAAACGAACAATGAGTCTATGAATAGGTAACATTAATTAGGAACTGAATAAGGAACATAGAGAAAGATAATATATAACGAACATGAGGTAAAGGAGGAACGGAGCATACAAGTGCCAGATTAACAAACAAGCAATGTAAATAATACACAAATCTAAAAACTCGTTAACAAGTAATACAGCAGCGTATACAGCTTTTGATGTCAGGGGGGCAACCGCACATCCGCGCCGATTATACACGTTTTTCTACCCGGACACTTGGCCTCCGTAAAATCAAAAAGTGGAAGGGGGGACTGGTGCTCATCTTCCAAATCTGGGCGCTCTTCAAAACTGGCCATTATTTATGCATACTGTTCACGGCACATTGTAATGGTTGTTGAGCGGGTTTTCTTTTGTGGGATTGATGTCAGAAAAAAATCAAAAAAATTGTTTAAATCATTGCTGGCACAAAAAATTTGGCGAAAAAAAAATCCCCCCCCCCCGCTGGATACGCCACTGAAGTAATACATTATTAAAACAGCAATATGGTGGCATGTGCAGATGCCGAAGGCTCATATTGCCATGCCAGGACAACACACACACAAAAACATGAATGGACAAACAAGAAACAAATACATGCACAATTATCTTAATTATCTGCAGAGTGTAAATGAAGTGTAGTGTGCCTGTATAACTAGGAGCAAAAAGAAAAGGGAAAAAAGAGTATATGAATTTATGTTTAGGCCTAAGTTAAACCTTTAGTGCACGCTTCTATTAAAGCAACCACAATGTGCACACAGAGTGGTAAAAGAGGGCGTTCTAATATTAGCCTATATTTGAGGTATGGCCGACACGATAGGAGGGCGCTATTTATATACATACATACATAGAAAATTCCACCAGGAAACTTCATTCCTAATTCGGCATAGACTCGAGTCGTAAGTCCATGAATTGTCCAAAGATTAGTAACAACGGTCGAAACATTCGCGCAGGAACTGTTGCTCGGACTTGTATTTTCACTGCGTTTTTGTCACAACAGTGCGCAGGGTTTCAACGTCTCTGCCTCGTTTCTCTTCGTGATTGTTTTGATTCGCAGACTTCGGCGTTCGACAGACATGAGCAAAGAATTTCAATTGTTGTCTTTCAGCAAACACTTGAAAATCAGTTGCCTGGGTGATTTCGACGATCCGCTCATTCGAGTAGACGAATCGCCAGTCGATGTCCTTTTCAGCAACTTCCTCTTCTTCGACCTCAACCACGGAGTAGGATATTTTGCTCTTTTTCTTCTTTATGGATGCTTTTTATTTTTGGCGCTTGAACCCGGACTTCACCAATTTGCGCAGCTGTGAGATGTAGAAATTACTCATCATGGTCATTTCTCCGGCTGTCAGATTCCAAGTACACGGTGCATATGTGAGTCATGAGCGACAGAGGGAATCGAATATGGTACATCTGGTCCTGATGTACACGTCATGTTTCGTAAAGAAGAACTTGTTGCATTCAATTCGAACTGTTTCAAGATCGTATTAAACATAATACAGAAGAGTCGCAGACCTTCAATCGAGCCTTGTAACGCTCCACTTGTGATGAAAGAAGTCAGATCCGGACTGAGTTCATTCATGTTGCTCGAAGAAAATAGCTCATTCAGAACCTTGAAGCATTTTGACTAATCCGGGATAGTTTTCATAATCGATCCTCGCGTACATGCAGGTCTATAGAGGTGGCGGCGTTCGACCCAGTCAAACGCTGCTTTAGTAGAATAGGGACGTAAATAGGGATGTTTTTCATCCCCGAATACCTGTGTTGCAACCTTTTTACCACATAAATGGCGTCCCCCGTGCTCTTCGCCTCCACGACACCGTACTGGTCACGACTCAGCGTTTTGTTATACCATGGGGAAATCCGGGTGAAAATACTCGCTACGGCTCCTTTGACGAAGGCAGACTGGACACTGATGCCTCGGTAGCAATCAGGGTTTTTCATCGATTTAAACAGCGGAGTGATCGCGCTGCGGGTCCATGATGCAGGGATTTTTTCATCGTACCAGAAATCGCAAAGGATAGCTTCGAGGTCGTTTTTAAAATCGCGTGTTTCACTGCGCCTTGATTTTGACGTCCGTTGTACATTTGCGATTTTGCATTTTCGAGACCGAAAGCGCAAACTCGGCGATGTCAACATGGTGGATTGCTGGATCGATAAAATCAGTGTCCCCGAGTTTTCGAAGTTCTTCATGAGTTCCAAATAGCCAGGTTGGAATAGGGCCGTCGCAGGTGTGAGTGAAGTTAGACTTGAAATGATCACGAAGTGTTTGCATTTTGATAGCATTTACCTCGGAGGCAGGTTTGTCAAGGATTTTATGAGATTGTATATTGCACGAAGACACTGTCCAGTTGTCTGTTGACTTTGGCCAGGCTCATTTCAGCAGCTTTCTCGTGGAAGAAGGCGTTTTTCAATTCTTTCTCATACTCCTTGATTTTCTTTGACAAGCTTCGAAACTCCATTTTTAAGCGCCACGGGTCGAGAGATTTTCGCTTGTCCTACGGAGCGAGTAAAACCTCGTTGTCATTCCACTGCAGATGTTGAAGTTTTCTAAATTCTTGTACTGCCACGATGTCGATTTTGTGGTCAGCACATACGCGCATGGACGTCGCCAGGATTTTTTCTAGAGGGGGGCAAAACATATTTTTACCCAAAATATCTTGTAATTCTCTACATCTTCTGGAATTATCAGTTTAAGAGGGGGCAGGGGCATTCCCCCCCCCCCCCCCTCACCCCATAAAATTTACACCACTATGTCTTCGCGCCTCTTTTTCTTTTCTTTTTTCTTTTTTTTTCCTTTTTTTTTTTTTTTTGCTTTGCTTTTCCGGGGGGGGGGCAAGCGCCCCCTTGCCCTCCCCCCCCCTCGCGACGCCAATGCATACGCACGTAGGAGTCGGAACGTCACGTCCAGTTCAAGTTCAAGTTCAAACGTAGCACAGTACGCCAATGCACTTTTCGCTTGGAACTATCCGCCTTCGCATACAGGAGCTTATAGTGCAGTTTTTCTGTACATTTTGGTCTCGTATGTATGTAACAGTTTCCATATGCCCGTTTTGTGCCTTAAGACTGAAATCTTTACTTTTAACGATTGGTGCAGGATTTCGTAACTGCTCATCCATTCGCGTAGACATATTCGTTTTGGATCGCATCCAGGAGGCGGGTGAGCGGGTTATCAATTTTGCGATGCCGTAGCTGCTCGGACCCGATGGTAGTTTACAAATGGTAGACCATAGTAAGCTTGAATATGTCGCCTCCCTTGATTTGGGTAAATAATCAAGATGTTATACCCAAATCAAACAGCGTCCCCCCTATTCTGTCCGCCATACCTCAAATGGCTTAATTCTTAAAGGGGTAAAGCTCATTCTTACCACTTAATTTTTGTACAGTATTTATTTTATTTCGAAAGACGAATATTGCACGTTACATTTTTTAATCATTATAACCAGCAGTTGTATTTCAAATATAAGGGAAGTCTTAGAGAGAAAAAAACAGTGATCTAGAAAAAAATTAAAAATTACGTAAAATACAAATTATAATCATATCATACAGGTTTCTCGCTTACTTTAACCGTTCAAATTCCATGCATACTTTAAATCCCATTTCAAATTTCTACCAATTGTACCATTCTGATTTGTCGTAGTTTCGGAAAATTTGTCTCATCTGCAGTTGTTAGTGTGAGGATATCCCTGACTCTGGAATCAGGGTCCAGGCAAGACCCTCAGTTTTGAGGATAAGGAACTCACAAGAGTAGAGTAGACTTGGAATCAATGCTGATTTATTTCTGCAACTCGATAAAAGGTCCAATAAAAGATCCAATAAAAGACCCTACAAACACCAGAGTAAACAAATAAAACATACATGCTCATCATTCTGGAAAATAAATAGGCACTTTATATTTATACATTAATATGTTACCAAAGAAATATATCATTTACTCATCTTGACAATCTATTAAGGCTCTTACCCAGACCACAAGTCACTGGTAGAGTATTATGTAAGGAACGGTGCAGCCCACGGGGGAAGAACTGAAACGCCTGTAAATGCTCGCTCCGCAACAGCAGTCACTCAGCGCCTAAAGCAAAGGCATACATGTGTACACAACGTAATTCATAGTTTATGTACATGTACATGTAAATGCACACCGAAAGTGCCACACAGTGAGCTCGACAGTGCATGTGCACATGTGTACATGCACGAAAGTCTACAGCGCTCATTGCCAACTTGTCAAAACTTGAACACATTAGAAAAGTTTTTGCACCACGAAATCACGTGCAAGGAGTGGGCACAATCAGTAAATAACTCACCCTGCAATGGAAGGCTGGCTGAACGAGTCCTGTCAAGGAAATATAACTCGAACAGCAAGCTGCTTGCAAAACTCAGGAGACTTTCTAGAGTGACAAACGTGAGATCTGTGCTCCACGGCGAGGCGATAGCAGCAAAAAGGCCGCACAAACGCATTGCTGCACCAGCGCGCGTATCAGACCACATGGGCTGTTCCGTCATTCCGGTTATATCCCCCTCTGGATTACTACGAAGTCAGCTTACATTAAGTAGTTTTCTAAATAATGTTGACGGCAAATCATATGAATTCAAAGAATAAACCAACCCATATAATAAATCCAAATATTCACGGTGTATGTTTCATCTCACGGGGTGCCAGTACCGTAAGAAGGGAAGAGCCGCAGAGGAATCACTACCACGAGCAATTAGCCTGGAACAGCAGGAAAAGTGCATGTCCCGCGTACTAAATAAATAGACTTTCTTCAAGTCGCAAACCCAGCTCCCCACATCAGCGTTGAATTGAAATCACAAATTCGTTTTTGATCCTTTATTTAAATACTTCGGCCATAGGGGGGCCATAGGGGGCCAAAGGGTTAGGATGGCCGGGATGGTAGGGGAAATGAGCCACTCCCTGTCCACGAAGTATCCCATATGATCAGCGTCTCCAACAGCCTCTCCTAACTTAACTCCTACTGCTTGGCTTCTCGCGCCGACCCCTGTTCTAAAACAGATGGCAGAGGTGTGAAAGGCGAGTGTCTGGCGCCTTAAAACCAGACTGCTCCGGGCAGGTGGGGCTCGTCAGCCATGGGAGGCAGCTCACCTAGGAGAAGGAAAACTCTTATTTTAAACCCTGGCAGCCATGAGTCAAATGGTGAAGTCTGATAGAGAGAACTGGTGGATGAGTCAACCTAGCAACTTGACGAACAGCAGTGACGTCGACCAGCAAGCACGGCTGAACAGGCGGATGAGCAAGGGTTTAATCTTGCGAACGACAGTGAAGGCGTGCAATGGCTCTGCAAGCCACAGGTCACATGACATGACGTTGATGTCATGGGACCATGCAGCAACCCGGAGGAGGAGTGGTGCCACTCTGGGAGGTATCTTGCACCAACAAACAACAACCTCCATGAACTACGACAACCTAATACAATGACATGCCCTGTTGGCAGCGGGGCCCCCGAGTGCTCCAACCGGGTCTACTGCTACTGGGAAGAGAGAACTCTTGCTTCTGAATACGCCCACAGTAACGAAGTGTCGCACTTAAATCCGTAGTGGGGTGCGGGGCCGATGTCTCAGGAAAAAAAGAGCTTGAGGTCTCTGAACACTTTCTCTGTCGGTTGCTGGAATGTAACCTCTTTAAACCACCCACTTGCCCCTGAGCTTCTATGACACTCACTAGTGAAATATCGTTACGATATAATTGCGATCAGTGAGACGCATAATCTTGGACAGCAGGAATGTTGTGACGGTCACATGCTGATGTCTGGCGGCAATACTCATTATGCAGGTGTTGGGATTCTAATGTCACCCAGTGCCAGGAGAAGTTTACTCTCTTCGTACTTCATATCTGACCGCATCATGGCAGCAAGATTCCAGCTCAAGATTGGCACACTACTGGTTGTGAGCATTTATGCAACAACATCCACTGCGGATGACGACATCATCAACAACTTCTATGACCAACTGCAAGATTGGTTGACCACAAACAGGAAGCCCCGTGACACTGTCATTCTGGCTGGCGATTTTAATGCCAAACTTGGATCTACAGCTATTGCCCCTGTAATGGGACCTCATGGTTTTGGTGAGCGTAACGAGAGAGGAGACAGATTGATCGACTTCAGTATGGCCAATAGCCTAACGGCTGCTCACTCGTGTTTCCAAAACTTTCCACTCGGAAAGTCACCTGGATTAGTCGTGCAGGCAATGCAAAAAAATGCCATCGACCACATATTAATAGACACCAGGGCTCAAAGGATGCTGACTGACTGCCAGTCCTTCAGTGCATGCTTCGACACTGATCACAGACTTCTTATCTGCAACCTGAAACTTAAGTTTGGACGACGCCCCAAGGTCAGTGGCACACACAATCGAAAACCGAACGTTGAAGCTCTGAAAACCACACACACTGCTAACGAATTCTGCTGCAAAGTGAGAAGTCGTTTGCAAGAATTTCACCAACTGGAAGAAACTGCATGTGTTATCCATGAAGAGACTTTAACAGCTTGTGGCCCACAGATTTCACATCGCAACCAACCTTACCTGACAGAGGAAACTCTACGGCTGGTGAAAAAGAAAAGGCAAGCATTTGGAACTGCAGCCTTTACCAGTCTCAAGAATGAGGTCAAACAAGCCTGCCAGAGGGACCTAGAAGAGTGGCTTAACAACAACATTTCAAAGATGAACTCGGCCTACCGCCAACATAATGTACGCACTCTTTTCAGAACAGCTGAACTGCTTCTTTTGAAAGCTAAACTACCAGCTCCTAATATCAAGGACAGCAATGGAGTCGCGTTGCAGACAGGAGAGGAAGAGCTACGCAGATGACACCAATATGCTGAATCCCTCTTTGACTCAAACCTGGCACGTCCAGTCACAACCAACAGCTCACACACAGCTTCATCCATTCCCACAGCTAAGGAAGTCAAACGAGCTATCTACGCACTGGGTAACAACAAGTCCGCAGGACTAGATAACATCGTGGCAGAATCCATCAAGACTGCGGCAGAGGATGAGCAGATATCCCAGGCCCTATACAAGGCAGTCTGTCTGATATGGTGTGAAGGCAAGTGGCCACCATCTATAACAACTTCAGTGTATATCCCCCTTCACAAGAAGAATGGCCGAGGTGACTGCAGCAACTACAGGACACTCTCGTTGATTAGCCATGCAAGCAAGATAGTCCTTGGCATCATGCAACATCGGCTTGCAGTAGTTGCCGAGCAGGTTGTTAACGCAACTCAGTGCGGGTTTGTTCGCGGTAAGGGCACCACCGACGCTATCTTCACCCTGAAGGGAGTGGCAGAGTCTTACCGAGCGGTGAAAAGGAGCTTCACTTGGTCTTTGTCGATTACAAGAAGGCTTTCGACAGTTTCAACCATGAACTTCTCTTTGGCAAACTACGCTCATTCAATGTTGAAGAGGATGTGCTGCGCCTTATTGAAGATCTGTACATCAACGCCGGAGGACGCCTCCGCTGGAAAGGTGGTCTGACCGATGACTTCACAACACCAGTTGGTGTTAGTCAGACTTTGTCACGAATGAAAGCCTCAAAGCACTGATCGGCAACAGGTGGTGTCTCTCTGCCAACACAATCATGGAGCAAAAAGCCGCTTGGCTTGGTCATGCAGTGCGGCAGGGTGGTCTTGCAGCAGCAGTGCTTGACGCAACCCCACTTGGACACCGTCGCGGGGTTGGAAGACCCAAACTCCGCTGGAACGACGGCCTCACCAGGTGGTGCGGTTTCAGTGTGGCTGAACTAACTGCGGCGACCCTTCAGCGACGGAAAATCACCCCTGCACCAGTCACACAACCCGGAAGAAGTGGACGGTTGTTGCGTCAACGGCCAGTAGCCTACGACGTCTGATGATGGCCATTCAATTTCGTTGTTTGCATGCTGAAGCGTTACGGTCAGATATGTTTCAAATATTTTCTTTGTTGTTTCGGTAGCCCCCCCCCCCCCCAAAGGTTTAGGCCTATATAAGCTGTCCAAGACCATTGCCTAGAGTCCCGGCCTTGTGACGTGTACGGTCTGTGCACGAACTGAATAAGAATGACCGAAGTGTGCCGTAAATGATGAAAAAAAATCTGCTTTTTCAATTCAACGAGACAAATTTCCCGAAACTAGTACGTATCAGAATGCATACATTCGCGAATATCGAATACATCGTATTGTTGAAAAAACGAAAATGAAATATGGTTTCATAGAATTTGAACTATCGTTTAAGTGACCAGAAAAACCTATATTAAGCATAATTCTTGTTATCTATTCCACAAAAATATAGGCAATGTACAAGCCGAATGGTGAAACATAAAAAGCTGGCGAATAGAAGCGAATTGTTTTACATCATGCGGAAGGGCTAATTTATCTTCACGTTTAAATCGCAACAAAACCTTGGTTCAAAAAATAATGAAGTATATTCCAGAGGCTATACAATAAATAAACAGTATATGTTTTTCCTGCGTACTGGTTTATTACTGGTGAAGTAAATTAAGCTTCACACTGCACTGGCTGTCATTTTCAGTGGTTCCCTTGCTTCGCTATCCGAACTCGTTTCCTTAGATTCTGCAATATAAAGGTTTGCGACTAAAGTTTTTAATATGTCTTGTAATGTGTCACTCACTACAAAGGTGAAAAGTTATGTTAAACTCCAGTCAGTGCGCACCGTTAGTTGGAATTATGTCTTTACTTCAAAGGGATGGTCTCACACAGGGTCTACGTAATAACAACTTGAATCCTTCTTTTTAAGTAATGGAAGTGAAAGTAGTTTTCTTAAAATCTTTCAGCCTGTTTTCATACCTTTATTTTCCTCGATACTCTTCTTGTTATTGTTCTTCTGCAGCTATTTAGTAGATGAAGAGAGAGCAGCAAATGTCAATCAATGTGTTCATTGATCCTGGGTCATATTCCAATAAATATTTTTAAAAAGCTAACTTTAAAAAGGGGAAAAACTACATGCATGAAGTATCCCAAACAAAACAACTAACGAAGGCCTGCACCACAGCTATAGTGCCGAACTTTTTTTTCTTATGCCCGGTTGTTTCGTGGCGTCGTCTTAATTAAACTGTCACTTTTCGACCAACACTCTCTAAAAACTTACAATATTTATTTTAGTATAGGCCTAAAGGTCACTTTTTTAATGGCACGTCACCAATTACTGTGCAATTTAAATTGAAGATTTCTCATACAGACCTTGGGTGTTTTTTTTCGACGTGTTTGGAACCATCCCTGATAAACTTGCTGGAATAGTAGATAGTTCTTAGTTCTATAGAGATAGACATACAAAGTGTTAACGTACCTCGCTTTCATTCTTTTTTCCAGGCGTCCTCATCCTCCATATCTGAAATGACAATGGCAATATAATGCGGAAGGTAATGTAATGGCATAAACAATGTAACATACACAACAAGTTAGGCTCCTTAACTGAGTTGGAGTTTCTTAGTCTACTTTTTTATACTATCTTTGCTTGTTTCTTAGCTATACGTCATATGTGGCCATTGTTAACAAATCAGAGACAGAAGAATCTCTCCTGTATCATGTCTAAGACACCTTGTGTGACAGACATAGTTACCCAATATGACGTCATTACGAACTTTTTCCTTCACATATCATGCATTGTGTTCGGTATTCCAAAACAGTCTGATGCACAGCAAGATTCGACGATATTTTTTTCGGAATAACTGCGGCAGATAAGTGCAAACAACGCTATGGGGGATGCAGTGGCGTGGCCAGGGGGGTGGGGTGGCGACAGCCCCCCCCCCCCATGAAACCTTGTCGCCCCCACTGAGATTTTGAGTTTCTAAAAAAATTATCATTGATCTACATGACCCCCCATGAAATATTCCAGCCCCCTCCAGCCCCCACCCCCCACCCCACCACCACCACTGAAAAATTCCTGGCTATGCCACTGGGGGATGTGATATCCAAATCTGCATTCTGTGCACGTTTTTCTTGCAATAATCAATAAAGATGTAACTTTCGCACAAATGTTTTAACACTCAAAACGCATACAAACACTTCGTTGTCCAAGCGTTTGTTTTGCACAATGTTATACTTCAGATCACAATGATCTCTTCCATTTCCTGGTACCCCACTTTGCTTTTGCACGCACACGATGAAATGTTTATCCCGGAAGAGAAATTGGCAAATTTTGACGTGTACATGCCCGGTTGGAATACCGAACTCGCTTAGGCCAAAAAAAAACAGTCTCCGGTTTCTGGAGAGCGCGTGCGTCGCCGTAGACATGCGCGTCGGCAAAATGATTATTTTATTTTCAATAAAAGAAAATGTCTCAAAACCGCCAAACTCACGGGTTTGACTGGAATCCTGCTGCTGCGTAATTTTAATTTTAGATGGGTTTATGATCAAGAATAAGCTTTATGTGGCCTCTCTGACCTCCCAAATATTTGCACTAAGTTTAGTCGGGCACCATTTGCAGTCATCAGCCGACATTTGAAGCAAAAAAAAAAAAAAAGGTAAAAAAAAGCCGCGTCGCCGCACCACTTTTTGGGCAAGCTCCATACCAGAAACCGGATACTTTTTTGGCCTTACTGGCAAAGTCCCCCGATTTACCTTGTACACAGCATTACACAATCCAACGTTAGCAGCGATTGACAAGCAAACAACAACTATAAGCCAAGTATGGCCATTTTGAGAGCTGTGTGAATTATCCTTCGCCGTCGTGCCAAACCTAGCCATCATGACACTTGTTGTAGGTTTAAGTGATGTCAGATCTGCAAATACATTTTTGACATTAGTTTAATACAAGCTGACTATAGTGAAAGTGTTAATTCATTTGATGCCGACCTTTGTGAGTGATATTCAACCGTCAAAAACTTGCCCTTGGGGGTTCTGAATGAAGGCGACTTAATCTGATACTTCTTAACAAGACACTCTGTAATAAAAGCACGTGAACGACAACATTTAAAAACATCACAAAACGAAATGATTAATTTATCACGAAATACCTTACTGAATTGTTAGGGAATGCAGTCTAAAACATCCTTTAAAATCGTGGCACCTGGTGCGGTGAATTTTTGTTTTGTAGAAAGATCTGACAAAAACAATCACCAAAAACACAAAAAAAAACCAAATCAACAAGTTCAAAACGCAAACAAAGGTTTTATCTCGCAACAGCTAAATTGTTAGTATTGTAATTATATGGGCATAGTAATTTACAAACAAAACAAAGTTTAACGGGGAAAAAAAAGAAATACAAATCTGAACGGTATAAACTAAATACTTGCAGCAGAAAAAGAGGGTGCAGGTAGGAACATTTGGGGGATGAAATAAGTTATTTGCAGCGGTGACGTTTTATTTGGAGAAGAAAGGGGCGTCCCTTTTTATGTCTTTGTTCTCAAAATTATTTTTTGCCTCTGAAAAGGAAAAGTTTAAAATCTGAAGAAACAAAAACTTGTTTTCATTTTCAATAGCTTTTCCATTTTGTTTGTGTTATTATTACTATTTTTATTTATTTTCTTTAGGTTTTTTTAATGGGGTTTCAGATAGGATCGGCGGTTATACAAAAAGTTGAGATTTTCTTGGTCGAAAGCCCAACATAGGTTGGTCTATAAGGAGAATCAATAATAAAAAGGGATGCCTGAAGTTAGAGAATGGTATGGGACTACACAGCGTGTACATACGTAGAAACTGTGAGTCGAGGCGTGCAGAGGAGGGACAATAGACGTTCAATCAAACAAACTTGTAATATTAGAGGAAAGCAATAAACTTCCATGCTCACGTGGTGTTTCATGGATATGGTGAGCTTTGGTGACAGTCACCGTCACGTGGCTACCATTCCTGGCGCCCAGAACTTCCCCGTATGCTTGGCATCTGTAAAACGTGGCCACTTTACTCGCTACAATTGGGATTGATGCTGCAGTGGTGAAGGTGTTCACCGAATACTCACCTAAAACACCCCACAAAATACTATGTCATTTCTCTAGCTGAGATCAGAAGCCAACTGCATGAACTTGGTGGATATGTATTGCCTACAAAAAAATACTGGCTTGGCAGAGCTTGTCACAAACCCAAGTTTTGTAATATGCTCGTCTTGGCTGGATTTACCTGTGGAGATAAGTTTATGAGAATACTTCTTCCCTAATAAGTAAGCAGCTTCATGAAATGTATGCCAAATGAAAGAGACATTCAAGCCTGGGACATAATAAAACATTACCGCGTGCATTCGGCGATAATTTTAAGACTTTTGCAATCTTGCAGGGGGATTTAGATTGAGTGACACTATACTTACTCGGTTTTACGGTGAACCTATCGCTGATGAGTTGTGTGTCACCGTCACTGTACTCCAGCAGCCATCGAAGAGCCACGACTGGCTTGGTATCCCGTACGATGCAGGTCAAGCTTGGTTTCTCGATGTCGTTCTGCAATTCTGCCTCGCATGCAGTCTCGGAGATGCGTTCAGTGCATTGAGTGACGTCGGGAAACGGCTCCTTGGGAGATACTACACATTATGTCAACACAAAATGCCATTGTTGATAAAATTAGGGTACGAGACTTCAAAGTAACACCACAATTTTTCACAAGATGACAACTCTTGACCTTGCCAGAAACGTTACATCTCTTGCATCAGATTCTAACAACCAGCATGCAGTTATTGGAAATATACTGTTAACAAGGCAACTATTAAGTGTTGTCTTGAGAAGCAGTAACTAATACGTTTAACATTTTTCATTTACAGAAAGTTGCTGAGTCCATGGGGATAGTATCATTAGTGGGAAATATGAGAGCAAAATTTGTTTCAGACTTCCTTGTTTTTAAACAATTATATTGCTTGTCTCTTTTCCAGAGAGTTGAAACTTTTTCTTTTTTTACAAAAGCGGACAACAAATAAAAACATTTACAAGAGCCGCCAAATCAATATGAAAAATAATTGATCATCAACTGAATTGAAAATAAATAAACAAAAAATCCCGAGGACAAGCACAGGCACAGCTTTTGGGTGGCGTAATTATTTTCTGCCTTTTTTAGAGTTTTTCCAAACCTTGACTTTCGATACTGCGCGATAGGCTAAAACTTGATCACTTCCCTAATTTGCTTCCGTCCATTATGGAATTGGTTAAAAGCTGCACTATTTCCGATTCAAACGAGCTACAGCGTCGCTTCAGCAGATGAATTTAAGTTTTTATGCATAATTATTGCCCTGGACATAGCTAAAGGCCATTCAAAAGGTAAAGAGCTACAAGCGTAATACAAAGAAGGATAACTACTCAGGAAAATTGAAGGTAGGAATGAACATTCCTCTTGAAACAGGAAAGTTCATAGGTTGGCGGCAAACGAGCACCATACAGGCAAAGAATTCCACAGAAAATGAAGCACGTGAAAAAAATATATTAATCGCCAACCCGTCACCTTTAACGCGCAAAGCCACGTGCCCATCAACAATCGCTCTCATCTTCGGTTTGACCCTACAATAGTAGGTCCCTTCATCTGAGTCGGTGACGTTCTCAATAACCAGAGAGAAGTTTCTGTTGATGTCATACACGCCCTCCGGGATGCTGTTTTGTGGAGCGACGTTCCCTAGGAAGTAGGAGATCAAAATGTTTTCATCTTGTATTCGGGGGAAGTACCAGTACATGACTTCGATCTGATCCAGCGGGATTCGTCCGGATGCGACGAGAGTGCAGGACAGGATGCCAGGGTGACCTCGCTCCAGGAAGATGGTTCCATCCCCGATATCGTTTGCTTGGATGAATCCACCAACCACTTCATGAACAATCAAAAACATCATCGTCCATTACACGGGGGATTCCCTATTACGTGAACGGGGAGAATTTCAATCTTTACATTTTCAGAAGTACATGCATACTCTGAACAAGGAAAGATTACCTTTAACAGTCCACCCACATTTGTTTATCATGTAAATCGATGATTTTCTTTTGTTCCTCTTCCCTTTTATTTTGTTTGTACTCTAAACTTTTTTGCAACAGCTCTCATTGGTTTTGTACATGTTTTCTAATCGAGGTCGTCCTCGATTTGGTTCCTGTTCTCGATTCACCGATGATGTTGCACGTGTGTGTCCTCGATTTACACCATAAACAAACGCACATGTAGTTGGTAAAATGTTTTAAATTTATAATATCACGTAACAAATTGACGCAGTATTTTGGTTGTTTTAAAGCAACTTTGAATCTATTATCGAATTAATCATATGCTTGTTAAACGAATTAGGAATTGGACTGAAGATCAAAAATCTGTGGATCGTTTGGTCAAGGAAGTTCAATGGGATTTTTAGTAATTATAAGTATTTATAGGCCTATAAATACACTGTACAGTACATGGTTGTGTGTATGTGCTTTGCAAAGAAAGCTAACTTCAGTTCTCATTCTCTTGGAACTTGCTTGACTGTCGGAATGGCACCAAAAAAATATATATAAATTGTATATAAATTGCAGCAAGTCGGCAGCCATATTCGAGCCCTATATATACCATGCATGCTTGTCATAAAGTACCAGAAGCCACACAGCTAATAATGAGGGATTCTCGGCACAAATCTGACGAGTACTGTTAAAACAACGAAAATACTGGTATCTGAAGCAGAAATTATCATTTGAATTTATTGAACATAATGCGCAGGTCACAAATAATGGACTGTACCTTTAAAGATCGCACCGCAAAGCTGGAAAGAAAAATTATATAGACGAAATCGTGTTCGTGATCAAAAGGTCGTGCTCGGCTTTTAACTGTTTTCTCCTTAAAAAGCAATATCCGGTGAGCTGAAACTCCAACCGGTTATGTTTTGAACATTGTTCTTTGGATTTTGAGTTGTGTTATTATTTGAAACGTACAAAAAGCATCAAAAGCAAATGATCCTGATGACTTTAATTAAAGGACACTGATCCTGTGAACGTATATAATGAGTCTTTGGGTAGGGCTTTCTCAAGTGTTGAATTTGGTCTTGCATGGAAGTTAAGACCACAAAATAGTTTGTGGTGAACAAGCGGCATAACATGAAGTTTAACCCATCACCTTGCAACAAATCATAGTGACGTCTACATCAATGAGGTGCACCCAAATCAGAAAATCTGAGGGAAAACTTGAAAGATTTGTGACTTTTTACCACAATCATGTGCACTTATTAATAGCTTAGGTCATGCTCTGAGGTTTTCCAAGCACAATATTGCAAAACGAAGAAGCACATGCACACAATCATTCCTTTTGTGATATTCCATTACTGAGTATTATCCACAGTGCCGTAAGTGCCGTTAGGTTTAAATGATCCTCATTGGAAAGAATTCCGGCTGGAAAAAAAGATAGAAAAATGATGTGTTAATATCGGGGGAAATAGAAATTATCTTTGCAATTTTTATACACTTTGCGAAAGGTGTAGTATAGCTTATAGGCCTGAGGTCATCGTGCTATATACATTACTGTTTGAAGTGAAACAGGATCTCACACCACCTAACCGTCGGGGTTTGCAAGAATGATATACCCGTGTCAAAAACAAGACCCGCCCAAACTCGGTTAATGTGTGCTTGCTAGATGATACTTCTTTCATATAACGGGCCCCTATTACAGATTTTTGTTATTTCTCATGGGGATGTTAAAATATCTTCGTTACAGTTTTGTCCAACATGAAATGATCAAGTTTTGAATTTAAGATCGAATGTAAAACTAGCTACATCATCATTGATTAGTATGGTTAAACCCCAGATTAGAATATTTTTTTGAACTCTTATCTATTCTCGGAGTAACATGTTCTAAACAATAATAGAAGTGCGTGGCATCTAGTGGAGCATCTGAACTTCTAAAACATCTTTTAAAAATGTTATGCCTGAAAAAAGTAATACAAATTTGATGCAGCCTTTAAAAAGGAAGCGGCAGGCGCGGTTCTAGAACCAATATTTGGGGGGGGGGCTAGCAGGGTGGATCCAGAATTTTTTCAGGGAGGCGTGCTAAAATGTAGACCGGTTATTTTCTTCAGACACTTAGGCCTCCGAAAATCAATAGGGGGAGGGGGGGGCTCATGCCATATTTGTAATGGGGAGCGCCAATAAAATCCTAAAATCATTCACACTATATTAACTACAAATGCACCCTTGTCACGACTATTTCTTTAGGGGGAGACCGTTCGCATGTACACAGTGGCGTAGCCAGGAATTTTTCGGGGGCGCTGGGGGGCTGGAACATTTCATAGGGGGGCGTCAAGCAGGGGCGTCAATCGCTTCTCAAAAGTGGGGGGGGGGGGACATACCTTGATCATAACTGATGCAAGCGCGAAGCGCGAAGCGCGAAGCGCGAAGCCCTTATGGCGTGGGGTTCGGGGCCCGCTTTAAGGGCCCCGAAAAAAAATGGATTTCAGATGTTCTGTGGTGCGATTTGAAGCAATTTCTTACGACTTTCCTCCATGCTTTAACTAATATTTTCTTTGCAAAAGACAATTATTTGAACATCGTTTTCGAGGTTGGAGACATTGAATCAGCTATCGGTATTCTGAGCTATTGGCGTGGGGTTCGGGGCCCGCTTAAGGATTTTCGATGCTCTGTGGTGTGATCTGAGGCAATTTCTTACCACTTTAACCAATAATTATAGCACACAAGATAATAATTTAAACATAATTTTCGAGGTTTTCTCAGCTAAAGGCATAAGAAATTTTGTGAACATTGTTTTCTAGGTTGGAGTCATTGAATCAGCTACCAGAATTCTGAGCTATAGGCGTGGGGTTTTGGATTCTAAATGCTCTGTGGTGCTATCTGAGGCAATTTCTGACCACTTTAAACAATATTTTGTAAGCAAACGATTCATTGTAGTACATAATAGGGCCCATATGGCGTCATGTAGATCAATGATAATTTTTTTAGAAACTCAAAATCTCAGTGGGGGGGGGGCGACTGGGGGGGGGCGACAAGGTTTCATGGGAAAGCCCCCCCGTGGCTACACCACTGCATGTACATCACAATCCTTCTTTTTGCTAATGCATTTTTTTTTACGGAATTTATTTTTGGGAGGCTAGACAAAATTTGGGGGGGGGGAGGCTAGACAAAATTTGGGGGGCTAAAGCCCCCCCCCCCTGCCCCCTAGAACCGCGCCTGGGAAGCGGTTGGGCCGTTGGGGTTTATGGGTGGTTTTCAAGGAAAAGATGGAGCAACAACAAAATAATTAATCGGTTGTTAAAACATTATTAGGGAGCTTTCGTATTCGACGACGGTGGGTTCTGCGATTATGACCATGACCGTCCGGCGTACTAAGTTTCCGTTGCGGACAATTCATTTCGATTGTCAGGACGACGAACTTTAAGTTGATCACATGACCAAGCGAGTTCGATATTCCGACTACGCATGTGCAAGGTTTACTGAGTCACAAAACAGGGAAGCAAATCATTAAATTGGAAACAAATTACAAAATCTTACATTGATATTGCATTATTCAACTCCGTTCATGAACATTTATATGGAAAATATTACCTGGTTTTAGGTAGTAATACAGTGCAAGTAAAATAATAGGAATTGCCGATTAAAAAATAAAACTGTGATCAAATCTGTCCTTCAAAATTACCCCTGTCATCCATGGGTTAAATGTTTGAATATAATAGGAATTGATAGCATATCACCATGGAAGAGATGTTGGTTTGAAATTACACCGGTTGCTATGGTAATTACAGCTATTTTGAAAAATGTAAGTTGGCTTATACTGGCTCGGTCTTTCAGTGTATAGCCCTCAGATTCCCAGCACATACATGTACAGTCACAACATCCATCTGCACATATTGACAGAAATATTAAATACATGGACAATTAATAATCAATATTCTGAAGAGGAAACTTTAATTAGTGCAACATTTTTGTAATTTTACATGTTAGCAGCCTAATCAAAGAACATAATATTGATGATAAATTAGCATGCTCATAGTAACTTTGCGTTGTTATGACTATTATGGTTATTTATCATCAGGAAAAAAAACTGCAAATCCTGATTGCTATCCAGTCATGTCAAGGCAATCTAACAATCTAACATGCATCACAATTAACACGTGTATACAATAAACATTGTAATCATCATCTGCTCAAAGATTGTGAAAACCCCAGCTAATACAAGATTGTTTGGTAATTGAGAAAAAAAAAATACCACACAAACACCAACTGCTTACATGAGTAAAGCTTGTGAACAGGAACAGTTTAACTCCAACTTTCTTTTTAAATTGTTAATGATAAAAATTGTGTAATGAATTACATGTAAGTATTTCACTATTTACTTGTGTTGACAGAAAGACATGCACATCAGTAAAGCTTGTAAACAAGAACAAGCACAAACTTCAGTCTTTCTTTTCAAGATTTTTAACACCGCCATCATCATGGTCTGTGTCTGCTGTGCCTGTTGTTGCATAAATTGCTGATGTTGGAGGAACTATTGTTGCATTTGTTGTTGCTGTTGTTGCATTTGCTGTTGGTGTTGCATTTGCTGCTGTTGCAGAAATTCAAACCTCAGATCCCTTTTTCTTCTTGCCTTCTTCTTTCCTCTTCCTCTTTTCTTCTCATCATCTCGTCTTTTCTAAATTCTTGATCAAACTCAATCTTCCTCTGTAGAATACTGAAAGTCTCCGTACCATTGTTTCTCCTCTTCCTCGGTGTGGTACATGCACTTCCACCATTCTGTCTGAAAGAGCAAATGTTTTATACAAAATAAATTCACAGGCGTTACAAAGACAATAATATGGGGTAATAATATTATGCGACTTCATCTTTGGATTTAGAAAATTTAGTTAACATAAGAAGTTATCTTTTTATTTGTCCAATCAGCATACAGAAACACGTAAACAACTGTATGGTTTCTAGTTTTTTGCCTTGACAATGAAGTCTAAGGTTAATTAATATTCAGAAAATTATCATTCTTTTAGTTGAAAGTTTTTAAATTGTTTATAACCAGTCGAAATTTACCTCTTTTTGGTCTCAGAAAATCTCTCCAGCATCAGCTGTTGCATCTCCACTCCATCTAATCTCTTCTGCTCTTCCTTTTTTTGAGGTGGGATGAGCTCAGCATCTACCTCCATCTCCTCCAACTGCTCGATTAGCTCTCTAATTTCTCTCTGTATATCCGTTTCTTCTGGGCTGACACCAGATGCAGCCCTCTCTTTGTTGTTTGTTATTTTTAGTTTGGCTTTCAACCCCTTGTACTTATCTCTGACAGTTCTTTAGTTGAGGGTTGTGGCCGTCTTGAATGCTTGAGTAAGAGGTTGGGGAACTGTGGCAACCTGCTCCCATACCTTCCCTCTCTCCTGTGTCCCGTGTCTGTGCTTGAAGGGGTTTTGCACCACTAGTTAATTCACGGAGTAAACACACCTCCATAGTTTCAGTCCATTCTGATTTCTTCCTGCAATAAAAAACACAGCAGGTAGCAAAGTCTTTCTCACACGGAGGGAAGATAATTTGTCAGTTCCTGTTTGGGTAAAGGCTTTATGTTAGTGTTTTACTCTATTAAACTGACATGCATATCTGGGCAATTCGACGGTTTTGCAGACATGGACTGAGAGAAAAGAAACTTGTAAATGTACATGTGCATGAAGTACGTGTAACGTTACTGTCGAGCTCAATTTGAGTAATGAGTTCATTATTTTTTTTCAAATTATGCATTTTTGAAGTGTACACAGCGCTCGAAATGTTATGCAAAGTATTTTTTAAAAATGAATTATTGTACCGTCCAATTAATTAATTGCTAGATTAATTGAATGAGTATTTTTTAAGAATAAGTACTTTTTTTATTGTACAGTACATGTAATGTTATTTAAAGCATTAATGATTACTATAATGTCAAAACTTGAACAATTGAAGAGATCATAATAATTCTTTTGACGTTAACAACGGGATACCCCGAGGAAATTATGATTTATTTACATTTAACAATATAAATAAAATGCTAATTAGTTTTACTAAGTAAAAAACTTGAAGCTGGTCTCCATATTGAACAACTTCAGTACACTTTCCAAGCAATCGCCGCTAGTGTGCTTATTGATTGCTTGCCCGGTCCCCTCCCCGCCCCGCCCCATACAAAACTTCTCTGATAAGCACTGCTAAAGCTCAATGTTTCTTTTCATTGACGCTAATTGAATTCCCCTTTTTATTTATTTCTTTGTTCATTGATTTATTCCATTATTTATTAATTTATTTCTCCATGTACTCGTGTTTGGAAAAATCCCGCCCGCAAGGTTCTCAAATTGCGATCGCCTTTGCGCAAGTTGTAACATGCGCACGCAAATTAAAATGGCGCACTGTAATTTGCGTGCTTCGGGAGTCCCTCGCGCAAGTTTAAACTTGCGCGGGGGACTCAAATTGCGCTCGACATTACTACTCTGTACTCTACTGCCTACTGGATTAAAACACCATCGAAAACTTGCTTAGTGCAACCACATGCACTCCTTAAAATCTTTAAAATCAAACAATATATAATATGACTATCATAAATCAGATTTCAACAATCAGCTACCACTGATTTGCAAACCGTTAAATAATGAAAACTTACCGAATAAATACTTTTCAACATCTTCGTTGCATCCATCTTGCTTGGTAATACGTCAAAAGTTAGGGTCGTAGGTCAAATGTATGAATATTTATTAGTAGTTTGGACCAAACGTTGTCGTTTTTCAGCACAACGCAAATTCATCTCAAGTACTGTCGTAGAAACTGAAGGTCGACAAACCCTCAAAGTCGACGCATGCGCAGATAACCCGATGTCTAATTTTCACCGTCGTAGACCATCCGTCGTCCAAAACGAAAGTTCCTTAATATTCATAATAAAAACGGTAAGACGCTTTTTACTGACAAATTGCATGCCGTTGTAATGCTGCCACTCAAAGCTTCCAAATAGGGAATATAAATTAATTTTTTCTCTTCTTAAAAAAGTTTGCAAACAGAAAGTTGGTCCTTCAATTTGATGAGACGTTTGACAAGTTTTACAACAATTATGTAATCGGCCTGTGATGTATACAGGTGCTCATATAGCTTGTTTTGTCAGTTGAAAAAAAAACGAGTAATGCTCATTCAGTACAGATTGAACAAACTTATGTCATCTAATTAATACCATTCTTCTTGTGTGGGTAAAAACTGTGTAGTTTTAATTTGCCCCCCCCCCCCCAAAAGTAAATAAATAAATGAAATAAAATTAGATTATATTAAATAAATCACTATTTGGTTTTCTTTTGGTGATAACTTAAACCACATTGTGCCCGGAATATATTACCGTCTTTATTTTTATGAGTCATTTCTTTTTTTATATATAAAAGTGTAATCAAAAATAAAATCAACCTAAGTATGTGTATGAGACTTTGAGATGTCATTTTTGAGTGGTTTTGTAATAAGACACTTCAACTTATCTGATACATGTATGTAATCCCCTTTAAAAATTCTGCGTCACTGCTATTGAAAAGGGGGGAAAGTCTGTAAAAAAAATCTCATATATGGCTATTATTCTTTCGACAAATCTCCCCGTAAGGATGATTAGCCTCCCAAATTATTATTATTAGTAGTACTATTATTATAAAAAGGGTTTGGCATCCTGATTAGAAATAATAACAGTTTAGAATATGCTTTTAATATGAAACTTGAAAGACGTATTGCATGTATCTGGCGAGCACTCGATCATTGCGTGCGAAACAAGGTTCCTGACTGTCAACAAGAGGGCGCTGTTTCTTATGTTTTTTCTTATGTAGAATTTTCAGTGTTTTTATCCCAGATTTTCTCATTCACAAACAAACTGTGGATCGGGGAAAAACTTTTTCAGATATGGTACATCATAATCTACATGTCTGGAAAGTTTTATAAAATTAGGTGAACCAGAACGCCGATCTCGATAACTAAAGCGTTTTCGGCCTCTCGTCCCACGGACTAACACATCAGATGATACAGGTATACATGCTACACGGTACAATTAATGTGTTAATTCCAATAGACTTACTCATTCTGAAGGCATTTCATTGCACATCCGTCTCTTATTCGGAAGTACAAATCCGGAAATCCTAAATGGGTGAAACGATTATTTTTATTTTAAACGACTGTCATACTTATGTAGCCCCTTAAATAAGACGTAATATGCAATATTATCTTTTGCTGTATTTTTTGGTGTTTTTAGATGATGGAAAAAAAACTTTTTTTCCAGCGATGGTCGGCAAATCAAACCATAACTGTGGAAATTGATAATAAATTTCCATTTTTTTTTAATTGACAGTGCACCAGGTGCCATAATTTTACAGGATGCTTTTTGAAGTTTGCAAATAATCTGCATACCTTTAAAAATATATATAAAGTATTTATCCCAATGATGTCATGACCAGTGGCGTAAGTTCAACTAGGCCGGGTCAAACTTCTGAGGGAACCTGGGCGTCCATGGAGGGGGAGCACTGAAGGAAGCTGATAAAAGATTTTTTTTTACTGGGGAGGGGGGGGCCGGGTGCTGCCCACCCTGAAAAATTGCCTGGGTTAATTTAACCCACGAAAGGGTGAAAACTGCACCTACCCAAAATTGGGTTGTTCTGTAATCAATTATTGTGTACCCCTCCCTGTTTTTACAATTAAAGTCCGTCCGGATAGGCTATGTCGGTCTACGTCATTTCCCCCTATTATAAAGATTTTGTGGAATTGAAGTTCGACGACATAATCAACGACACTAACCTAAATAAACATTCTCTTCCTGTACACATAATTATTTTTCCGTCGTTTCCCCTGGTTTTTGTTTCAACGCGATGATGTCCGGCCGTTTCATCGTACGCATTTACGAAGAATCAAAGAATCACCTTTAATAGTCAGCCACAGTATCCCATGAACTTCACCCTTGCACATGTAGCGCATATTTACATGCAAATAAGGTTCTGTCGCACCCACCCACGCAATGCATGCGCACATGCTGTACGTGTTCGTGGGTTTTTCTACATGCGTAGTTAATGTTGGCGCGGATCCAACGGATGCATAGACTTCATTTATGTCCTCACACGCCATTTTCCACGTTGCTACATCAATTCTTCCATCATTCCCCTCATCGTACCATCGGTATTATGAATTCACCTTAAAATATCACCGTTTCTGAACGGACATCGTTTGTTGGGGTTGTTGGTGTTTTTTTTAATTTCTATTTTCTATTTCTTTATTCCTTTTTTGATAATATGCAGGAGATAAGAGAGGTCATTACATCACCAACAGACTACCACGAAGTTTACTGGTCTATCGAGTTTGGAAAAACCCGACCAGAGTACGGTGAGCATGATGGCGAGATTATGTCGATCTGCACGGTATAATTATGTACAATATTCCAGCTTCTTGGATTTTCTTGGTTGCAACAATTATCCAGCTTTCCCGGCAATAATTAAACCTTTAGAATGGTATCAACGGGGGCGGACCAGATATTTTTGTAGGGGGGAGGCCGGGGGAGGCCGGGGGGGGGGGTCATCAGTAAATCTTTGCTAAAATATAGACAGGTTTTTGTGCGGACACTTGGCTCCGCAAAATCAATGGGGGCGGGGGGGGGGGGCCTCGTACCATACTTTCAATGGGGGCGCTGCTCACATCCGACGATAATTAACACTATAATAATAGTGTACATAATAGTGTACAAATACCACCTAAAAAGCTGGCTCTGTCCTTATTTTGTGCACAGGCGGATATGGGGGTGTCAGAGCAAAGGGGGAGCAGGAATTGTGCATTATATTTAATGAATTCATATTAAATAAAAGAAAGTTGACAGAGCAGGGGGGGTGACCCCCCCCCCCCCAACCCACCCCACCCCGGGATCCGCGCCTGATCAATTATTACATGTTAATTGTTTAAACGCCCGTGGTCGGTGGGTGATGTTCTTGATTTATTCCAAATAATGTGGCGGATCGATAAGAGCTTGGAATACAAATAAAAGTGCAGCTTTGTTTGTTTAGTTCAAGCATTCAGCGTGATAACAGACAAAGCGTGCCGTACATACGGTTATTGTGAGCCTCTTGCAGCCTTGTCTACGTGCGACAACAAGTTCAGTATCCGAGCCTCTTGCGTTGGATCGGTCAGTATATACTGCGAAAACAGCCTCAAACGATCACTCGAAAATGGACACAGAATGTGCAACTATCATGGCGCCGCTGGATGAATAGATGAATACTGGTAAAACATAACTAGCGGGATGCCGCGCTTCGCGCGGCACCCGCTAGATGGGTGGAGTTGACTGTTTCGTAATAATTACTGTATACAATGAAATCTCGATAATTTAAACTCTAATAACTCCAAACAACTGTTAAGTCAAATAAAGAATCAGACCCTCTGCTGCACGCGAGCCTATTTGGATTCGCCATCAGTCTCGCCTAAGTTGTATTTGCGTGCACATAACGTTTCCTGCGGAGATTGTGCGAGGGTCCAGGACATATTGTCAATATAGGGGAAGGGGCTAGCTAGGGTGAAGGGTGCTAGTTGGAACGCCCAATTTCCGTAAAACCCGTCAACCATGTCACCAATATTTCCAGGGATGGGGAGAAATGGTTTTTGTTATAGAGGGGAGATGGTGATATTGAAATCGCTGATATTGTGGAGGTTTATGTTTGTGCTGGGATTCATACCGTTTAAATGTTGTTTTAAATTGCGCGCCGATTAGGAAGGTCTTGCTGTCAACAGTTGAATGAAATTAAGTATTTATTGCCGACCGATTGTCTCAAGCGATGTCTCATTATATAAAGCTCATAAATAATGTTGTGCTAGAATATTGTCCAGTCAATTTGAACATTGATTTTTCAAGGTGCCAAACCATTAAGGACGTATACACCAACTGTACAAATAGGTAATTTAGACGAAACGCGGTTTGATCTTGGCCTATACAAAATCGTATCCATCGTTCTCACTACAGAGGAGAGGAGGGGGCAGCCAGTGGGGGTGGGGTTGGATATTGTGTGGGCGTCGCCAGGATTTTTCTAGAGGGGGCAAAACATATTTTGGCCCAAAAAATTCCTGGTTTTCTCAACACATTCTCGATTTATCAGTTTTAGAGGGGGGCAGGGACATTTTGCACCCCCATCCCAAACCCATTAAATTCACACCACTATGACTTTGCGCCTCTTTTTATTATTGGTTTTTTTTTGCTTTTCGGGGGGGGGAGTGCCCCCCCCCCTCCTCGCGACGCCCATGCCTATTTATGTTACACCTGTGAATGGTCACATATTATATTTCCGGGGAAGTGGGCAACAATTTATATTTGTTATGGTGAAGGGGGTGTTTCTTATTAAAGTAGAAGTTAATGTCATTATAGCAGTTGGTGTTTTTATTATGGTGGTGGGGTTGTACAGCAAAGTACTGTAACACGTTCATTTGCAGAAGAGAGTAAAACTAAAAGAAAGGACATATTGGAGCACTTCATAATTATGTCAAGCACCACATGTTAAATGTATTTATTACAAAATTGTGAAAATGAAATCAGGTATACAATTAGAATTTTTTTAGTAATAATGTATTTGCAGCATTCATTACTGTACAGGGTAGTACTTCGACAAAACTCAGGGGATATAATTGTTGTCAGTTTTCGGAGCAATTTTCGCAAGGGACGTCGGTCCAGGCTTGTTTACCATAGGCACAAACATTCCATGAAAGACTTTCAAGCAAGACGGCCAAAGGTTATTGTGCAATTGCATTTTTTTGTGTTAAAAGCTGTAATCATAAATAATGACAGTGGCATTGTAAGTTACAGGACAACATTTTTTAATGAGTGTTGGTGAAAACTCATGAGAAATGGAGGGGTATGCGAGTATGAATATTTTGTTGTGAAATTTTAAGAGTGATTATGTAACTCGGTAATCAAAGACATTGTTTTGTTATCAAATAAGTCTGCTTGGCCAGTAATTATCGGGTAATCATTCCATCATTATTCTTGGGTACAACTAAGCCAAGGATATAATTTTTTAAAAAGATGGACATAAAACAGCAGAAAAGAGTGAATTTTTTTGCACTATTTCATGACTTCTAAAAATAAAATTATGGCTAGAAGAAAAATGTGTTTTGAATGGGTAAAGAGAAAAACCAGGAATCTTGCAGTTGAACTGGAAAGAATAGGTGTGTCACGTCTTCGTCTTGAGTTGAGATTCTTGCTTTGGGAACTGGTTGAAGCATGCACTGGAGCATGCTTGGAGCATGGTTGGAGCTGGTCATGTGATGTGGGTGTCATCGAGAGTCCTGTGTAAAGGAGTTAGAAAGAAAAGAATAACGACTAAGGTGAAGAAAACTTGTAAACAAAAATACATCGGCTAACAATAGCTCTTTATCCTGCTTGGGTTCATGTCTGTTGTCGAGTCATTTGATTTTCTGCCAGAGTGTATTCTCTAATATCCACTATTCTAACTGTGTTGGTTTCAGGTTTTAGTCTTTGCCTGTATTTTTTTGGTTTTTGGCCTGAGGTTTGAACTTGATCACGTCTTTAATTTTGATTTGAGGGTTTCTTTATTAAGTTGGTTATTGGTCTTTGATTTGCAGTAAATTAATTTTGTTTTGCCTATGACTTATGAGTATGAAAGTCATCTCTTTAAAGGAAGTTTTACGTATGATTTGCCGTGTTCTAAGATTACCACAAAGATTTAGTGTGCATAATTTGTATGGAATGAATGTACATTTCATGGCCTATATACAAATGCAGCAGTTTTTTTTCTAGCTATAGTAGTAGGCCTATAGGCCTAGGCCTAAAACAAACTAAAGCAAAATCCAAAAATAAACTACAAACAAAGCCCAATTGTGAAATCAAGAGTTGGCAAAGTTCTACAAACATGTTCGGGTACATGTTCCAAGTGAGGCCTGTATTTACGGGGGTCATGCAGTAAATTGGCAACATTAAGCCTAGTAAGTTAACCCACGCCACGGCCAAACTCTCGATGTCCGAGGCCTCCCCCCGTACGTACAACCCTCCCCGTACAACCCTCCCCGTACTCACAAACTGAAACTCACAGTCACACTTTTCACAAACAACAATGCTTCTCATTGCCAGTGGCGTTCGAAAGAATACCACTTTTCGCAAACAACAATACATATCATAAGTGAGACTTACCGTTCAAAGAGAAAACTGGAGCAAGGAACAGATATACATCAACCATGTCAACAACGCTGTGCTGAAGAAATGTGGGGCATGCAAGTTGCATGCGCTGCATGCTCATCGCTCATAACGAACGTATACGTGGCACGTCAATTATCCGGCCCGTACGCAAGATGGCCGGCGAGGCCCAATGGGGAAGGGAATTATGGGAAATAGGGTGGAAAATAGCCGGGCCCCGTTCCGCTTCCCCCGTAGCCAACGCGCGCGATGAGGACGGGAGACCGGTCGGGAAAATGGCAGCGCCCTCCAAATTTTCGTAATTGTAGTATAGATAACCCAGGAAAATAATTAAAGGTGCACGTTCGAGCGGCGAAAGCCAACTTTCTTCTTTTTTTGACATTGTAAACTTCAAGAACACTACATTTCAATGGGACACTCACGTGTATATAGGCTTACATCATTTGGAGAAAATGTTAAAAGGTACTGTACGTACGCTGCAAATCAGCACGATAAAAAGAGATACTGTATCTGTTAGGAAATGGAAGTACAGTTGTCACCCAAACAAAAGAAAAAGGGGGAAACTAAAACTGAGGTAAAATTTCATGCGAAACATCAGGAAAGACAGATCACTCCAGAAAGCAGCTAGGGATTCACTAAATAGTTCAGTGCAAGAAACAAATGAACCGGAGATAACTGCACTGCAAATTTTTAGAGGCGGTATCCACAAAGAATAAGAAAAGCACCTGAAAGACTTGATTTGAAATTGTTCTAAACTACATGACTGCAAACGAAACAAAAGCAAAAGATAGTGTTTAAGTTACGTCAATGTATTCAGAAACATTGACAGAACAATACCAACTTAACCAAGTTCATTGTGTTATCAATCTCCAAAAAGAAGTAAATAAGAACAATACTATTGTTTTAACAAATTATTGAAGGACAAAATTAATCCAATATTAGGTTCCGGAGTGAGAGTTAGAAAACAAAATCACTCGGGTGGGACTCAAACCCACGACCTCCTGCTTTCTAGTGCAGCTATACGTCGCTGAAGAACAAAACCTAATACATGTACTGCATTTACTTCCCCACGACGCAAATTCCATCTCATAAATAGTTTCATTGCGGTACCTGCTAGTATATATACATTAGATTCGAACCAGCCAACCGATCCCGTGAGCCAAGGGCGGATCCAGAACGCCATTTCTTTTTTTTTCTTTTTCTTTTTGGGGGGGGGGCAAAACAAAATTTAGTCCCCCAAAAAATGGGTCAAAAAAATTGCGGCTTGGGGTTCGGGGCCCGCTTAAGGGCCCTTAAATAATGGTTGGAGTCTAGATCCTCTGTGGCGCGATCTGAGGCAGTTTCTGCCCACTTTAACCAAAAGAAAATGAGAAAAGATGGTGGTGTACGCAGCCGCTGCCTGCCTTTATTGCAACGTCACATAAAAAAAACAAAAATTGGGTTCGGGATTTTTTTTTAGGGGGGCATGGCCCCCGTTGCCCCCCCCCCCCCCACCGGATCCGCCCATGCCGCAAGCTCGGTGCGACTGCACTTGTATAAGGAGGGGATCGCCGGGAATCGAGTCCAACCAGAGTGATTTTTTTTAACTTTCACTCGGGGGTAAAATACTGAGTATACAGTGTTTATACGTCGATGAAGGGCAACACCTGATATTGAATTTGCATCACACCGACGCAAATTCCATTTCATGAATAGACCAAATTAATGGGGCACATGTTCATGCGTCAGCTTAGGACAAATGACTTAAAAATTTACTCTTGTGAAAAACAATTGTCCATCTGCTGTGGATAGTTATACATTGCAGTTTAAACTTAAAGGTTAATGTGGTTCAAATATAAGCCCATGGATCATGTGTTATATTGTCAGTCTGTTATAATGTTTGGGTTTTTTTGCAAAATAGGGTTTTTAGTCATGCTATGGGAGAGCTACTTGACAGTGATTTAGTTCACTTTTTAGCAATCCCGCAGGGGCGTGCAATTATCTTTGTGTAAGGGTTTTAGAGATTTTTTATGGTTTAATGTGTATTTTTTTAACTTATGTCTGAAATATTATCACTATTTTTAATTTGACCAGCGAAATAATAAATGAAATGAACTGAAATGAAATGAAAAAAAATGTGTAACAGTGTTATTGATTTCCTGTTATTGTTAAAGAGCGCCCTCTCTTGGTGCGAAATAAATGGGTGGTTTCTTTAAACGCCGTAGAGCGTTATGTGCAAAAAATTAATGGCCACCATGTGAGTTGACTCTGCATGCCTTTTTTTATGATCGCTCTCTTCAAAATACCACACTCCTCTCCAACTATCATTTTTGCGCTGGTAATGCCCAGTCTGTTTTATGCACGCAAGACTATATACATGTAGCTAGGGAGCCGGCGCCAAGAGAATGATCCCCCGCCTGCAGAACGCCGTTGCCATCTCGGTCCTTCCATGGAGGTAGGAAGCAGGTAGTTTCCTACCGCCATGGTCCTCCTGGCCTAACTTGGGTCTACGGGCTTCTCTCGGGCTTCACTCAGTTTTCTAGACTGCCAACTTTGCCTTCCAGGTCCTGTTCAACTCGCTGGAGAAGCTGATGATCTTCGTCCTGTTCTGCGCCAGACAACACGCGCCATGCCTTGACACGTTCATCAGGTCATGAATCCAGCTCACGAGGTGATATCCCACTATCCAGTCAGGGTACAAGACACTGATGTAACGGAAGAAAAGCCGTCGGCCAATAAATATTTCTTGGTTTCCGGGGGTAACCTAATAGTATTTTTGGGAGAATCCCTCATATGTTTTTATTAGCCATTACTATAATAGTCAAGACAGGAGTCCCAGAATGCAAAAAGTTCTGTTCATTTGATTCTGAGCAATTAAGTTCGTAGAATATCAATAAGGTGTAACATCATGACGGAAAGGAAAAATCCACTCTCGCCGTGGAGACATCACATACATGAAGGCACCAAGGGCGGATCCGGGGGGGGGGCATGCCCCCCCCCCCAAAAAAAAAACCCGCAACCAATTTTTGTTTTCTATGTGACATCGCAATAAAGGCAGGCAATGAGTACACCAACATCTTTTCCTCAAAAAAAAACATTGGTTAAAGTGGTCAGAAATTGCCTCAGATCGTGCCACAGAGCATCAGGAATCCAAAACAAATTCGGGGCCCTTAAGCGGGCCCCGAACCCCACGCCGTAATTTTTTTGACACACTTTTTTGGGTGACCAAACAAATTTTTTGGCCCCCCCCAAAAAAAAATTGTGTTCTGGATCCGCCCTTGGAAGGCACACCTCGTAAAGCTGGTCCCAATTATCATAAGTTAAAGGCACTCAGTGGGATAAATAACCAGTCTCAAGTCACAGTAGTGAGTCAGTTAGTGAGTCGGTCAGGATGCAAAGAGGACACAAGACCGGCCCTCTGGAACCATCAAAACACACGCTGATTACTAAACTGTTATTCTTAGTTGGCCTCTTTGTATCGCTTGGATTAAAGAAAATATTAAAAACACTAGAATAACGCTTAATTTTCTTAAAAGACATAATGTAGTGGCGGCGCTACAGGGGGAAAGGTGGGGGAATCCCCCTCTAATTTGTTGAATTTGTTTTTGTTGTTTTTTTGGCGGTGGAGCATAATGTATTGTTATTACTTGTCTACAAATTTGAATTGGGCTATTTATGCAATTGTGTTTTTCCCTGCGTATGCACTTGCTGATACTCTTTATTTGACTTACATGAGTATGGAAAAGCTGTGAACAGTCTGTGTACACCGAGGCCCACACAGTCCACAGGGACGTGCATAGTTTTACCAGCTTATATACCACCAATAAATTCAGTCAAAATTTGCAAAAAGATGGGTTTTATTCTTCTGTATTAAAATCAGTAATGCTCATTTATCTATGACTGCAGGGTCGCAAGTGTATAGGTGCAGTATTAACTACCGTATTGATGAACTACCCTTTATAATACAACCACACTATAAAGGTGTCTAAGATCTTATTTCTAACACACCAATCCCTGTTTAGAATAATGTATATACAATACTATCACCTCAGAGCAAAAAGCTAAACATGAGCTCTAAATATTGGCATATTTTTATAAAATTTGAGAATTAATAATTATAAATAAAATTATATGAATTATTACTATTGAACATTTGAAAAAGCTATGTGCATCACCTGAACAACGCACCAAGTTCACGAAGCAAGGCAAGAGTCACACTCAAATACTAAAGTAACACTTTAATAAAAAAATAAAAGTTACAATATACATGTTTATAAGAAACTATAGGAATAAGGCACGTACAAAAATACAAAGCACTCCGAGTGACTTGTTCTTAACATGTAACCCTGCAGTTTCAGTTTTAAGGAAATCTTAAAGAAACGTACGGAGATCTTCAAAAAGATTAAATGATATTGTATATATAAGATTATATCATAATAATTATATATATATCATAATAAATTTATATTTCTCGCTATCACTTTTATCAATCACATTCAATGGAAAGATAATTCCGATTTCGAATGTACACCAATTGTACCATTGTTATTCGTTCTAGCTTTTGGAAATTCGTCTCATCTGGTGATAAGCGTGGTTTTTTTTAAGACTTCGATCATTTAATTTCGTAGGTTGCAATCTGAAACATTACGGTCAGAAATGTTTCCAATATTTTCAACTTCTCTTCAATTATTGACTAGAAATTTTGATATTACTTCCACTCTTGCTTTCTTTATTCAGTTAAAAAAAGATAATATAATCTCAATTAATGTGCAGTTCATTATGGAATCCGGCGGAACATGCTTGACTTATTTGCTTGCAATTTGTAGTTCCTAAATAAAGGGCAAACTGAGATGTGTCCTTCGGTAAAGGTAAAGCATTGTGTGTCACATATATCCACGTGGGTGTTCTTTGTTGTTTCAATTCAGTAACAAAAATGCCCAAAAAGTTTACGCCTATCCAAGAAATCAAAGACCATTGCCTTTAACGTATAAGGTTTGTGCAAAAACTAATTAAAAACGACCGAAGCACAAAAGTGAATGATTAAAAAACAAGTCTGCTTTTCAATGCAACGCCAATCTCAACATCAGACGAATTTCCCAAAGGTCGGACGCATCAGAAAGTATACATTCGCGAATCAAAATTATTGTTAACAAAAAACGTTATTATAACAATTTTTGTTGATATTCCATTTCCCGAAAATGAAGGTCATATACATGTATTCAACCTAATGGCAAAACATACAAAGCTAGGATGGAAGTGATATCATTTACACCATTAGCGGAAGGGCCATTTAAAGTTAGGTTTAAACCTTTATGATAGATAATTTTGTGTATTTAAGAAGCTATACACGAACGAATGACTGAAGAGTGAGAATTATATCTAATATCTTACATGTTTTTGAGAAAGATCGGGGACTTAGGAATAAAATCAGTATTCCTCACAAAGAGGGGTTTCTTAATTTCCGTCCGTAAAATGTTCATACGTGCAGATGGCTTGTTGGAGTGAATCATAAGCTACACATCCACATCCTCAGATTGTCTCACGGGCTATTCATCCCCATTTTACCATAACGCATTGTGTGCATGGAACTGGACTCATTCTTTCCAAATTACGTAAGTAATAGTTTTCTCAAACTCTTTCGGCCTGTTTCATACCTGTCTTTCCCCCAAACCTCATCTCGTTATTCTTCTTAATCTGCAACAATTAAGGAGATAAAGAGAGAATTGAAAATGTTATTATATGCGTTCATTGATCCTGAGTTAAAGCGAGCTCATTCAGTTCAGTTGATATAATTATTGTTATTCCTGTCAAGATTAAAATGCTGACTTTGCAAAAATAAACTGCTAATTGGTGCCGGCACCAGCTACCGTACTGGCGTACTCTTAAACACGTGTCTACAGGACTTGATTCGTTGTTTCGACCTTTTTTATCATGTCAATTCCGAGAAAAAACACTGTACAATTGGGCCGGATCTTCGTTTCTAAACGAAAACAATGTTGTTTTTTTATTACAATCGATTCTGTAAAATAATCGGAAATACCTCATGCATGCAGAATGATTTTCCCACGTGCTTGGAACTGTCACTGACTTTAAGGGAATATACATCATTTGCTTTTGCTATAATTTTCAGAAATGGATGGAATTGGGGGGTTGGAAATATATAGCAAATATAGTTACACTGACGTTTTTTAGGCTTTGGGTTCGAAAATGCTTTAAAAACCAAGAAAAACAATCATTTTCCTGTAGTCTGGTTTCCTGACTCCATTTAAGAAGAAACAGAGCAGTTTACATATATTGGGGAACTGTAAGGTCAGGGAACCGGTCTAGCTGGCTTGTACCCGTTCATAGGTGTGTAATCGATTGCAAACAAGTGCGATGGTCAACTGGGCCAGTATTTGAAAAAAGCCAGTTTTTTCCAACGCTGGTCGGCCGATCAGCGTTGGAAATTGATACAAAAATACCACTTTTCTTGAAAATGACAGTATACCAGGTGCCATGATTTTACAGGATGCTTTACACTGTCATTCACTAGCGATCCAGCAAGGTATTTCAAAATGATTTGGTAGTTTTATTTTTGATGTTTGCAAATGTTGTATTTTCCCTTTAATGTAATTGATAAATTGAGAGTTCTCTCGAGTTTAACAAAACACAATCATGTGTGGTGGTGCGACTGCCCCAACTTACCTTGCACACAGCAATAACCAAAGCAACGATGACAGTTAATGACAGGCAAAAAGCAACTGCAGTTGCAATAAAAATAATTTGATAGCCATCTGAAGTACCAGCGTCTGTAATCCGAATCAATTCACTTTCAGAGATATCTGGAGCGTCCTTAACCTCGGGTTCAAAGCCGAACTTAGGCATGACCGTTAACGCTGTGGTAGGTTGAATTGCTGTAAAATCTGCAAATACATTTTTGAAATACGTTAAACGCTCACTATTGTATATGGCATAATTTTGATGGCTGCCTTTTTGTTTGAAATTCGGTCGTAAAAAATGTCTTGCTCTGTATTAAAAGGCATTTTCATCAAGACATTTTTAAATAAAGCACCTGAAAGATCATTACTCTCATTTATCTTGAAGTTTAACAAAGGTATAACCATGGAAAATTAATTATGCAGCATAAGAAAGGGTAACAAAAATACTTTTTTTGAAAAATTAAAAAGCATTCACAGCGCTACCGTTCTTTTCACTGGGAGTCGTTTTGGAAATACACCACGCACAAAAACATTTTAATCAAAAATATTGATAAATACACAATCAAAATCTCAAACAAAGGCTGTGTACCACGACAGCTATTTCGATGAATATCATTTAAAATCACATCGTACATTACAAGCACTATATGCAAAGGCATATGTATACATTTCAATAACAAAAATTAAAAAGAAAAATCGGGACCCACAGGTTGTACTTGTGGGAAAAAAAGAGGATGCAAGTGGGAAAAAAATGTTTGTTTGAAAAGAATGAAATAATATTATGTCATTTGCAACAGTGATCTTTGGAGCAGATAATGTCGAAAGGTCGGTGGGGACCACAAAGCGTGCACTATGAGTCGAAGCGTGCAGAGTAGGGATAGTAGAAGATTTAAACAAAGCTGTACGATTAGACGAGAGCAATAACAATCTCATGTGGTGTTTGGCGGGTAAAGGGAGCTATGATACGTGACGATTACTGTCACGTGGCTACCATTCCAGGCACATATTTTATTCATGATACTTTTCAGCGTAAAATTGAGATTTTTCTGCGTTAAAATTGCCTTTGCTCTTTGTTCCCGGTGCAAAGTGACCCGGACTCCCGTGATCCAGAGCAGGGTTATTTTGACTCGGAAAGTGTCATATTTGACACTAAAAGTATCAGGTCGAATATGACAGCGATTTTTGGACATATCTGGCCCGAGACTTTTAGAGTGAGGGTATAGTGCTACCCTATACAAAGCAATAAATATCCAGGCTCACGTGGTGTTTGTAGGGTGTAGAAGGCTGTCACTGTCACGTGGCTACCATTCCTGGCGCCCAGAGCCTCCCCGTATGCTTGACATCTGTACATGTACCTGTCCACACTACTCGCTACAATTGGGATGAATGCTGAAGTAGTGAAGGTGTTCATCTCACCTACATCACACCACAAAGTGCAGAGCTATTAATACTTCTCTTTAGCTAAGATAAAAGCCAATGACATGAACTTGGCAAGCATGATGGATGAGTTTTATCAACAGAAAATACTTGCTTGGCAGAGCATACACTGCAAAAACTGTGTTTAGCAATTAAACACTTTTCTAAACACTTTCTTGCTATCAGTTTGTAAACGTGTTTAAATACTAAACATGTTTAGCGTAAGGATGGATAGTGTTTAGCTGGTGAACACTAATGTTTAGGAATTGGACACGTGATGTTTAGCATCTAAACATGTTTACAAAGTGATAGCAAGATAGTGTTTAATTGCTAAACACAGTTTTTAGAGTGTATAATTATGTCTCAAGGCAAAATGTAGTGTCGTATTATATCGTCTTCGGGTGGATTTACCTGTGCGGAAATAAGATTATGAGAATACTTTCTTCCATTAATTAAGCAGCTCCATGGTATCAGGGCCTAATTTTGAGATGCATGCATGCTTTCATAATTTCATGTAGACAAATGAAAGGTTTGTTTGAAAAGGTTTGTTTGAAAAGAATTTGATCTAATTGTGCCACACTGTTTCTAGAAAAAAAGAAGGACCTTTTTTGTTTTACATATCATACGGATACGTATTTCCAGCGGTAAATATAGTTGTCTCATGTTTCGACGTTGCTCCAGCGTCTGTGTCCGCCAGACGATTCAATCTATGAAACAAGTCGTGTACATGTTTGTGTATAATAGTGTAAATTGAGGAATCAGATTCGAAACATCATTATCTCACAGAACGATGGGGCACCCTGGGTATACATACTCGATTTTATGGTGAACCTGTCGCTGATGAGTTTTGTGTCGCCGTCACTATACTCAAGCAGCCATCGGAGAGCCACGGCAGGCTTGGCATCCTGTACGATGCAGGTCAGCATTGGTTTCTTGATGTCATTTGAAAACTCTGCCTCGCACGCAGTCCCGGATATGCGTTCAGTGCATTGAGTCACGTCGGGAAACGGCTCTTTGGGGGATACTACACAAAATATAAACGTGAATAGCATTGTCGGAAAAAATATAATACGAGACTTCAAAGTGTCAACACAATTTTTCACTAAATGACAACTGGTGACCTTGCTAGAAACGTTAAATTTCTTGCTTCAGATTCTAACTTAGATTCATCAACCAGCAGCTATTTGAAACAAAATAACTGTTAATAAGTGTTGTCTTGAGAAGTAGTAACACAGAAAACGTTTAACAGTTTTCATTTACATAAAAATGCTAAGTTCATGGGGAAAATATCATTGAGAAATATAAAAACAAAATTTGTTTCAGATCCCCTTGTTTAAAAAAAAATGTTTTAGAGTTTTTAAAATTTATATTAAATAAACGGAAATCCCGAGGCCAGCACAGGCACAGGTTTTGGGTGGCGTAATTATTTTCCGACTTTTTTTAGAGCATTAATTGTTCAAACTTTGACTTATAAATCCCAACTGCACTTAGTCTAAAAGTTAAAAATTTACAGACGGAAACGTTTTGGGACATTTGTTAAAAACTGAACTGATAACCAAGTCTTACGAACCGCAATGTTGCTTTGTCCAGCAGAATAATACAAGTATTGTTCATACATGCCCTGGACATGGGTAAAGCCACCAAAAGGTAAAGGGCTACAAGAGAAATACAGAAACGTTCATAGGTTGGAGGCAAACAAGCACCAGGCAAGAATTTCCAAAGAAATGCAGCGCGTGGGAAAAGAAAACTTATTTACTAATCGCCAACCCACTCACCTTTGACACCCATAGTCACCTGTCCATCAACAACCATTCTTAACCTCGGTTTGACCCTACAGTAGTAGGTCCCTTCTTTCGAGTCGGTGACGTTCTCAATAACCAGAGAGAAATTTCTGTTGATGTCATACACGCCCTCCGGGATGCCGTTCTGTGGAGCGACGTTCCCTAGGAAGTAGGAGATCAAGATGTTTTCATCTCGAAGTACAGGGGAGTACCAGTACATGACTTCGATCTGATACAGCGGGATTCGTCCGGATGCGACGAGAGGGCAGGACAGGATCCCAGGGTGATCTCGCTCCAGGAATATGGTTCCATCCCCGATATCGTTTGCTTGGATGAAACCACCAACCACTTTAAGAACAAACAAAGAGATAACCAATCATCGTCCATTACATATGCATGGAGAAGTTCCCTAAAGTGAACGGGGAGAATTTCAATCTTTAGAATTCCAGAATCACATGTAGGTACTCTACTCTGAACTCTGAAAAAGGACAATTACCTTTATCAGTCCATATACAGTTGGTAAAAAGGTTTTAAATGTATACCATTACCATGAAACCTAAGAGACGCAGTATATTGGTTGTAGCAAATTTATATCGATAATTGAATAAAGCGTCTGCTTTTTTAAAGAAACAGAGTTGCATAGGAATCAGACTGAAAATCAGATGTTTATGGACTGTTTTGGCAACGAAGATCAATGTGATTTATAGTGGTAGTACATACATGATTGTGTGCATGCGCTTTGAAAAGAAAGTTGACTTCAATTCGCAATCTCTGTATTTACACTCTAATGTGCTTGTTGGAAAGCTAATTTGTATTTACTTGGAGATATATATTGCAGCAAGTCGGCAGCCATTTTCTAGCCTTATGAAGATGTTTAATGCATTACACTTTAATGGATTTTACAAATGTTTGGTGTTCAGGAGCACTCATCGGGAAAAAAATCCCTGCATTTGTCTTTTGTGCCATGTGGCCAAGACACAATCGATGAGTGATGAGTTTTAGATAAGGTAAACTTTCAAGTTAGCAATTTGTCTTTACTCCGTCGGTACCCCATGCACTAAAATACCGGAGGGCATAGGCTCTACAGTTAATCATTAATGAGGGATTCTCGGCACAGAACGAGTACTGTTAAAACAGCGAAAAGGGACATCCGATCATATATATCCTAAAAGTAATCTACCGAATTATTATCAAAAACCTTACTTGCAGTAAAGATCATGCTGGTACCAAACAGTAAGCACCCTGTGAAGTTATTTCGTCTGGTCTGGTGTCATTTAGAAGAAATCAGGAAATATATGTGATTTACAACGATCAGTCAATTTACTGACTTTTGAAATAAATAGTTCTGTAGACGAATTAAATCATGTTTGGTGATCAAAAGGTCGTGCATGATTTTTAACTGTTTCCTCCAAAAATGTCATATCCCTTAAGCGGAAAGTCTAACATGTTATATATATGTTTTGAACATTCTTCTTTTGATTTTGAGTGGTTTTATTATTTGAACCGTTGAATGCATCAAAAGCAAAAGCATTTGTGTCTTTAACTAAAGGACCACTGTCCTGTGTATAGTTGTCCTATATGGGTCCTTTAGGTAGGCCTTTATACCTCGGGCGTTGAATTTGGTCTTGCATGTAAGTTAACACCACAAAATCTTTTGTGATGAACAAACGGCATAACCTGCTTTCCAACCCATCACCTTGCAACAAATAATGACGTCTACATCAATAGGGTGTACCCAAAGTGGAAAGGTTTGTGAATTTGTGCGCTATAGTTTAGTGCGCATTACTAAGTCACGTGTCTTTTTTTTTAACACGAACACAAGATAGCACATGCACACATTCGTTCATGGGCGTCGCGGGGGGGCAAGGAGCACCCCACCCGTTATAGAGGTGTGTAGTCATATTTGCTATTAACGTAATACACATTTAACAAAAATGGGCGTCTGCAGGGGTGTCAATGGAGTGGGGTGGGCAAATGTCCCCCGCCCAGGATTTAGAAGGGAAATGTGCTTTGCCCCCCCCCCCCCAAAAAAAAAATCCTGACGTCCATGCATGCATTCCTTTCTTTTGTTATATGCCATTACTTAGTATTATCCAAAGTCCTGCAAGGTTTAAATGATCTCCATTGGAAAGAATTCCTGCTGGAAAAGAAGATAGAAAAATTATGTATTAATTCATGCATGGTAAAAAGAGATGTCCGCAAAGAATCGAGCTTTAACATAATGGAACGTCCAAGCTATTGTTTACAGTTTACGAAAGTCTTCTTCATGTACCTCAACTTATAGGCCATAGCTCATCGTTCGGCACTTGACATCAACAAACATCAGATGATATACAGGTAAGTATATGTATTCTAAAAGAAAGATTCCGATAACATTATTAACGTTTTGTACATGCTACACTGTGCAATTAATGTATTAATTCCAATATCAACTTACCCATTCTGAAGGCATTTCGTTGAAAAATCCGTCTCTTATTCGGAAGTACAAATCCGGAAATCCTAAATGGGTTAAACGACAATTCTGTAGTTTAAAAGTCGAAGTCATACTCATGTAGGCCTACTAATAGAAATTGACGGATTTGGGGTTAGTATATTATAGCAAACATTTTTACACTCATGGGCGTCAATGATTTTTTTTTGTATCGGTAGATGACAGGGGGACAAGTCCCCCACGTTTTAAAGTTTGTATCGTTTGTACCCCCGCCAAACACACGCGCACGCATCCACCTGTGTAAATGCCGGCAATCGTGGACGCCCCATTGTCCCTAATCCTCTTTCCTTTGTTTGTTGGTTTTGTACACGATTTGAGATCGTGGACGTTCGGTCAATCGTGGACGTATTGTTTGCGCCCCAATTCTTTTGTCCTACGTCCACGATTGCCGGTGTTTACATACTCACGCTTACATAGGCATAGAAGTGGGGTACTTCCTTTGTTCTCGTGTACTAACATTTTGCAACGTCGCACACTTATGTCAAAATGCTCTTATTTTAACCATAGTTAATTTCCTGGGCTGAAATTTGGACTTAATATCCCTTTTCTAAAACTCTTCCATTTGCGACGAATCAACCCACCTAGGAAATTCCTAGTTTTTGAGTAAAATCCATATTTTCATTTAACTTGTGGGGTACCGAAACGGTACCCGGCAAGTCGGTTGGCATATCTTGTGGGGTACCTCCCATTGTTCCTGTACCCCACAAGGCAGTGGTTGTTCACGCACACACACGCAATTGTGTTTTTGCCTGCAATATTGTCCCTCTTTTGTTTGTATGTCAACTTTTTTTGGAAGGCATCTCATATGTTTTGTACACGAATCCCAATGGGGACCTCTCGGAGATTGTGGACCCTATTGTCCTCTATTGTTCAACGTCCCCTATTTGAATGCAGAAAAAACTCACACACACAACCAAGTGTGTATTTGCCTGCAATCGGGGACAACCAAGAGGCTTCGAGTTGAGAATGCCTTCGACCTCAATCAGTACTGTACGAAGGACTTGATCTGGTACCGTCTGATCTTTGAGGACAACTCGCAGGCCGTACTTGGCTGACTTAATCTCTCTTTCCCACAGTCCACCGAAATGTGGGCATTTGGTGGGGGGGGGGGGTTGAAACTGAACCTTACTTTGTGTTTGGCAAGCTCAAGCTGAAGGGCTGGTTCCGTCGCTGAGAAGGCTTCCTTAAGTTTGGACGCACCCCTTTGAAGTTGGTTCTGCAGTCTGATAGCAGCTAAACGGCTTCCCCTTCTGGAGACAAATCGTCGGAAAGCCATCAGGAAGGCATCGGTGTCCAGACTATCAAGTAGGTCCAGATGCACTGCTCTCGTCATCATGCATTTGAAAATGATGCCCCATCGTTTCTCTGTTCGCCTGCCGATCTCGACGGTCATCAGCCCAAAACAGTCAATACCCGTGGAGTAGAACGGTGGCTGCTAGATGCGGAGGCGGGCTGGAGGAAGATCCCCCATCTTTAGGACATTTGGAGTTGCTCTCCACCTCTGGCAGTCAAAACATTGACGCTGGTGCTTGCGGACAGCTTGTCGGCCACGTAGAATCCAGAATTTTCTTCGGATTGCTGCATGGACACGCTCTGGACCATAGTGCAAGAGTCTCTGGTCATAGTCCTGGATAAGGAGCTAAGTGACGAGATGTGTAGGGTCGAGCACGATTGGATGCTTGTTGAATAGTGGGATTCCTTCAGCACGTCTGAGCCGGCCTCCAACTCTGATGACTCCATTATCTCCGTCCCATTCTGGTGAGAGCTGAAACAGTCTGCTTCCTCGAGGAAGCTTCTTACCATCTTTGAGGGCAGCCCACTCCTCAGAAAAACTGGATTTCTGGGCTCGTTGGAATAGGTGAAGCTCAATTTCGGCTCGTTGATCAGCCGTTAGGTCAACATCAGGACCATCATCCTTAGCCGGCGTAGCCGCCCCATCACAAAGCTGTTTAGATGACTCGATGAGCTCATCCAGGGATTAGTACTTCTCCAGGTCTGGGATGTCAGCTGGTTCCACGGTCACTATACCGCAGAAGGAGGATTTCAGCTCCGATGGATCCTCAGCCAGGGCAGATGGGACGGCTGGCCAACGATCAGGGTTCCCGGAGAGGAATGGTGGTCCATCTCGCCATCTGCAGGGTTGACTGAGTGACAACAGAGTTTTCCCTCTTGTCAGGTCATCAGCTGCATTGTTTTTCGTATCAATGTAGCGCCATTGGTTGGCATATGTCAGGGTCTGAATCTGGGCTACTCGGGTCCCCACAAAGACTTGTATCTGCAGGACTCCGCCTTCAGCCAGGTCAGGACAGTCGTGGAATCACTCCAGAGGTCAACATCCTCCAGGAGTAGAGTCAACTCTTGCTGAAGGAGACTGGACAGTTGAGCCCCAGCTAAGGCAGCCGAGAGCTCAAGGCGGGGCATGGAGAATTGTTTCTTCGGCGCAACTCTAGACCTGGCCATTACAAAGCTGGTGTGTATGGTATGCTTGTCATCTTCCGTCCGGAGGTAGGCCACTGCACCGTAGACCCGCTCAGACGCGTCACAGAAGACATGCAGCTGGTGAGTGGCTGTTTCTGGGTTGACATCGGGGGGTGTGTTACATCTAGGTAGTCTGATGGCAGACAGGTTGGGTAGCTCGTATTCCCATCCAGGCTCGCCATCGGTCCATGATCTCTCCGGGCTCCAGGGCATCGTCCAAGTCAAGTTTGGTCTTCCATAAGTCCTGTACGATTACTCTGGCTCTGGCGGTGAACGGCGTGAGGTATCCATTCGGATCATACTGGCTGGCTAAGGTCTTGTACATGTTTCTCATGCTCAGGCAATCATAGTTGACTACCCGGTGCTGGTATTGCAGATCATCGGTGCTGCAGTCCCACTGAAGTCCGAGCATGGGTTCGGTCAAGTCTGTCTCTCCAAACGTCAGCCAGAGATCACAGCCATCTGAACGTGCTTCTGGAGGAAGATCGGCCACGATGTTGGGTACATTACTGGCCCACTGACGTATCTGGAAACCACCCTTGGCAAGCAAGTCACGCATGTTGTTGACGAGAGTCCTGGCTTCGTCTTCTTCAGGTACGCTGACTAGGCAGTTATCGACGTAGAAGGATCTATCCACTGCATCAGCAACTTCAGCGGACTTCTCCCGATGATCAATGGCATGCCTACGCATGCCTACCGAAGGGTAGTACCTGCCACTCATAGATCTTGGGTTCGATGTCGGTCTTCAGGTTTCTCCACAGGAAGCGGAAGAGACATTTTTCAGTGGGCTGCAGTCTTACTTGGCCCCTGAACAGCTACTGCATGTTGGCAGAAACGTACAGTACTCCATTTAGGAGCGATGCACCCAGGGGTGGACCAGGAAGCAGGTGCTCGTTGAGTATCTGGTTCTGATACTGGAAGGAGCAATTAAACACAAGGCGAAATTACCAGGATTGAGGAATGTACCAGGATTCGTCTGACTTCGCAGCATCTTCTGCTGCCAGGATTTTGACGTGACCAGCATCTACTAACTTCTGGATCAGCTCGTAATGTTTCTCTGCCAGCAGTGGTCGGGTTGCAAGGTTCCTTTCTGTTCTTCTCAGGGTCGGAAGGACAGCTTCCTTTGGAGCATGGAACTTGGTATCATCAGCTCGCAACAGAGGTGTTACGTAACACTGAATTCCGCCCTCATCTACAAGGGTTGACTTATCTTCTAGAGTTGCACAGCACGATGATCTTGCTTGGGGCAAACGGCCTGCTTCTCGTTCACATAAGGCACAACAACAACTTGCCCGAGTTTCTCCACGTGCCTCATCAGTTCGGTTGTCTCTATTAAAATGGACTGAGACTCTAAAGCACCGCTGCTCACCAACTTTCTGCTTTAAGACGCCAGCTGGTCCATGGAGAGTTGCACCCAACTTTGTGAGGGTGGCTACCGGTGTCCCACTAGGGCCGAACCTGATAGGTCGTCTGGGGCGATGAGGTCAACATGATCGGAGCGAATTAGGATGACCGGTCGATCAACCGGAGGCAGTGGCAAGTAACGAAGATGTGGGAAACACTCTTGCAGTATCTTGACTGGATACGTGTATTCGGACAGGCAGAGGTTACCAGCAGCAAAGACACAATCGAGGGAGAACTTGACATCGGGCTCGTCATGGGCTGACACAGACAGGGATACGGATTGACCTTGACAGATGACAAGGTCTTCTCTGACTGTTCGTAGATGCATAGTCTCTGGTGTTCCGGTAAGCTACAGCTGTTGTGCTACCTCTTGAAGTAACATGGTGCGTTCAGATCCATCATCAAGTACTGCATACGAGTCAATGTTGCTGTCTGGACCGTGGAGGGTAACCCTTACCACTTTCAGCATGGTATTGCAGGGTCGGCTCGGTTTGTCCACGTACACGGACTGGCTAGTAGGTTTTACCATGAAAACACTTGTAGTTTTCTGGGCAGCCTCGTGCACAACTGTAAGATGCACTTCTTTACACTGGTGGCACGGTTTCTTCAAGGTGCATACATCAGGTTCATGCTTACGGCAGCACTTCCAACAGCGTTTATTCGCTTGGATCAATTTCACCACCTCATCTGTGGAAAGTGCCTTGAAGGTCTGACAGCCATTCGGGAAGTGATCCTTACCATCACAGAAAGGACAGAACGGCTTTGGCTTCGGCTTGGTGTATTTGGGGCTCACAGATTTCTCCTGCTTGCCACTTGTCATGAATGCAGATGTTGGAGTTGGCTTCCTCTTCACCGGTCGATGATCTCTGTTTACTCTGGAACCACTCTGATCTTGGATGTGACCAGTACGGCTTGTTTGGCTAGCATTTGCGACTGTGACTTCAACTTCAGCCATGCGGCGAACTGGGGAAGAGTGTACGTTTCACTTGAGTTCGGCTTGAGTATACCCTTCTTGATGCAGTGCTCCATGAAACTGGTGCGGAGGCTCGGGGAGAGTTTGCTCAGCAGCTTGTCTACATGTGAGCCACATCGAAGCTCCACTTCGGCTTGGCCGTCTAAGGATTCAAGCATGCCCACCAAGGAGGAAACGTCAAGACAGAAGTCTTCAAAGGACTCGGTATCGTTGTACTTGATTGGCGGTGTCATCATAATTGCTGCTATTTCAGTCTGCACCAGCTGACGGGGTTGGCCATATTTGTCGCTCAGTGCTACCAACGCCTTGGTGTGTGGCTGGCTGCTATGGAGGTAGGATTTCGCAAGCTTCAGGGCCTTGCCGTCCAAACTGCTAATAGCACTTGATACTTGTGTAATCGCTGAGATGCGGGTGAACATTTACCAGCTTCTGGAGAGCAATCTTCAGCAGAGCAACGTCTTTCTCTCTACCACTGAAAAACTTTGGCAGGATTGCTTTCGGTACACCGAGGGATGATGCCATGAGGAGATCCATGACGTTGGTGTTCACTGATGCAATTTGTTGAACAGTTCCCCAAGTGGGAGGAGATGTTGGCGTGATGACTGACGACGGTGTTGCACCAGGGTTGCAGACAGGAGTATGATTCGTCTGTTGGGGCGTGTTACTGGTTGGGAACACTGGTTTCAGGGAGTCACATCATGTTTCCTGCGGGGTGCTCACTGGAGTAACTGGTTGCTGTCCAGTAATAGAGCAGGTGGGTGCACTAGGAGGTGAACCATTCACGGGGACTTGTGAAGTGGTCAGTCTGGTCAGTCTCGACTACATCTGGGGTGTTCAAAGATGTATTGCTCAGTGACAGGGCTGTATCAGCAGGTGGCTGGAAGCATGGAATCTCACTGATGTCATGGAGCTGGATCTGCATCTTCTTGCAGAAATGATTGAACAGCCTCGGCATCTCGTAGTTCCAGTTCGGCTTTACACAGTCTTCTTTGTCTGGAAAGACGCGTCGTTATTGTCTCTCGCTCTCTTATCGCTCTACGTTCAACTTCCTCAAGCTGTATACGTGCTGCTCTGGCTTGGTCATCCTGCTCTTTGAGTTGTGTCGTACAACCCATCTTCGGTTTTCTGCCGTTGGAGCTCCTGAAGCTGGGATTGCTTCCTCATGGCGGTGAGCTTCGCAACTTGTGAGTCGCTCGCTCAGTTGGAAGATGTGCGGGAACAATTTGACCTGCTTGAGTGATGTGAAGTTGTGGAGGTAGAGCGATGGCTTCCAGTAGGGAAACCAAGTGCAAAATCTTCTAAGCGCTTGGGTGGACGAACAGTCCGGGATGGACGAGTGGATGTTGGCGGTGGATCCATGGGTCGCTGGTTCGATATCCGGCTCGAAGGACCATAAAGAACGTGAGGGAGTTGAGACCGTTTTAAGCCAAGTACAATATTTATTTAATGATGTAAACCGGTTGGATGAAAGTGAACCAGTTAATTATACTGCCAGCTAATCTACCCTGCTCTAATGTTAATCCCGTGTTCAAGGTTGAAAGTTATCCCATGTGGTTTCCCGTAAGATTTTCCGTGAGATTCCCGTGTCCTAATTACATATAATAATGAATGAAAGAAGTCATGTGATCTACATGTACATCAACATGTGCCTACATGTCTGTAGAGTAACAATAAACACATGGATAATAAGGTAAACAAATGGGTATTGGGTGTAAATAGCTTCAACACTTGATCACTAAGGAATTAATTATAGCCTTAATTAAGACTAATAACACTTAATCATTACTGATTGGGTAAACTTGACCCTATAACACATTATACATATGTACTTAAAATGGGTATCAAAACAGTTACAAAAAACACTGCAGAAAAGTCTCCATAAAACCATCAGAAATGTACTTACTATTTTAAATCACGAATGATCTTGGATAATTTAAGGATAACTTGGGATGGAATTTGAGTCAACCTGGGTTTGTTATAACAGAAAATGGGTCAACTTTTGATCGGAAAATACTGGAACGAAAGTGTGGACAAATGTGATTGGTAACTAAGGATATGATTGAGGGCGCCCTACAAGCTGACCGATATTAAGCCCTTGATTAGCATAAATCACAAGAGGGCGCTTGTCAGTATAACCATTAATTACTGCTTTCTGACAGTATGAGCTACCTGCTGCATCCAGGTAAACTGAGGACAACCACTGGTTCTTTTCCAGAAAATAATACCCCAAGATATTGGTATGTCCATCAGTGACATCTGGCGCCCTATCCTCTTCCACACAATCCAATGACCACCTACATATGTTTGTTTCACATTGTGTACGCAAGGAAAAGCTTAGTTCCCACGCCTTATGGTCAATATATGGGTCTCCTATAATCCCGAGACATACCGTTATTTCGTTTTACCGTTTTGCATTTCCTCAAAACAGAAACAGTAAACAAATCATTGACCGTTTTGTCGTTTTACAGTTTTGTAAAACGGTCAAACGGTATTATGATAAATACGAATCCCGGGACATACCGTTATTTCGTTTTACCGTTTTGCATTTCCTCAAAAATAAAAACAGTAAACGCACCGTTGACCGTTTTTTTCGTATTACAGTTTTGTAAAACGGTCAAACGGTATTAGGTCGCAAAAAACAATGACCTTTTTGTTGTTTTTCTTAGTTGTTGAAAGCGATTAACGGTTAGTTGCTTCATTTCAGAGTGTTGTTTTACAAGAACATGACAATGAAAAACGGTCAATAGTCCTGTCGACCATTTTTTTTATTTAGGTTCAGCAATTAAGCAATGCACCTAGGAATGTTAATGCGTCCTCATGGGATCGAGTCATTGCCTGGGACCCAAATTACCCTCCTCAAATTTCGTTCTCACGACATAGTTTTCGAACTGGCTATTGAAGAGCCGCACCGAACTCCAATTTCCTTCAAATATCTGCAACTTCTTCAAACGTATTAAAATCCTGTATCAATTGTAAAAAGTAATGTCCTCCCTTGAAGTTTTCCAGCGCCATTTTTGCTTGCAACTCTTAATAAGCCATAAGCCCCACCAACTGAATCGCGTGAGAAGGGGGTCAGGGTCACGCGAGGAATCATCACACCACGCATTATGCCGAGGTAACACTTTTTCATGTAAAGCATGGTCCCCTCCATCCCCCTTGCCCAGCACCACAAAATGCACCACGGACTGTTCACTATGACACTGAAATAAAAAAAACGGTCTGTATTCAATACTGACCGTTTTGCTGTTTTTCAAAGTTATTTGTGTCAAACTGTACAAAAATCATTGATCGTTATATGCTGTAATGAATTTTATTAAACTTATAAAACAGAGAAACCGTATTTATCTTAATACCGTTTGACCGTTTTACAAAACTGTAAAACGACAAAACGGTCAATGGTTTGTTTACTGTTTTTGTTTTGAGGAAATGCAAAACGGTAAAACGAAATAACGGTATGTCCCGGGATTAATACGGTTTCTCTGTTTTATAAGTTTAATTAAATTCATTACAGCATAACGATCAATGATTTTTGTTTTACAGTTTTACACAAATAACTTTGAAAAACAGCAAAACGGTCAGTATTGAATACAGACTGTTTTTTTTTAAATTTCAGTGTCATAGTGAACAGTCTGTGGTGCATTTTGTGGTGCTGGGCAAGGGGGATGGAGGGGGACCATGCTTTACATGAAAAATGTTACCTCGGCATAATGCGGTAAAACGAAATAACGGTATGTCCCGGGATTTCCTATGCCCTTGACAACCTACTTCACGACTTCCTTCCGCTACACCGACATCCCACTGCTCAGCTTCATGTAGCATCCTCTGCCCATGGAGGAAGGAATTCCAAGTCATCCTACATAACAGCCCTTTGGGTGTTGGAATCCCTCTGTCTTCTAACGAGGTGCCCAACCTCATCTAGTGGGTCACCTACACGTACAGGCTATGGGTCTCATAATAAAAAGTTTGGGGCCTAAACGCGCAAAAGATCAATGTGTGTGAGAGAGCTCCACAGCTTGCCCAATTGTCCTTGCGATTTGCATACCACACGCAACACTCTGGCCATTACCACACGGAGACACTGTTAGGATCCTCCATTCTCAATAATAGGTACATTATGCAAACTGAGGGACACGTCCATCCGTATACACCACATAATATATCTATCAAGCATGCAGCCTTATAATTGTGTAACTTTTTTTGGAATTTCAACGATCCGTTCACATATATTTTGTCACAAAACACGAGTGTTGAGACACATAAATAATGCATAACATTACATTGTAAAATGAACAAGAAAAAAAAACAGACTAAGATATATGAACAGTTAATAAAAAACAAAACATTCAGTGCCAATGGCAAGTTGGTGCATTAAGTATAAGCTTCGACAAGTCCACAAACATGTCAGAAAAGTGAAAATTATGGCCTGAAAAATACACGTCAAACTTAAACGAAACCAGTGGTTATCATACAGTCATGTACATATTATTACATGATAATACACGGCATGGTGATTCTCTTAATACCCCCGAGTCAGTGGAACGGCCCAACACAACAATGCGGGCTCTTATGTCACGTGCACTCACAAGACTGACCTCTGCCACAAATTCAGTCATTGGGGGAATTTTTGACGAAAAAATGATCAGTGGTTTCTTAACCAATAAAATCGAGCCTTATATGAATGGAAAGAGAACATCATCCTCTTTACAAAACCGCTACCCCCAGCATGATGTAACATTGGGCATTACTGGACCAAGCCCAGTCTAATGTGGCTTTCGCGAACCCGTGAATCCCGGGTTCGTATTCATGAGCCCCCTACTAAGATAATGGCTATTTAATCAGTTGATGACCATAAAATATGTTCTTGATAAGCACTCAGGCTATCCCCAATGTATATGCGTCTGTTGTTTAGAGCCAGCCTGCCTCCCATCAGAATTTGAGTGATGAGTGATGCGCCAGTTAAGTGCTGGAAAGCTACCAACAGCTAAGAAAGCCACATTAGACTGGGCTTGGTCCAGTAATGGTTCCCGAGATACGTTGAGATAAACAACCAAAGGTCTCTCACAAACGGTCATTTTTTGCCTTATACCCCACATTTTCAAGAAAAAAAATGATCAGTGGTTTTACTGCTTTTCCAAGCCAGACACAAAAGACTTAAAGCCAGAAGAATCAATTTTCATAATCTACAACCCTCAGGTTTGTGTGACCGTCCGTTCTGAAGATACAAGGAATTTAGTGTAAAAAAAAATCTTTGTGGTCATTTCCCACGAAAGCTTGTTTGGACATTTCCGGTTGAGCACATCCTTTTTCACAACTTTCTCAAGTTCCACCACACCAACACGCCAATTATCAGCTACATGTAGCATCCACTGTCCCCGTCATCCTTAAACAGATCTTTGGGTGTTGGAACCCCTCTGTCTCCTGACGAAAAATAGTAAATCATACTGTCCCAAGTCTTGAGTAGAGCATACTGTCCCAAACCTTGAGTTCCCCCTGAATCTTTTTATACCCTCACAAACTTTTTAAAAAAGATTTACTGTCTCTCTGAGCAGCATTTAACTTATTCTTTTGAAGAAGAAAAAAATTGGACCACAATGTTTAAAAAAAGAAAGGTTAACCAAGCAAATGTACATGTAATTGATCCACTGTGTTTGCTTGTCTGTTTCGGAACAAGTCTCCATCAGAAGCAGTGATAAATGTAAACAGTTGCTCACCTTAGTGGGAATAGTAATTTGATAGTTACACGTGTTTATGTTGATTACACCTCCCGTATTTTTTTATCCCCGTGCTAACCCCCATCTTTGTGTTTAGATTAGTAACACTACATTATATACGCACTTGATGCCAAAATCCTCAATAAGTTAAGTAATTTCAATATTTTACCCAAATGTGGCCACAAGAATGGATCCAACAGGTTAGAGCTGACTACATCCAGGTTTCTAAGTATTATTTTTCTTTGATTTAACTGCCACTAAGACTGCAATATCTTTCAAACTTATTGAAAAAAAGTATATATATTATTAAATTCATCCGGGTATAGCGCCCTCTTAGTCGGGTTCCATGACAATTCAAGACATTTTTTTAAAGATAAACATATGAACATATACCTTGTCAAATTTGACCAAGATTGGAAAAAGTATGTTCATGTATCTGGAAGTTGACTTACCACCTCCCAATCAAAACGCCAAAAATACCAGAACCTGGATTCAGCAGGGCGGTGTTTAACTCATTCAAAAGGTTATTAAATTTTCAGTGCCAAGACCTAACTCTCAAATTAGCTCAACAGTGGTTGGATAATCATAAATTAGGTGGGTTTTTTTAGGATTTGGTGGCTTTTAATATTGAACAGTAAACTGCAATGACTAAAGATGAGAAATTTTCGGATTATTTTCAAAATAAATGTGTATATATATTTTGTTTGACTGTAGCGCCCTATACAGTTGGTTTCCATGACAACCAAAGATATATTTTAAAAGAGCTATTCATAAAAAGTTGTTGTGCTAAGTTCGATTAAGATCACTCGAGGTCTGCTCAGTTTATGGCGTTTTGTTTCTTACCCTTCCAACCCTAGTGCTAAGAAAATGTATCTAAGCTCAATCAAAGGCGGTTGCAATAAGTGGGCTCCTGAGATTAAGAATCCCTAACTGTTCACTGTTAACATCTTTTTTCCTATTCGGGACATGCCAAGGATTAAACAAAAATCGGTGGCGGTGGGTTCCGGGGTGCACTGCACTGCAAACACTGGAGTGTTAAATTTACACCATTGGTATCTATATTGGACCATTTGGTGTTAAATTTTACTGGAATTGTCCTATATGGATACCGAATGGTGATAAATTAACACTACAGTTTTTGCAGTGTGGGAACCCCCCCCCCCCCCCCCTAGCCACGGACTAGTATATTTTGAAAGCAAAATGCAGAAGGAGTTACATTATGCATCACAACACAAAACGATCTGCGAAAAAAAAAATCTTGCTTCCATTTTCTTTGTGTTTCACAGCTCTAGAGAATGCGGCATGTATACATGTACAGTACTTGCTGAAATAGCATTGAATATTTTGTGTGTGACGAGCAACCACATAAAATCTCATATCAAATGCCCGTGATTCTTTTTTCTTTCTTCATATAAATGTAAACACTTTTCGTTTCCCTTTCAACTTCCCTGCTTACATGTATGGTTCACTGGGGTTCACCATTCGTCGAGTGAATGGGGTGCATAGACTGCATCATTATGTCCACATAACAACCTTTGGACTTCGTGTTGCATATAATTCATATGTAAATGACTCTGGTGCCCTCAGCTATATACACAAGCAGCGCGGATATATTTCCATTTTCGACCTACGTGTAAAAAATGTTGGCACCAATCCAACGGGAAGGTATATTAGTACCTGGGAATCACCGAGGAAATTATAGGCTGCATAAATATTGTGAGTCTCTATATCATTCGGCAATCTGAAGGTTGATAGGATATTTCTTGCTCCTATGTGAAGTTTTATTTTACGATCGGGTGGAGCCGTGTATACAGAACAGTCAATGTGACAGTCGTGTAATTGTCATGTTTACAAATGGGACCTATAGGCATGACAGTATCACGCTTAGGCCCCATTTGTCAACTTTAAGCTTATAATAACGCTCACGGCTCCGTCCTAACTTTGGAAATTCCAGCTCTAACGCTCATTGTAAATTTGACGATTTTTCGAATTTCGAATGAGAATTATATCTTGGGTTTCCCAAGCTAGGAAAACTCATAAGACTTCTTTCGATACCTTAGAAAACAATATAGAAAAAATTACTTACGTGCATTTAGCTGCTCAGCCCGATATTCTTCTGGCAAAACAGATCCTCCATGCAAATGTATAAACAGAATATGGCGCTGAAAACACGTATCTGGAAATCGGAGAGTTAATGTTTCAGTGCCAAGACCTAACTCTCAAATATGTTCAACAGTAGTTGGATAATTATAAATTAGCTGCTTTTTTAGGATTTGGTGGATTTTAATGTGAACAGTAAACTGCAATGACTAAAGATGAGAAAGTTTCCGGTAATTTTCAAAATAAATGTGTATAGGCTATTATGTATATATTTCGTTTGACTGTAGCGCCCTATACAGTTGGTTTCCATGACAACCAAAGATATTTTTTAAAAGAGCTATTCATAAAAAAATTGTTGTGCTAAGTTCGATTAAGATCAGTCGAGGTCTGCTCAGTTTATGGCGTTTTGTCTCTTACCCTTCCAACCCCAGTGCTAAGAAAATGCATTTAAGCTAATCAAAGGCGGTTGCAATAAGTGGGCTCCTGAGAGAAAGCATTCCTAAATTTTCACTGTTAACATCATTTTCCTATTGGGGATATGCCAAGGATCAAACAAATATTGGTGGCGGTGGGTTCTGGGGGGTGCACTGAGACACCCCCCCCCCCCCTCAGCCACGGACTAGTATATTTTGAAAGCAAAATGCAGAAGGAGTTACATTATGCATCACAACACAAAACGATCTGCGAAAAAAAAAATCTTGCGTCCATTTTCTTTGTGTTTCACAGCTCTAGAGAATGCGGCATGTATACATGTACAGTACTTGCTGAAATAGCATTAAATATTTTGCGTGGGACGAACAACCACGTAAAATCTCAATGAAATGCCCATGCTTCTTTTTTTTCTTCAAATAAATGCAAACACTTTTTGTTTCCCTTTCAACTTCCCTGCTTACATGTATGGTTCACTGGGGTTCACCATTCGTCGAGTGAATGGGGCGCATAGACTGCATCCCTATGTCCACATAACAACGTTGGACTTCGTATTGCATTATAATTCATATGTAAATGACTCTGGTGCCCTCAGCTATATACACAAGCAGCGTGGATATATTTCCATTTTCGACCTACGTGTAAAAAATGTTGGCACCAATCCAACGGGAAGGTATATTAGTACCTGGGAATCACCGAGGAAATTATAGGCTGTATAAATATTGTGAGTCTCTATATCATTCGGCAATCTGAAGGTTGATAGGATATTTCTTGCTCCTATGTGAAGTTTTATTTTACGATCGGGTGGAGCCGTGTATACAGAACTGTCAATATGACAGTCATGTAATTGTCATGTAATTGTCAAAATTACTTACGTGCATTTAGCTACTCAGCCCGATATTCTTCTGGCGAAACAGATCCTCCATGCAAATGTATAAACAGAATATGGCGCTGAAAACACGTACCTGGAAATCGGAGAGTTAATGTTTGCTACATGTGAACAACCGTACGAGTGGACCTTATCCACTTGCCAGGGTGAACGGCCCAACAGCGCATGCAGAAAATTGAGCATCGTTCATGTGGTGCATTTAAACTAACTTAAAAATTATAAAATGACTCATTATAATTATAATTATGTCCTCTCAGCTGTAAAACCTTAAAGACATCCCCTACATGACGGCGAAAATTACTAATTCCTAAACGGGGCATTCCCCAACATGTATACGTCCCCTACTCAAAATAGTGCAACGATTAAGGGTTAGTACGAAGCCAAAATCATTATAGGCTTGATCATCCCCTATTGAATATACGCAAGAATATAGACCCCCATGGTACGTGAACCTCAACAAATGTGCTATTAGGATATTTTTAATGTTAAATTTACTTGTGTTTATGACGTCGAATAGAATGACGGCGACCGAGTTACTCACTGATACGGCAAATATATATCCCATAATGATTGTGTCAATACGGCACAGGAATACTGTTGTATTTTTTTTTCTGTGTGTAGCACCATGATGCATTGTTCGCTGTATTGAAGCGCATATAAAGTAACATCCAGGGACGTGCACTGGGGTTGCTCAGCGCACATGAACGGAGGGGGGCACGGAATCCCGGGACATACCGTTATTTCGTTTTACCGTTTTGCATTTCCTCAAAACAAAAACAGTAAACAAACCATTGACCGTTTTGTCGTTTTACAGTTTTGTAAAACGGTCAAACGGTATTAAGATAAATGCGGTTTCTCTGTTTTATAAGTTTAATAAAATTCATTAAAGCATAACGATCAATGATTTTTGTTTTACAGTTTTACACAAATAACTTTGAAAAACAGCAAAACGGTCAGTATTGAATACAGACTGTTTTTTTTTTATTTCAGTGTCATAGTGAACAGTCCGTGGTGCAATTTGTGGTGCTGGGCAAGGGGGATGGAGGGGGACCATGCTTTCCATGAAAAAGTTTTACCTCGGCATAATGCGTGGTGTGATGATTCCTGGCGTGACCCTGACCCCCTTCTCACGCGATTCAGTTGGTGGGGCTTAAGAGTTGCAAGCAAAAATGGCGCTGGAAAACTTCAAGGGAGGACATTACTTTTTACAATGGATACAGGATGGTAATACGTTTGAAGAAGTTGCAGATATTCGAAGGAAATTGGAGTTTGGCTCTTCAATAGCCAGTTCGAAAACTATGTCGTGAGAACGAAATGTGAGGAGGGTAATTTGGGTCCCAGGCAATGACTCGATCCCATGAGGACGCATAAACATTCCTAAGTGCATTGCTTAATTGCCGAACCTAAATCAAAAAATGGTCGACAGGACTATTGACCGTTTTTCATTGTCATGTTCTTGTAAAACAACACTCTGAAATGAAGCAACTAACCGTTTATCGCTTTCAACAATTAAGAAAAACAACAAAAAGGTCATTGTTTTTTGTGGCCTAATACCGTTTGACCGTTTTACAAAACTGTAAAATGACAAAACGGTCAACGGTGCGTTTACTGTTTTTGTTTTTGAGAAAATCCAAAACGGTAAAACGAAATAACGGTATGTCCCGGGGTTGCACGGGTCTTGAATCCAGAGATATAATATGGGACTTCAAATTGCATATTATCATGTAAATGAAACCGGTTGGCGAGGAGGATATACAAATTTCAAACTGGATCAATCTTTCTTTTTCAACAAAAGGCTATATTTGTTTTTGGTACGAATCCAACGGGATATGACGTACATCACTGTTTAGTAAATGTGCAACCTGGTTGTGTTACGGACTTTGAAATTATGCAGGGAGAAAAAGTAGTAGTAGTAGTCCGTCGAATCAACGATTACGTCTTCACAATTCTCCAATAGAACCAAAAAAAGGTATTAAGTAACTTACAGTCATCCGCTTACCCAACAGGCAGCACATACAGTGCGTTCGATTACTCCCCCCCCCCCCCAGCTTACTCGCGCCTGGCTCCTCGTGTAATGACAGACATGCGCAGTGGAGCTAAATAAACGAACGGTTTCGGGTAAAGTTTCGTGCAAGAGCTGACACACATCTACACGCAATATACAAAAAAGGGTGCAAACCCATTGAAAATTATTTTTAGTCTGGTCCTCAAGTACTCCACTGCGCACACTGCATTGATGACTAATAGGTTCTTGACCGCACTGCATTAGACTTGTGTCACCAGTCCATCCATTATCGTAAATTAGGGCCTATATTTCGCCAGAAGTTTTCGAGCGATATTACGGAAACAGAAAACGTTGGAAATCCGGAATCTGCAGAAAATTCCGCAGACATTAGACTAACATCCGGAAATCCGGAAAAATCCGGACAAATCACACCCCTGACATTATGATATGAAATATTTACTTCTTCAGAACACGGAATCATATTATTTTATTTATTTCTTATTTAATTAATATATAACACTACAATATAAATGATATAGATATTCAGCAACGAAAGTATGCATGATTCGTAGGAAATGGGGAAATAATTTAATAGTTTTTAAAAAAAAGCACAAATTCGATAAACCTATAGATAGCAAGATAAAAGCAATAATTAATAATAAAAAAAAATTAAAATACATTAAAGAGACAATTACAGAAAGAACAAGATTAAACATTTACATTGACAGACGAAGAGACAACAGATAATTATACAAACTAGAGAGACAAGAGAACTCTGAAGTGACAAAAACGAGACGAGACGAGAGACGAGACAGAGCAAATAGGTCTATGTTAAAAGTTAATAAGCCCACTCCATTAGCGAACGCATTGTAAATTAAGGTTAAAACCTTCACAAAAATCTGATTCGAATATCATTGGGTCTTTTTTTGACAAATGATTGTGAGAGGCTTTATACAAAAGAATTACTAATAGGCCCATTCTAGACGCTGTGCTACTTCCGCACAGAACTTAATTAAAATGAGTGTGGCAATAGCTTGTATGCTGCAGTTACTCTAAACGGCGAACGTAGTTGTCAAATCTTAATACAGTCAAATATTAAAATATCTGGAGTAATGGGCCAAATTATTTAAATTAAATTAATTAATTTTAGTTTCAGCACGGCAGTAGCACGGCGTCAGAAGTGGCCTCAGAAAAAGAACTAAAATCTGACTGGTTTTTGATAATCTGGAACATTATAAGAGAAATCGGCATGTCGTATACGTATAACTGACTTGTTACTTATGAATGAAATCAAGCTGCACTGTCTGTTACTCCGTTGACGGCGTTATGGCGAAGTGGGACCGTGACGTCGAAATCCAAAGTCGTCTCCTGGGGTTCGCCCTGAGATCCTACAATATAAAGGTTCGCGACTTCATTTACAAAGCGTCTCTAATGAGTTCGAACGAAAGAAGACTCCAGGCTGGTGATGAAAAAAAATCTCAAATCTGTTCAATGTTGGAAATTGTCACTTGAATTAACTCTTTATTTCAGAGGGGCTTAGGTTGTCTAACGGGATTTACATCCCCCTTTGACCAGCACGTGTGTATAATTAACTCTACGCATTATTTCCAAATTACGAAAGTGATAGTTTTCTCGATATCTGTCAGACTGTTTTCATACCTGTATTTCCCTCGAATCTCTCCTGGTTATTTTTCCTCTGCAACTAAGTAGATAAAGAAAGAATTGCAAATATAATTCAATGCGTTCATTGATCCTGGGCACAGCACAATGACAATGACAATACACGACTGAATGGCATGTAAATGTGTAAACAATATAACATATTAAAGCAACAAAGCTTCTCCAATGATTTAGAGTTCCTTATTGTTGTTGTTTTTATTATCTTTTTTCTAACTATACGTAATCGACGGCCATCATGAGCATCATTTCTGTATCATGTCGAGAAACCTTGTGTAATGCGCTACCCAATATGACGTCATTACAAACTTTTGGCATTCAAGTTAATTTGAAATCCATAAAGCACTCAGAACAACGTTTAGTGCGCTTATCCTGCTTCTGTGCATATTAAAACTACATTTGTCCAAAATATAGATATTGGCTTTAAAACACCCTGTTGATTACTAATTGAGGGTATTCACGAGTTTAAAAAACACTGTAATCTGGCATATGTCCAAAGTTACCTTGCACACAGCAATAACCAATCCAACGGTGACCACGAATGAAAGGCACAAAGCAACTGTAAGCCCAATCACGGCACTTTGAGAGCGTTCCGGAGCGCCCTTAACCGTAGATGTCAAGCCCAACTGCACCACCGTTACAGCTATGGTACGTGGAATCGTTACGAAATCTGGAAATAATTGTAAAAAAAACAAGATTATGAAAAGAATCGATTCGATTGATGACAACCTTTGTATGAGTTGCTTTACTGTTATGCAATAGTAATGTTGTCCATTGCTCCTGTACTGCTTAAGCAAATGCTCAATAAATAAAATCATGATGACATCGAATTTATAGAATATGGGCGAAAGATCCTGCAAACCAAAAATTATTATTCTACAGTATGAATAAATATAACCTATTTTTAAAACTTCAATAAGGGCCAGGCCCATATCATTGAACAGAAAAATAAAATATAATGGAATCGCATAGAATGCATACGTTCTATAAGACAAATTTCTGTTATATGTATCGTCTGTAACTGTGAGAGGTTATGCCTGGGTCTGGTTTGATCCGGAATCCGGCCAATATTCGACCTCATGCTCTGCAGGGTCAAATTATGACTTTTCTGGGTCAAACTGACTCTTTGCCAAGGTACCATGGGTTAAATGACCGGGAAGGTGAACCAGAGCAGTGTCATTTTGACCAGGAAAAGATGTAATTTTTGACCCTGAAAAAACAAGGTCAATATGGTCGTGATCTCGGGTCATATCTGACCCAGGACTTTTAAGAGTTTCGGTACCTAGTGCTACCCTATACAAAGCAATAAATATCCAGGCTCACGTGGTGTTGGAAGAGTATAGAAGGCTGTCACCGTCACGTGACTACCATTCCTGACGCCCAGGGCCTCCCCGTATGCTTGACATTTGTACAACGTGTCCACATTACTCGCTACAATTGGGATGGATGCTGAAGTGGTGAAGGTGTTCAACGAATACTCACCTAAAACACACCACAAAAAACAGAGTTATTATTATTTCTGTAACTGAGATCAGAAGCCAATGCATGAACTTGCTTATATAAGCATGGAAATTGTTTTACCTACCGATAAGGGTATTGGCGCATGCCCCAGTTTACCACACATCAATCACCAAACGAATGCTGGCAGCGAACGATAGGCGGATTTCTTTAGAGCTATGAAGCATGCTTTGGAAGGTGTTCATCGAATACTCAAACCACAAAAAGCAGAGCTATTATTATTTCTCTATATCTAAGATAAACGCCAATTGCATGATCTTGGCAAGCACAAAGGATACGCATTAGAAAATATGCTGAGTAGAGCAAGTCTCAAGCCAAAGAAGATCCTTTTTGAGAAAAAGAAAGTTATGCCTCAAGCTTTCCCGTACACAATGATATGGAATAATTTGCACGTACAGTTTAGAACCATGACTTCTCTAACTTCATTCAAATCTAACTACCGTACGTCAGTTAAACGTGCTTAACATGGACCACTTAAATGGGCACATGTATCTGTCCATTGTTGGAGGTACGTACCCCGCAAGTGAAATATTAAGAAAAAGGGTGCCCCGCAAGTGAGATCTTTAGAAATAGGGACAAAAGGACAACTTTTTTTTCTCCCCAAAGGGTTTTTCGCGGGGTTATCCCCCTACCGTAATCAGCGAATACATGGCCATATATTTTCTTGATGTCACAAGATATGTCCAAATTAATTTTGTCCACGTTATTCCCCTTATTGTAAAGCCAGTTAGCGATGTTGTTTCACACTGTACATGTAGTTGTAATGGTTCCACAATAATTACCATATAGTTGCTAAACAATTATGCATTAATCCCATACGCTTTTTATTGTATTGTATAGTGTATTGTTTTTGTACATAATTATGTGCAGTGATTTGTATTGTATTCAGGGCCCCAATGTAAACCAGCTTTAAACTGTTTGGGCATACCGTGAGTAACAAATTGTTATAAATAAATAAATAAATAAATAAGGTGTCGTAAATTATATGCTCGTCTCGGCTGGATTTACCACTGGAGATACGTTTATGAGAATACAGGTTTCCTTAACAGCTCCATGAAAACTTAGTATGACTAATGCAAAGAGATATTTAAGCCTGGGACATAATTAACAATTACCGCGCGCAAAGACGTTTCAATTCAGAGATATGCTATACAAGAATATTTACAATCTTACGGGGGGATTCAGATTCAGTAGGCTAACCCCGTACTTACTCGGTTTTACGGTAAACCTGTCGCTGATGAGTTGTGTATCGCCGTCACTGTACTCCAGCAGCCATCGGAGAGTCACGGCAGGCTTGGTATCCCGTACGATGCAGGTCAGCATTGGTTTCCTGATGTCGTTCGGCAACTCTGCCTCGCACGCAGTCTCGGAGATGCGTGCAGTGCATTGAGTTACGTCGGGAAACGGCTTTTTAGGAGATACTACACAACATGTCAACACAAATATAGCTCAGTGTTGAACAAATTAGGATACCAGACTTCAAAGTGTTACTAGAATGTTTCTTATCACTACAACTGGTGAAAGTGCTAGAAACGTTTACTCCAGTTTCCACCATACATCCATCACCAGTAGTTAAAGGTAAAACTATTATCAACCAATCAACCAACAACTGTATTTATGGTTTTATGGGCAGAAAGCTCTAGTTTTTAAAACAAATAAACAATCAAATTAAGAACACAGTTTTCAGACTTCCTGATTTTTAATAAATGTTTGCTTTTTCTGTCGTTTTTGTGTGCAAAACATTTAAAGAAAAGGGGACAATAACGATAGACGGTTTACAAGAACCGTCAGATCAATATGGAAATATTCTGTCATAAGCTGAATTGAAGTAAATTAAATGGAAATACCGAACCAAGCACAGACACAGGCAAAGTGTTGGGATTTTTTTAAGAATGTTTTCAAACGTTGACTTCTTGACCCCAAATATTTCCTTAAATGTTTCGCCCTTCAAACAAATTGGTTAAAAACTGAGTTGGAAAAAAATATTGCTGTTGTCCAACTCATAAATAACATAATCACCAACCCACTCACCTTTGATACGCATATTCACGTGCCCATCAACTACCCCTGTTAATTCTGGTTTGATCCTACAGTAGTAGGTCCCTTCATCCGAGGTGACGTTCTCAATAACCAGAGAGAAGTTTCCGTTGATGTTATACACGCCCTCTGGGATGCCGTTTTGTGGAGCGACGTTCCCCAGAAAATAGGAGATCAAGATGTTTTCATCTTGTAATCTGGGGAAGTACCAGTAAATGACTTCGATCTGATTCAGCGGGATTCGTCCGGATGCGACGAGAGGGCAGGACAGGATGCCAGGGTGACCTCGCTCAAGGAAGATGGTTCCATTCTCGGTATTACGTGCTTGGATTAAACCACCTGACACTTAAAGGAACAAGCAACGAGATAACAGAGTAAATAACCAATCATCGTCCAGTACATGGGGAAATTCACTAAAGTAGACGGGGAGAATTTCAATCTATACAATATTCCAGAACTACCTGTACTCTACTCGGTATTCTGGGATAATTTAACTTTACCAGTCAGTGTGAAGTTGTTAAAAAGTTTTTGACAATAAAGAGTGAGTCAAAAAGAAAGTGATGTACATGTATGTCTTAAAAGAGCATGTTCTTCCACTCATCTGAAAAAAAATTACTGAAATTGATCCATGCCATCAGTGAGGTTCTGCATGTTTTACTAAAAGAACGCATTTTGAAGCTATGGAATGCCATTGGAAGCTATTGAGCTTTAGTGAGAATTACAGATTACAGACAAGCATTCAATACAAATGAGATTTAAATATTTAATCAAGACGGAAACATTATTTTTAATATCAGAGTTTGTGTTTGGATTATATAGGCTTATGAGGAACAAGTCAACTCTATTTTTTCTGAAATGCTGAACGACGATTTTTGTATGTTTTCCTTTGCAAGTTCTCGTTCATTCATCGATGTGGGATACGTCCATGTTTCATTGTACTCATTGAGTATTCATCATTTTGTCGAACAGTAAATGATCAGTAGTAGTGGACAGCCGAGTTTTGTGATCTTTTTTATTGAAATAGACATAACTTGGGAAAAGAGTATGCAAATTACGTGAAAATTATGTTCACAGAATAAAAGTGAATAAGATACATGTACCTTATCCCTGTTCTTTTTTATGAAATGGAGCAAGCCAAATATTTAAAACTATTTTTTTTTCAAATTCGGTCACTTTCTTTTTGACACACCCTCTATAACATTATCATGTTTACAACAGAAGAAACGCAGTATTTTGGTTGTAGTAACTTTGAATCTATAATCGAATTATTAAGCGCCTGTTTCATGATGAAACCAGGGTTATTCGGAATCAAACTGCTAATTCATACAAATTCGACTGTGTTTGTCGATATGGCACTAAGTTCATTTTCATTCACTTGCAGATAATTATATTACAGCAAGTTGGTATACCCTTTTATAGCCTTTAGTGGTAATTTCAATATTTAAAAGACCACTGGTTATGCAGGCATATATGGTGGTCCTCTACCCCCCCCCCTCCCCCTATAATATTTTGTAAAGAGTGCCCATTTTTAACACAAGTGCCATTTTTTTCGCAGCATCCTTTTACGAGTATAATACTATAGGCCTACCCTTTTTAGAATTTCGCGCAACGTCGGCAATTCACTGCCGCCCTGAAAATAGCCACTTTGCTACGGCACTCAGTCATAATACCTAGATATGGCCAAAATAGTAAACAAAAAGCCAGTTGTGCTATATAGGTAGGCCTATCCCCCACCCCGGTGTGAAATCTGGCCTTTTTTCAGAACGGAGTGCAATGCGAACGCCATACATTAAACATACAGTCCATCACTTGTAATTTGTGCCTTATGTTCGTTTGAAGCAACAAAAGTGCTCAAAATCTAAAGAAGGTTTGCGAGTTAGCCACGCCCCTTACACAACCCAATGGAATGTTGTACGTTAAAGGGGTACTAGGTCCTGAAATCTCCGAAAATGTCATGTTTTGGATTGTTAACTTATCCTCATTGATTTCAAATATGTGGTTGAAAGGAAACCAACCTAATGTCTTACCGTTCCCGAGAAAAGACGGAAAAAAAGGTTGTTTACATCGGACACGTGATGCACAAAATAAATTTTCTTCAACGTCCGTAAAAAGGGAACTCTTTTGAACACTTTTGTTGCTTCAAACAAACAAAATGCACAAATTAAAAATGATGGACTATATCTTTAAGTTCATAGATATAATAGAATAAAACGACTTTTTATTCTATATCTATGGTTAAGTTCAGCCCATTGCAGCTATACGCGATGTCGCGCACTGAACCGACGAATTATAGCAACCGCGCGCGCTTGTCGTGTAAACGCTTGCACGCGCTTCGCCGAATTAAAAACGAACAACTAAATGAAAATGGAAATGCCTTCTTTCCTTGATTTCTTCAAAATGACAACTTGCCAGAAAGAATAATTTCACAGGGAGTTTAGTCCCATTACTATCTATAAACAGTATGCTTTTCAACAATAATTTCGTCAGTTGCTTTTTGGATAGCTGCAAATGAAATGATGGACTGTAGCTAGGCACACGTTTGTTTCTTTTGTGAGTTTCCATACCTAATATTATCCACGCTGTCGTTAGAACGAATCCGCAATGTAAAGCATTCCAACTAGAAAAAAAGATAGAAAATGATGTACATGTACTTCGTTGTCGTCAATCAGACAGTCGGGGAGATAAAATGAAACAGTAATTTTTTTTTGTATAGGCCTATTCATGTAACGCAACGTCCAAGCTATTTTCATACAGTTCACGACAGTCACAACTTCTTTCTTTAGTCGGCAAGCCGCTCTCAGCAGCTCGGTGTGTTTTACGAGTCATGCACAAGCATATAAGATCATTTTCGGCATGGATTGATTTCCTCGGGAAAACTCTTTTTTGCTGACAATATTGCCAATCAGGCAACCATTATTTATTTCTGATAGATTTTTTTCCTGATGAAAGAAACATCAAATAAGACGAGAAATGTCTTAATCAAGTGCGTATTTTTCAAATTACAATTTATTATTGACATTTATCAAGATAAGGGTAATATAAATAAAATACGTTGATAAACATACTAAACGAATCAGAATTTATCCAGAATAAGTAATAATGTATTACATTACCATCTAAAATGAGTAAGTATATGCACAAAGAAAATGGAGGACCAGTCAAGATTGTGGCGGACTTGTCCAGTGGCGCAACCAGTGCGGAGGGGGGAGGGCTGGGCTAGTTAACAAAAATATTTTGTAAAGACTGCCCTTTTGTTTAAGTGCTCTTTTTTTCACTAACGTTTACCCTCCCCCCCCCCAATATTTTTAAAGAGCTCCCTTTTTTAACAAAAAGTGCCCTTTAAAAAAAAAAAAAAAGTGCCTTTCACGAGTGCTCTTTTTTAATTTCGCTCGACCGTCGGTAATAATTGTGCCGCCCTGAAAAGCGCAACCTAGTGTTCATGCTCGTCTGTTTCAACTTTTCACGAATTTTTTAACCCCCACCCCCACCCACAATAAAAATGTCCTTGCTACGCCACTGTAGTCATTCTTCCAGTTGGCCAGTAAAAACAAAAAAATACGGGAAATTCTGGCCTGAGGTCATCGTACGCAACTTGACATCGACAAAAATGAGATAATACGGGAAATATTTTATATACAAAGATTCAGGCAACATTTGACTTACCCATTTGGAAGCATTGTCATTAATAATTGTCCCAGAAACATTATGTTGCTGCAAACTTAATTTGTATGATGCAGATCCGGAAATCCTAAAGGGGTGAAAAGACAAATGTGTAGTGTAACTTACTATTAAAGTCATGATTATGCAGCCCCAAATATATCAGAATGATCGACCTCATGACAGTGGGGGGAAAAAACGCTTTTAGAAAGAAAAAAACTTGCATGATGTATGAATTTTTAGTCAAATAATACGACGGATTCTCAACTAAGAACTTTACTCTGAATTCATCTTGGAATTCCACTTATTGATCATTATAGGAGTAGAGCAAAACAATCGTTAGTTTCATGCGCGTATTTATAGGGAAATAAGCTTTAGTGGTGCATCGCATACAGCGACATCTTCGGGTTCGCCCAGTGAAACCTGCAAGCCTGGAAGTGATTAGCACACGGAAAAATGACGCTGTACAAAGAATCAAGACATAGTTATAAAAAATGCTTTGTATAAAAGGATCACTGTTATGTTTTGTATTTTTTTTTGTAGGAAACGTACTAAGAAAGTTTTAATCATTTATTTCTTCAAATCTTTATTTAACGATTGTGCATTCTATAAAAAGAATTTGTGGTTTAAGTTTAGTTTATTTCTCTAATTGGGTTCTACTGCGAAAATACATGCGCGGTTGCAGAACTCAGTCACCAGGTACATAAAAAAGACGAACAGCTTGATATATATATAAAAATATATATATTGCGTACGATATATATATATGTCTTTTGAAACCAAATGCAAATAAAATATTTCCCTGAGAGATGAGCTGGAATTTCCCCAAAGATTTTTGTAGTGACCCCTTTGCCCTAAACAGTTGGCGATTATGACGTCTTCATCTCGCTATTTAACAACCCAAAAAGAAGTAAACTTTTGTGATTTTCAGAAAACGGGAAAAGGTACGCCTAGATATATTTCCGTAGATTTAATCCAGATAGACTTTTGTTCCTGTATTTTTTGTCATGCGACTGTATGTTACGTACGTGTTATAGTATTCCTATGAATAGTAAACACTGAGGCCGCGTCAAAGGCCAGACAGTCAGTTGCCGTGTCACGCTTAGCCTTTCGCCAAGGCCAACGTGGCTTAACTTGCCGGCATTAGACAAAGCGGCGAATTATTATTATTGACTGGTTTTCCTAGTTATTGAACATTTACTAGGAATTTAGTTAAACATGCAAATTGTCATACCATGACTAGAAAAAGTAGTTGGGTTCGACTCTAATTTCAGTTATTTGCATAACTATTTTTTCCAAAGTCAATAATACTGACTGGAAAAATCTAGTCAGATTGACTGATTTTCAGTTGCACCCAGCTGACCCTTAAAGGAAATATACATTTGCAAACATCGAAAAATAAAACTACCAAGTTTTTACGAAATACCTTACTAGGATGTTGGTAAATGACAGTGTAAAGCATCCTGTAAAATTATGGCACCTGGTATGAAGTCATTTTCAGGTTAATGTTATTTATTTCCAACGGTGGTCAGCCAACCACCGTTGGAAAAACCTAACTATTTTGCAACTACTGCTCCAAATGTACCTTTTTTTAGTCCAAATGTTATTTGCTATTGGTCACATGTTCATTAACGGGTGCAGGCCAGCTAGACTGGCTCCCTTACCTTACAATTTTCTGGCATCTATCATTGATTCATTTTATCTATAGTGGAGTCAAGGAACCAGACTACTTGAACATTTTTAGTTTTTCTTGGTTTTTCCAGCATTTTCGAACACAAAATTTCAAACATGTCAGTGTAACAATATTTGATCTATTATACTAACCCCTAAAATAGTTCATTTCTGAAAATTACAGCAAAAGCCAATGATGTACATTCCCTTTAATGGCTAGTCAAATTTAAGTGGTTTCTAGTCAAATCTGACTAATTTTTTTTTAGAGTGTAGTTTTCCGAGAGATCGTGACCGCGTAATTGTTCTTACATTATCTTATTTTAATTTTACTTATAAAAGTATTTCAAGAAATTATTTGGGTGTATGAACTTATTTTTCATCTGAACAGTTATTTGCTCTTACGTTTCCTTACTCACCCTTCTTTCACAAATGGAAGCAACTAGGCAAATTCCGCGTTGTGATTGGTTAACCTTTCAGCACTCTTCTTATTTGCATCAAAAAAACTATGAATAATTCAACAAAATCAGAGAATTAGAGAATTAGAGAATTGAGAATTATATCTTGGGTTTCCCAAGCTAGGAAAACTCATAAGACTTCTTTCGATACCTTAGAAAACAATATAGAAAAAAATTACTTACGTGCATTTAGCTGCTCAGCCCGATATTCTTCTGGCAAAACAGATCCTCCATGCAAATGTATAAACAGAATATGGCACCGAAAACACTTACCTCGAAATCGTAAAGTACGAGTGGACCTTATCCACTTTGCCACAAGGGTGAACGGACCAACAGCGCATGCAGAAAATGGAGCATCGTTCTCGTTTGATTATTAATCAATAAAGAAGCAGAACTCTTAGAGTAATGTGGTGCATTTAAACAAACTTAAAAATTATAAAAATGACTTATTATAATTATAATTATGGCCTCTCAGTTATAAAACCTTAAAGACATCCCCTACAAGCCGGCGAAAATTACTAATTCCTAAATCGGGGTATTCCCCCACATGTATACGTCCCCTACTCAAAATAGTGCAACGATTAAGGGTTAGTACGAAGCCAAAATCATTATAGGCTTGATCATCCCCTATTGAATATACGCAAGAATATAGACCCCCATGGTACGTGAACCTCAACAAATGTGCTATTAGGATATTTTTAATGTTAAATTTACTTATGTTTATGACGTCGAATAGAATGACGGCGACCGAGTTACTCACTGATACGGCATATATATATCCCATAATGATTGTGTCAATACGGCACAGGAATACTGTTGTATTTTTTTTTCTGTGTGTAACACCATGATGCATAGTTTGCTGTATTGAAGTACATGTAAAGTAACATCCAGGGACGTGCACTGGGGTTGCTCAGCGCATGCATGAACGGAGGGGGGCACGACTCTTGAATCCAGAGATATAATATGGGACTTCAAATTGCATATTATCATGTAAATGACTCCGGTTGGCTAGGAGGATATACAAATTTCAAACTGGATCAATCTTTCTTTTTCAACAAAAGGCTATATGTTTTTTTGGTACGAATCCAACGGGATATATATATATATGACATCACTGTTTTGTAAATGTGCAACTTGGTTGTGTGGTCGGTTACGGACTTTGAATGTGGTGCATTTAAACTAACTTAAACATTATAAAATGACTCATTATAATTATAATTATGGCCTCTCAGCTGTAAAACCTTAAAGACATCCCCTACACGACGGCGAAAATTACTAAATCCTAAATCGGGGTATTCCCCCACATGTATACGTCCCTTACTCAAAATAGTGCAACAATTAAGGGTTAGTACGAAGCCAAAATTATAGGCGTGATCATCCCCTATTGAATATACATACGAATATAGACCCCCATGGTACGTGAAGCTCAACAAATTTGCTATTAGGATATTTGCTACGTCCGATCGTCATAAAACTTGGTGGATAGCTAGATAATGGTACTCGTACACTCGTTCAGTTAAGGAGAATTGACTCTAGCACGAATCTATTCTCCGAATGGAATTAGGCTTAATTAGCTCTGACAACCTTAAGAGCAAGGGTAATATTAATGACCAAGCCTGCGTGCAGCCAAATTAAATGGCATCCCTACATTTTCTAGGGCAAATAGGTCTGCCCTCCGCTAGCCCAAAATCTGCCATTACTAGCCCTGCCCCCCCCCCCCGAAAGATGATAGTCATAAGCTTTCTTCTTCTTCTTTTTTTAAAGGGGCTCGATGAAGTATAATATCCAAACTGACTGGATATTTCCAAAGTTTCTTTCCCATTTGGAAAGTTCTTTTTTTAAAGCCCATCAAGCGAGATGACTACCGACGCGTCCCGAGCAGTGCACGTTTTGTGTCAGTCGGCTTGTCTGGCCCAGAAAATTGAACAATCGGCTCCGCATTTGTCGGCGTCGTATTTTTAATCTCTGGAAGATCTTTTTGACCGATTTCATGCAAGACTTTCAGTTGTAAGTAAGACTTCTTGCAACACGGCCATAACTTATTGTGCACTCGCACTTATTTTCGGCCCACGGTCCAACCGACCCTACACATGTACCGTTCCTAGCGGCGAACAAAAAATTTAATGAGAACCGAACCATAAAAAGGAATAATGTTATAGCGCCCTCAATATGTTGTTTACAACCACCAAGACAACTGACATGAGTGACAGACGGGCGTGTGGGGTGTCGCGAGACAAATCTACAATTTTGACATCGAGAATGCTTTTCTATATGACGATTCTTTCACTTAAACTGCATTAAACGGTACTATTGTTCTCCATATATGCCCCAAAACCATACCATAGTACTACTTTTACTAGTATTACTAGTTACTAACAAAAATTATAATCCTCGATCGACAATGCTAATTGCTATACGCAAAGCCAAAGGTGAGTGCGTAGAAATAGGATCGCGCAGGGGAAAGTTCCATACTCGGACGTCAATTTATCTGCTGCCAAACTTATTAATTGTCACCTCACCTTGTCATTTGAACCAAGAGAAATCCAGAGCTGTGTAAAGGTTAAAAAAAATTTACTCAAAATGTGTTTTTAGAGCACATTGTGGATGCATACGTCGTGCAGAACTAACTTGAAGCAGCCGGCCAAACTGATTGTAGTGGCTGAAAAGACAGCGGTACGTTATACACGTGACATCAACAACCATGACGTCGCATGAGCCTGCCATAGTGCAATACGTCATTATGAATATTTATTTTCTCATGAATATTTAGTTTATTTCAATGGATACTTCAAATACGTCCAAAGATTGATTATTGCAACAGCGATCGTGCGCGGCCTAGTGGTTAAGAGTCTTGTGTATCAAGCAAGCGTCAGAGGTTCGAATCCCAATGAAGTAACTGACTGATTAATAAATAGAAATTAAGGAAAGGAGAGGGTGAGAGTAGAGGAGGGAAAGTGGAGGAATAACCATAAAAGATGTAACTTTTAGCGCTAGAAAATTAATTGAAAAAAGTGACGTCCGAGTACAGAATTTTTTCCTTCCTTGTGTCCAGAATTGATTGTGCCTGCGTAGCTCTACTGAGTGGAGCCTTGAATTACGGGTACCCCTCCATACCAACGCTCCACCGATTCGCCATACTTTGGTTGCACCGTCACAGTAGCATAGTCACAAACACACCCAAGGTGGAGACGTCATTAATTTGTTTAGAACGTGTACGTTTCAGCCGTCTCCACCTTGGGTGTGTTCAAAGCCCATACTACTGTCGTACGGCGCGGATCGGAGCACGTATCATTACACGAAACAGTCGTTGATAAAGCGCGACTTGTTTTTCTTCGCGATCGAGCAACGACGGTGACGTCACGTCAGACGCCCTCATTCGACAAGTCGATTCAAGAACTGAGCCTCCATGCAAACACATTGAGCTGTAAGTTTTCAGACTATTTTGCCGTTTTTTTCCAAAATGTTCGCTGTTTGGGAACAATATAAGGGATCTCATGAATGTCAAGAATGTATAGATCAATCCAGGATAACTGTTTCTCTCATTTGTAATCTCTTTACCGTTTTTTGGGGGTCTTTTTGTCCTCGCGTGGGTTTGTGACTATGCTACTGTGACGGTGCAACCAAAGTATGGCGAATCGGTGGAGCGTTGGTATGGAGGGGTACCCGTAATTCAACGCTCCACTTAGTAGAGCTAGTGCCTGCGCTGGGTTTAGAAAAGGCAAATGTGTTTGCAAGCGGCGTGTTTACCAAAAATAAACCGCAAGTTCTATGCTTTTGTTGAAAATAATTTCAGTACAAACTCCCCGCATGAAAACGTAGGCCTACACGTGCGTGCCGTTTGATGCCATGGCGGCAGCGTGCTAGGTGGCGAACGCGACTCGGGGAGTTCGTACTAAAAATGTTTTCAACGAAAGCGTGGAATTGCAGTTTATTTTCGGTAAACACCCCGCCTGCGGACATAGCCTATTTGCCTTTTCTAAACCCAGCACAGGCACAATTCTGGACACAAGGAATATGTAAGCGAAATTTCAGCTTCCTCCGTCAGGTACAAATATTCAAAAAAATGTATTAAAATTTTGTTCGATATGGTAGGAGAGATTCATACCCTGGACTCCCTGGCGTGTACACAACGCATAGTCAGAGCATAGTTGGTTCGGAAAGAAAGTTGCATCCTGACGTAGCCCCACTAGTGTGGCCGCGGTATGCTGCGCTGAACCTCTGGCCACACACCGTGGTACCGCACACTACTGAGGACGTTTTCTTAAAAATTCAGGGCAGTTTCTTACATATGGTCGTATTCTATGATGTCCCGTCTATCACTTCTGGGATGCTTAGGTGTAATGATGTTCAATTTTCCGAGATATTCTTGAATTTTTCTGGAGCCCATATGCACTCTTGAAACGTCTGGTGATGGCAGCCATTTTGAATGTGACGAGAGCTGACCTCAAGCCGTGACGTCGCGTTTATCCAAATTGCTTGTCGAGAGAGGGTGCGAGTTGCAAATGCGACGGCTGTTTCCTGTGCCACGCATTTATCGTCTGGGGGCCACGTGCACTGATCTCTATTCAGGATCCACAGCACAGGAAACAGCCGTCGCATTTGCAACTCGCGCCCTCGCTCGACAAGCAATTTGCATAAACGCGACGTCACAGTTTGAGGTCAGCTCTCGTCACATTCAAAATGGCTGCCATCACCAGACGTTTCACGAGTGCATATGGGCTCCAGAAAAATTCAAGAATATCTCGGAAAATTGAACATCATTACACCTAAGCATCCCAGAAGTGATAGATGGGACATCATAGAATACGACCATATGTAAGAAACTGCCCTGAATTTTTATGAAAACATCCTCAGTAGTGCGCGGTACTACGGTGTGTGGCCAGAGGTTCAGCGCAGCATACCGCGGCCACACTAGTGGGGCTACATCCTGACGCTACTTTCAAAACAGAAAAAAAAAAGACCATTTTGGTCAAGATTACCATATGCGAAGTTCACTAATATTCCTCTGTATTGACTAACAAGCCCCCAGATAGCAATTTCATGTCATCAAAGTCAATTTGAGCAGTGAGAAAATACAAGCATTTTCTTAGAAAACACTTAGCAGTTTTCAGTCCACTCTCATAGGGTTTGTACACAGAGTGTTGAGTGAACTTCGTATGGAAATCTTTCCCTCAACCGACGTGTGACATGTACAAATGCACTAAGTTGGCCACACATTCACCTACAAATCTCTCTTTAAGACTTTATCAACAGAAATTACTCCTTACAGCTCTCACATGAAAGTATACTCGCTGAGGAACAAGATAAGCAAAAAAAAAAAAAATTCTGTTTCAAAAGTAGCGTCAGGCTGCAACATTTTTCCCCTCAGTTGAACATGGATCAGGCAACATTTTGTTGTCAGTGATGATTCCAGTTTTATTTTGTTCTCTGTTTTCTTTCTGATTCAGGTATTCCCGCTGAATTTTTGAGCCAGTTAAAATATGGAGCAGTATACGATTCTTGGACGGATAGGGGAAGGAGCTCATGGTATTGTCTTCAAAGCCAAACATATTGAGGTACAGTACACATTTGTCCAACATTTTTTTATATGTACAATGTCTTTCAACGCCATATTAACTGTTGTGTTGTCTTTTAGTTAATTTAGTTGAGAAAAAAAAAGTGGGGAAAAAGAAAACTCTGTGAGTCGTGTGAAAGTTTAACAGAAGTTTGGGATAGAACACAGTATCCTGATACTGTTTTCATCACACATGATCGAAAGAGGCTATTTACACAACCTTCAAAAGTGGTGTAATGGGAAACTACATCTAGTTTTATAGTAGACACTTGTATATTATAGCACTCAAATAATGTAAGGTAAAGTAAAGGTAAAGGGGACGAACCTGTGTTCACAGGAACAGAGTGCCCATCTCTCTTGGAAATTGATTGGGCTAGACTCAAGTCCATGAAATGCTGCTGTGGGGGGATCGCCACCTCCTCCACAGCGAGTCTGTTACCTTCCCAGCATTGAATAATGCGGTACCCAGTTAACACCTGGGTTGAGAGGAGTAATTGAGGTAAAATGCCTTACTCAAGGGCACAACACTCTTGGCCACGGCGGGGCTCGAAACCACAATCTCACGATAATGAATCATATATGCTCTATTATATAACCGACATACAGATCCTTGTCATTTGATTGGTGGAACTCACATCACGTGACATTCGTTATTGCTCCCATTCACGTCGCGGCTCAAAAAGTACTATCTGCCCATGCATGCCATGGGGAATGGGAAATACTATTCAACAGTTAGGATCATGACGCGGAATTTGTGTGAAAATGCATGCTGGTGTGCGCGTTCAGCGTAGCGCGTATTGTTCCAAAGAGCCAGCACTACAGCGTTGGGTTCAAACATTTTCTTGAAAGGGTGGTTTGGAAGAGAGAAATACATTTTCCTCCAGTTTTGTATTGAAAAAAAAGTTCAAATATATCAAATGACAAGGATCTATATGTCAGTTATATAAAACAAATATTGAGTGGCTTTAAATTGTGAAATGGGAGGAATATTATCGCTCGGTAAAATCTGGACTTTTCCAGTTCACTCGGCTTCGCCTCGTGAAATAGAAAAGACCAGATTTTACCTTGCAATAATATTCCTCCCATTCCACGCTGAGCCACGCAATATTTGTAGACTACCACTAGACCACACATGCCCTCTAATGTATCAGAGTAGAGTTTCAGGAACATGGCATTTGCACCAATTCATATGAAATAAACTACCTCAATTTAAAACACTGATGAAAAACATTCTGAGCAGGAAGATACATTTTACATTGTACAAATTGTAGAAAATGAATCTACACCAAATATGCCAAATCTGGCATCCGTGCTGATGAAGAGCTTTTTCGAATATTTCTGCTTCCATCTTTACAGTACGTTAATGAAATTGAAACTGAACCGTTCACTCACATAGTGAGAAATAAGGCAAGTTTTATTTTTCCTTTTATTTGTCGTTTTTTTGGAATAGAGTGGCGAGATATGTGCACTGAAAAAAGTTCCATTACGGAGACTGGATGACGGAATACCAAACACTGCACTGAGGTAAGACACATCAATTATCTTTCACAATATAAGTTGACTGTGTGATATTCATGAAGACCTCTACAAATGTCATGCATTTTTTTGTCAGCAAATTTGGCTGCCAAGACGCACAATTGTTCACGCCTTATTGTTGGGAAACAAAGTTGACAAGATCCTGAAGAATGGCACAGTGACACTAATTGAAGCACCAGTTGCATGCTCCAAATGTTTTCTCGTTTAATATAGCAGGTTTTTTTTTTACTTTTGCCTCCTTTTAACGCCAGGGAAATCAAGGCTTTGCAAGAGATTGAGGAGAATCCATATGTAAGTATATAATTCATTTTCCTGTGTGAAATGTGCCAGATATAGAGAAAAAGATATTGACAGAGAAAAAGGTAATGACAACAGCCTGATTAATTTGAAATGCATGAGTGCTAGTTGGACTGCTTGACTTGCAAAGTTTTAAAATCTGAGTACTCCACTTTGAAACCACCTATAAAGGCTGAGTGCATAATTACTCAAACCGTGACCAGTTTCGTGGAGCCGCTGAATGATAAGTCAAAATCTGTGGCAACTTAAGCAGGAGGTTAAAATCGCTAACCATAACACTGGCAAATATCAGTGCAAAATGGTGCCAGTTGAGCCAGCGTCTTACATTTAGAACATTGTTTTCAATTCTAAGGCAAACCAATTCTGTACTCAAAAGAGTAGTGATTTGGTGTGCAGCTATAGATATACTGTTGCGTAACTATTTATAAACACCATAACAGCATTTGTTTGGAGAAATGAGCAATGGATGTTTCCATTAGCAGATAAAACTGGTTTCCTAAAAGCACCTATAGGCAGTGTTGAAATCAGGTCATTTATTAGCCAATCACAAGTCATTCACAAGTCTATTGCAAGTCATTAGCTAGTCAAACACGTGTCTTCAGTGAAGCAAAAGGCTTTTTTGTATTTAAATTTGAACAAAGATATTTCATTGTTATTGTATATTCTGTTAACTCATTTTACTTGTAATTTTACTTGTGACTGACTTAATTGTGATTATTAAGTACTTGGCTATATGGCTGGAAATAACACACACGCCTATGGATGCGGCTGCCTTAGCCAAGTAATTAGAATGCTGTCTTGCTGTGATTTACTTGTGACTGACTTGTGATGGTCTTTTGAATGACTTGTGACCAACTTGTTATTGACCTACTTACAACTCCGATCAACTTCTTACAAGACTTGTGTTTTGTACATAACTATTTTGCCCCGCATTTTGTTAGGTCGTCAAGTTGAGGGAAGTGTTTCCCCATGGCACGGGCTTCGTGCTAGTCTTTGAGTTCATGCTGTCGGACCTGTCGGAGGTGGTCCGTAACTCGGAGCAGCCGCTGACTGAAGCCCAGGTCAAGAGCTACATGATGATGCTGCTCAAAGGCATCGCTTACTGCCATGAAAACTCCATCATGCACAGGGTGAGCTCACTACTCATCATTGTTAACTTCTCTGGCCAATCAGAACGTTCACATTGACCAGTTAAGATCACAGATTTTTAGTCAGATGGCTTAAAGGCATTTGCTGTCAGCTTGGTAAAAATTGGTCACATGCCTGTTGATTTTTGGTGTGGCATATTTGCAACAACACAGTTGCACTTTGGAAAAAGTCACTATTGTGATCAAGAACTGTTATCTGAGTATCATGTACTGCCGAGTAATGTGCAAACCTGACCCAAACCCACTTCAGGTCGGTTTTACCACCATTTCAGTCGGGTTGGTTTCGGTTTTGACATAATATTGCAGTCATCGGGGCACTTTTTTAGGAAAAGCTTACAATACGCTGATATATTTTTACCACTGGAAGCCTGGTATAAATAATAATTGTGGCTGTTTCTTGTGATGCAGGACCTGAAGCCGGCTAATCTGCTAATCAGCGAGACAGGACACCTGAAGATTGCAGACTTTGGCCTGGCGAGGGTCTTCAGTAACGAAGAGGGTAGACAGTACAGCCACCAGGTGGCAACAAGGTACACGCAAAAGTGCTCACTGCACACAGTACTGATAAGGGACTGTGTTTAACTCTTTCAGTGCCAAACTCGTACATGTACGAGTTATATTTGTTAGTATGAAAGCGCCAACCTCGTACATGTACGAGGTAATGTTCGTGATTAAAATCGCCAAACCTCGTACATGTATGAGGTAGAGTTAAACATGTTATCAAAAGGGGGCGCTCTCGCTCTTTCTAATGGTACCATTTTCATGCATGTACGACCTGTATTTATGTTTTTATTCGAGTTCATGCGAGAGGGCGCAGCACTAAAGCTCGTATTTTCTGCAAAAAATGCAGAATTCCCCTGTATGCAGTACAGTGTTTCAGGTTGTATCACTATGTATGTGACTACTATTGACTTTCCAATATACATGTACCAAGGATATACCAGAGAGCAACAACAACAAATTTAGTGAGTAAAACTTATATCCTTTTTTTTACAGAATTTTGAACAATTAACAAAAAGGCTTGAAGTTGGGCACTTTAGGGTTAAACTTTTCAAATTTCGCGGGCACTGGAAGAGTCAATGGTTATGCATAAGATTGGAAGAATAGTTGCACATTCATGTACTTTGTACACATATGGGCTTCATGCACACGTACTCCTTCAATGGCCAGAAGAAGTGAGTCTGGGGAGACCTAGACTGGTTCCTGGTCCATCCACTGCGTATTTCAAATGATCCAAAGCTATTGTGGACGGGGATTAGTCTGGGAGACCATCACAAGTTAAATTCAAAGGTATTCGCTCTAGGATGACGTCTGATGACACTCATGTGAAGACGCTGTGGCTAATAGCGTTGGCACATTTAGGAAGTCGTGTGTATTACGCGCATGAACCAGTACAGTATGCACACCCTGTGTGTCCTTCCAACAAAGCTCTCAAACATGTCAAAAGTGGTAAAATGCGCCCTCCAAGTTGGCGCATGGAGCCCATACCCCCTGAACATCGCTGCCATATTCCTGTCACTCGTGCAAATTTAGACACAACCATCTTTTATCCATGACTTGTGCATACATATTCAGAGTGTGCTGCTTGCATTCTTAAAGACAAGGGATGCGCGCATTTTGGTGGAAGGACCCCAGAGTGCGCGTGTATTACGTAAGCACAACTCGCGCGAGCCTTGTGCCACCTCAAAAAATGGCTGTTGCGGGATTAACCTACATGACTTGCTTTAGTCGTATGGGAATATATAAATTTGTTTTGTAAACCTGTGGCTGATATTTCTTGTTTCCGTAGGTGGTACAGAGCCCCTGAACTGCTGTATGGAGCAAGGAAATATGATGAAGGGGTTGACCTCTGGTAAGTTGGAATAACCTGTCTGAAGTGTGAAAGAAACACCTCTCTCATACTTTTCTTTGTAAGTTTCTGAGCCCGACCCCATCATCTCTTGAGCCCTACAAGAGCCTCTGTTGCAAGCTATGTAGAATGGACAAAGTTTCACTGTGAGATTTTAGCATGCAACAGTACGCATGTTATCGCAGAGTTGTTGGTTGTAATCAAGTTGCTACAAGTTACCACAAGCCATCACAGTTTGGTAGGACTGGACCTGGCATCATCCTTAGCACCACTTTCTGTAGATGTTCTGTTTTTTCTTTTATCCTGTTCTACAGATACTATCATGGTATGTGCTCAGAAGGTCTCTCACTTAATGTCCCTTCTGTTCACACCTTCACTCGCAGCACACGTTTTGCAATCTCCTCTCATCCCTTCACAGTCCTTCTGATTTGAGGCGTGCGATCGCACCCCCACACCATCACACGCCTTAAAGCTTCCCGAGAAGTGTGAATAATTGCACGTCTGAATTTCCCTGGACCACAGAATCACACACGTAGAAATCACACACCTAGAAAAACCACTCGCCTAGAAAAATCCAGGTGTGCCTTTTTCCACACACCTGTGATTTTCAAATCAGAAGGACTGCCTTCACTGTATTTGTTCAAATGGCCAGTACTGTGAGATAGTCTGCTAGCTTTATTCCTCGTACTGCTGCACTTTGGAACTCCTTACCAGAATCCTGTTTTTCACCAACTTTTAATCTATCCCTGTTCAAAGGAAATGTGAATAGATCTGTTCTCTCTCTGTAACTTTTTTCTGTATACTTTCCTGTGTAGCCGCACCTTGAGTGGCCCTCTGGCCTTGTGATGGGCGATTACCATTAAAACAAATAAAATCTCAAGTCATCCAGTCTCAAGTGAGTTCACAAGCTACGTACTCATATGCACTGGGCCAAAGGCATTGCATTGTCGTTGTTCGTTCCCCATTACTTGACGATTGACTTGTGACCTGCAGTATGACTGACCCAGTTACATCTTAGATAGTGTTGCAGTGTTTGACAAAGCATATATGCTTTCACATTGACATGTTGTAACTGCAGGGCAGTGGGCTGCATCTTTGGGGAGCTTCTCAACAATTCTCCTCTGTTTCCCGGGGAGAATGACATTGAGCAGCTGTGCTGTGTGCTGCGCGTGTTAGGAACACCCACAGAGAACACATGGCCTGTAAGTATACAATGTACGTGTATTGAAAACTGGTATTGCTGTGTTGCCCCCCCCCCCCAATACCTCACCTTTCATCCCCCAAAAAGAACATCTTAAAAGTTGTATCTGCTTGTACCTCCACAACCAAGCAAAAGAGGAACTTGTTGGACAGGTATAATCCATTGTCTCTTGCTTCTACACCCACCACCACATTGTGGGACAAGCTCCGCATGCCCTTGTTTGTGTGTCAGTATGCATGATTTCTGCTTTCCTACGTATTGCATTTTTTCAAATTAAAGTAAAACCAAAAGGGATTGATCCAAATGATGTAAAAAAAAAAACAACTATAAGGCCAAAAAAAAGTGTCCGGTTTCTGGTATGCGAGTCGCCGTATCCATGTGCGTCGGCAAAATGAAAAAGGTTTTTTTTTGGTCAATATAAGATGATGTCTCAAAACCGCCAAACTCACTGGTTTGATTTGAATCCTACTGCTGCACAATTTTACAGTGTTTTTAGATGGGGTTAATTACAATCGAGTGTAAGCTTTATGTGGCCTCTCTGGGCTCCCATACATTTTGTACTAAATTTAGTCGGGCACCATTTGCAGTCATCAGCTGACATTTGAGGGGGAAAAAAGGAAAAAAACAAACAAGCCGCGTCGCCGCACCACTTTTGGGGCAAGCTCCATACCAGAAACTGAAGACTTTTTCTAGGGGGGGGGCCCTAACTTGAAGCTGTAAAGCTTTGTGCTTCCACACAATGTACCATCCATAAACAGTGCTAATTTATACCCTGGGGTGGAAGGTAGTGCTGCAACTGATCCTCAAAGTTCGGTTCGGTTCGGTTCGGTTCGGTTCGGTTGCGGTTCAATTTTTTTCCGTCCGAACTTCGGTTCGGTTCGGCTTCGGAAGTGCTTACATGGCCATACAATGTATTAGGTTACATTGAAAAGCATACATGGGCCGTTCCCCTGTTCGAACAAACACGTGTGTACCGCGAACGTCTGACAGAAATAGGCACCGCAATTTCCACATGCTATTCAACACAAGTTGAAGGATGAATCTTATTTTGGCAAGGTTTTGATTTTTTAGGGAAATTTGGGGGTAAAATGACGACGACAGCGCGGCGACACAACACGCAACCCGAAAATATAAATCACCGCACGATGTACCGTGACGCAAGCACGCACGTCGCGCTGAATCGCAAGGTGCACGGCGCGCTGAATCACAAGGTACAAACCGCGCAGGAAAATCGTGATTTCTACCTCAAGAAACTGTTCACAATTGCAAAACGGGTGTCCTTAGAATTGAGAGGTCTGCTTTTGATTATAAAGGTGACATTTTGACTCTAATTTGATCAAAACAAAACAGGGGCCCTACGCTACACGATCGCCATAAAATTTTCCCACATGTGCTGACAGGTTTTCCCGACGAGTTCTGTCTCGTCCGAGCATGCCCTGATGAGCACTTAAAACTTGTCTCGTGGCAATAGGCTAATTGCTGAATAGTTTTGTTTTAAGAACAAACAGGTCCTTTTACTTTGCCAAACTTATGAAATCATAATTATTTTTGAGCAATTAAGCCGACAAGTAGCTACCCTAAAAAATAATCACTTTTCGATATATATATTCATATCTTGGACAGATCCATTAATTTTGTGAAGGGGTGTTTCACCCTCTTTTGGGAGATTACATCGTTTTTCGTATTCATTCTTTATGAAAAAAAAATATATTGCGAAAATTACGAACTTATTCCGAACATGGGAAAGGTTTCAGACTCCATTTTTTTAAATTCTGATACGGTGAAAAAACTGAAAATGTTGGTGAATTTTACCGAGGAAAGCACACCCTTCACCACAATTGGTTTAATCCAACCGTACTACGTCACGCTGGAACACGAGCAGCAGCCCATGAGATATGACCGCGCTGCATGAATGCAGAGAGCACGCTTTTCATTGAGAAAATCGCAAGGTGCGTACGATTTTTTCAAAGCGTATCGGCCCGATATCCTATTGTATGCCTTGCTAGAACACTGCAAATAATGAAGATGAATAAATGACTTATCAACACGGTAAATTCAATCATCCGTGCATTTTATTTTTGCACTTGTGGAAGGTTGGAATTCTCCCCCCCCCCCAAAAAAAATAAACCCCACCCCATACCCCCCTCACCCCCACCCTAATCTATTCTAAAAATTCTGGATCCATTCCTGTATGCTAGGGCATGTGGCCTACTGGGCTTAGTGGTTATAGGGTCATGGGTTTGGATCCAGCTATTGGCCATATGTTGTGTCCTTTGGCAAGCCACTTTACCCCCACTTGCCTCTCTCCACCCAGGAGTATAAATGCATGGTTCTGGCATTAGCTGGAGAATAACATGCGGTGGACTAGCATCCCATCCAGTGGGAATAGAAATAATATCAGTCATTTCAGGCCACTGAAACCGGAGACAAACGCCGGCCTGATTGGCCGTATTGACTCGTGACAGACTTTAATTGTTCAATACTAGGAAGGCTGCAAAGCCTAAAGAATTGTTCCCCCACAGGATTCAAGGCAGATTCCCAATACACAAATGCTTAGATAATGCATTGTACTAAATCATCTTTTTCTTTATTACTTGAAGGGAATGGAGCAATTACCAGACTACAACAAGATCACATTCCCAGAGAATCCTCCCATACCCTTTGAAGAAGTGGTTCCAGATGCATCTCCAGAGGTGTGTATTTCCTATTAAAAATGTATGGATTTAAACCCATATTTTTTCGTATGGGTTACATTCCCCATTTAGCTTTCATTTGTTGTTAAGTGAAAATGTATCAACTTTTCAACATGTTCAGCTCATCAAAATAGTTCATATTTAAAGATGTTCTACTTCAATTTGAACTCTACTTCAATTTGAACTACATGGCCATCTAGAGGAAGTAAACTTGACACATACATGTAGTATACATAGACGTGCAACTTTTCCTCAGATCACTTGATTTCCTAGTTTTTCACTTCCCATTTATGCCATTAAAATTAGAAAAGCACTTTATAAAGTAAGGTAAAGCTTGGAATTTCCACTTTTTGGGTACTTTCCAGTTGTATGCTTGTATAAACAGGATTTAAATGTTTAGGAGCAGTTTAGGAAAATCTTTGATGCTGTGTTAGTCTCGTGTGCCGTGGTACATGGGTTCGAATCCCGACAGGGAACATGGTGCTTGTGCTCTTGAGCAAGGCACTTTACCATTATTCGTTCGTCCTTCAGATGGGACGTAAAGCCGTAGTTCCCATGTGTTGTGTAATACACGTTAAAGAACCCAGTAACACTTATAGCTAAGAGAAGGGTTTTGCCACGGTGTTTCTGGCAGTGGCTGCTTAATGCGTCGCAGCACCTTGTAAACCCTTATAAAGGTGCTACATAATGGGTCTCATATTTCTCATTAACTTCATTTACCGGTCTTTAAAAATAGACACAATTTCAAGCGCCATGGGCGTCGCCTTGATTTTTTGTAGAGGGGGGCCAAAAAAGATTTTGCCAAAAAATGCTTGTATTTCTCAACACATTCTCGATTTATCAGTTTTAGAGGGGGGCAGGGACATTTTGCCCCCACTCATTAAATTTACACCACTTTGTCTTCGCGCCTCTTTTTCGTTTCTTTTTTTTCTTTTCTTTTCTTCTTTTTTTTTTTTTTTTTTTTGCTTTTCCGGAGGGGGGGGGGGGGGCAAGTCCCCCTTGCCCCCTCTCGCTACGCCCATGTCAAGCGCATTTTTCGTAGATACGTGCGCTATATAAGACTCCAGTATTTTATTATTATTATTCCTCCCAGTGATTGATTCTGAAAAAAACACATGAAATTTTGATGAAAATATAGTGGAATCCATGCAACATGGTCATATCTCCTAAAATGGGCCGTACGTGAAACATGACTTTCATAATTTCAAAAGGTCGTATCTCACTTAAAATAAGGATGTACACACAAAGTGAGTGGACGTAGAGTTACGACCTTGTTGCACTGACGCGATAATATCTACTTGCTTACAAGACTTTGGATGATTTCTTTTTAATGATGCAGGCCCTGGACTTGTTAAAGAAGTTTCTTGTGTATCCCTCCAAGCAGAGAATATCAGCAGCTGAGGTAAGCAGGCAGTAAAAGTGAGCAAGTTTCTTGAGAAAAAAAATTGCACTTTTTGATAATGACAGAAATTATGTCATTAAAGTGCCCTCACTTAAGTTAAAGGCTGAAAGAAATCAAAATGAGCAAAAGAATATACAAATGGTTCTAAAACACGATGTGTTCACAATTCTAGACATCAGGCTGACAACCTATATGTATGTGTTCTTGTTTTACGAGATGATTCCTAGATGTTTTACATTTTCAAGTTTCTGTAATTCTTTAAAGGCACATAGGAACATTGGTCAAATTTCGCACCTACCAAGTTAATGAGAAAAACCTTGCTCAAAGTGAAGTTAGCTGGCACCAAATATCCTGTGAAATTATTCTGCCAGACTTGGCTTTGATTGAAAAGGAACAATCATTGAAGGTTAGTTAAATAATGTGCCTGCTGACATACTTTTTTAATGCAAGAAAATCCAGCTACGAGACCCAAAACATTGTGCTTTTTTTGTTTTCCTCAAATTGTAGAATACCTGAATCTTCAACAGGTTGGTTGCCATGCACTGTATTTAAGATTTTTAGGAATGATAATGCTTCAAACAAACAAAAGTGCACATGAACAAATTATCCTATGTATAATGTACCTTTGAAAAAAAAATTCACAATTTGACTGTTAAAGCACCACTTTGTACATGAACCCAATAGAGCAGACAGTGTGACACTAAAGGCGAAGGTAGATCCAGGTTTAATGACATCAGATAATGCTCCATCTTTTTGTCACTCCCCTTCAGGCCCTCCTGCATCCCTATTTCTTCACCGAACCCCTGCTGGCCCACCACTCGGAGCTGCCCATTCCCAAGCACGGCAAGAAGGTCCGGCACCGCGGCCAGAACCCCAAAGAGTACGACATCGATGTGCCCTTAGAGCAGTCGCTGGTGGACCCTGACTTACTAGCCCAGTTTGTCTGATGAATCTCATTCAAAAAAATCAAAAAAAAGCCTAGGAATGAATTTTCTGTGTTCCTGACGGGTCTAGTCTGAGTATCACCCGTTATCCTTAGAGCCCAGTCTCCTGCCCAATGTCTGATATATCTAAGCATGCAGATTTACACGATCCCGCGCCTCAGCCAATCAGAGTCGACTTTAATAAATCGTGCATCATTTCATTCCCAAATCAGGACTAAATGTTTAATTGGTCAATTCGAATGCAGTGTTTTGTAATACAACAAAGGCCAGGTACGCATGGGAGTAAATTTAAATTCAGTATAGCGAGAGTATACATGTAGTTGAATTTTCCCCGTCTGTATCAAAATAAGCTGGTCCAAGCCCAGTTTGGTCTAAGGAGTCTAGGTTGTGAGTCAGATTTTTAGGAGTTTTTGTTTTGAGTGTAGTATTTATTGCAGAGTCACTGTGTGCCCGGTATGACCAAAAAGGTTTGTGGTTTATGACGCACGGTCTATAACATGATGTTGGCCCACCAGTAGGTCATGTTGAGTGCCGCCTCGTGTGATTCAGTTACTGAGAGACAACGGGAACCCGGGAAGTTCGGGCACAAAAAGCGGACACAGTTACCCAAGCCAGATATTCGGGGGAGAGGGGGCGGTCGGTTTGGGTCGGTTTTCCTTGAATTTTTGTCAGATCCGGTTGGTTTTAGAGAGTTCAAATCAGTTTTGGTTCAAATCATATCTATAATATTTTGGGTTGGTTTGGCCTGGTCGAGCCGACCCGATGCACAACACTTGTGTGCCCTGAACAAAAAAATTCACAAACTTCAAAAAGTTACACCACTGCCAGTGTAAAGTTCCTACTTGCTGAAAAGTTCCTGCAATGTGCGCATTCCATCTTTATGGTACATGTATGTGGAGACTGTTTGCTTTTGGCCTCTTGGAAAATGGAAATCTGATGCACTACATTATTCTGTTGTGCACTCATGCTCCTGTTGTGCACTCATGCTCGTAGGCTAATGTATCCCCTCTAAAAGTCAAATTGTGCTTTTAAGTCGGTGGGCAATAGAGAGCAAAGAAATCGTGTTCCTTAGAATAAAGTCCATGTAGACTATTACACAAGGGTGATCACTTCCGTGCACAACACACTATTTTTTTAACAGCATTGACATGGCCATTTGTAAATATTTGTGTATATTTCCAAGTTTTTCCTAATCATACAAGAGTTTCTTTATCCATTGTGCCATTCAGTGACATCCATCCATTCATCGATACACTTTGGTCTAAAGATTTCTGCCCTAACTTTTACATCAACTGCAAGTGCTCTTATCAAGCGATGGGAGAGGCGCTTGGTGGCAGCAAATATGTGGGTCCTTTTCAATTGTTTGCGTCCTGTTCGCATATTTTTTTCTGGAGCATATTTGAACCAATCACACCACGCACCCTCACATAAATATTTATCCTTCTGTGTGAATGGAAGACACAAAGATTCTCGTAGTGTTTTCCCTTCAATTAAACTTATCCCAACCAACAAAAATATTTTATGAAAATGGGCATGGGTTCGAACTACAGATCTTGCGATCCACGGTTCATTCCACTATCCACTAGGCCACTGTGGCATCTCGACGAAAGCCGTTCTTTGAAATGCGTTAATGTTCATGCTTGACTGAGTAATAGCAATAGTGTGACGTCATTGGTCATTTCTTAGGAATAAACATTACTGAATAATCATGATCCATTGACGATGTGTGCTGCAAATAAAAAACACCGCGTCCTGTTCAAGCTAATTTGCGCATGTTCAAAATGACGCAAACGCTAGAAAAGGACTGGTGTGTTCGCTGTCACGAAGTATCTCAAAAGTCTCCCATTCTACCATGTGGCCTTATTGCATAAAAGTGCACAATCAATCAAATGCGGTTGAGCACTGACAATGCCTGATATTAACAAGTACATGTATATACGAATGTGTAAATATGTAATACAAGCAACACAATTCCTTTTTCCCGTCATTAGTTTATTAGAGAAGTGCAGCAAAATGGAAAAATAAATTTGTTAACATAATAAACTAACTACAGTCTTTGAACTTGTGGTCGTTTGGTTTTTCCCTTATTCCAACACTTTATACAAACATGAGCATACATTTGCACCAATTGGCAACAATTCTGCAACATGCAATGAAATCTCTTATGAGGGTACACTATCAGGATCTAAAAATGTTATAACAGTAGGTAGTTATGGAGGATTCCAGACTTTGCCATGGGTCTGGGGGTAGTACAGGGTCAAGGGGGAGGCGGATACCAGACTTTATCCCTCCCCCTTTCATCTCTGCCCCCGCCCCTCTCCCTTGATATCTGCCCTGGCCCCTCCCTTGCCCCTCTCCTCTCCATGATCTCCCAATATCTCAGTCTCAGCCCCCGGCCAAAACCGGGCTCAATATCTCTCGTCTTGAAGATCTCTCTCTGTCTAGCCGGTGAGTCTGATTGCTTATAAATCTAAAAGTCTGACCTCTTAAAAAAAATTAAAAAAAATTATATTGATATATATATAAATGATGGATATGATTAGGCCAATCGTTAAGGGATTTTCTAGATGGAATAAAGCCACGCTGCGCGATTACGTCCAGCGATATAATGTACCGTACAATCAAAATGTTGCTCTTACGCGTAAAGTCTACATCAACGGGATAAAAAAATACGAAGCTCAATTTAAAAACTTGAGGAAAAAGAAGCTGCATGAGCTCAAACAGATTGTAGACGATTATGATCTAGAATATAACCCGTCGGGTTATAAAGGTCGAGTTTTGAAAAAAGATTTACTCTCGGCGATTCAAAACTCTAGGCAACCCGAGGGTTTTCAAGAGGCTGAGTTCAGAGCGACGAGAAGATTTAGAAACAACTTTAGAAACTGGGAACTGATTCCTAGACTTTTTAACGACGATTTAGTCAGATTTTTTGATACGCACAAAGATCAAATAGTAAATAAAATCAAGTCAGAATTGAGAGAGCTGAGAGGTTTAAAAATGGAGCTCACAATCAAAATAAAATACGAAAAAACCAAAACGGATGGTACAATCGAAACGATCGAAGCTATACATTATACCGATCAGAGAGTCGTTTTAAATCAAAGTCAAATAAAACAGGTTTTAAAAGAAGACATCGACCAGCTATTTAAAAGGATGAAAGGTATACGAATCAAGGATCGGGTTGGGTTTTAAAAAGATAATGGCGTTGTATATCAACATCAACAGGTTTAACCCGTGAGGGGTAGTTCTTATATTGACCTACCAAAATATATCAAACAGAAAACGGCGATGATAAACATTAAAAACAAAGACAACGAGTGTTTGAGATGGTGTTTGAGAGCTGCTCTTGGCTTGTATACGGATAAAGTAAAAAATAACATTAAAAAAAATCCTAAATATAAAATTCATAAAGAAGAACCTGTTGTATACACCAAAGACGACGGACTCAAATTTAAAGGCGTAGACTTTCCAACACCGATCGACCAGATACCAAAGATAGAAAGGCAAAATAATTTAACGATAAACGTATACGGTTATGAGGGGGAAATATATCCCTTATACGTGTCTAAAAACTATAAACCAGAGTCACGCCCTATCGATCTGTTTTTGTTTTCTGAGGGCGACAAGCATCACTACTGCTGGATAAATAATTTTTCGAGATTGATTTACAACGTTACAAAACATAAAAGTAAGAAATATTTTTGTCGAAGGTGCCTGTGTCATTATAGAACGCAAGTAAAATTAGATAGACACATGACCGATTGTAACGGTATAGATACACATCCGTCAAAGATTGTATTTCCTACCGCTAAGCGAAAATATGTAAATAACGAGTGGATAGTCGACGAAAACGATGTGCCAATATTAGAATTTAAAAACTACAGGTTTAAACAAAAGCACCGTTTGTAGTTTACGCCGACTTTGAATCGATATTAGAAAAAACTCGGACGATAAAAGGACAACACAAAAGACAAACATTCACAAAGCAAGCGGTTATTCGCTAGTTGTCGTCCGATGCGACGGCACCAATGTGTATCAAGAGACTTATAGAGGTAAAGATGCCGCATCAAAGTTTGTCAATAAAATGTTAAAAATACAAAGCGACATAAATTGCATATTTAAAAAACCCAAACCCATGAAATTTAACGAGCGAGCTAAAGAACATCATGATAAAACAAGCACGTGTTGGATTTGCGAGAAACCAATTTATCCCAATTACTCAAGCAACTGTCAGTGCCAGAAACCCAAAAAACCAAAAACAGAAAAACAAATGAAAGAATATCAGTACGCAAACAAAATGGATTTACCGAGTCTAAATGTCTCGAATGCAAAAGCAAATCAACAAATTTAGAAAGGTGAGAGATCACTGCCACGTCACGGGTAGATATAGAGGTGCCGCGCACGCCTACTGCAATCTAAAATTACAAGTTAAACCAGGTTTTACCCCCATACCGGTCGTCTTTCACAATCTGCAAAATTACGACGCTCACTTGATCATGCAGAGTATTTCAGAGTACGATGACGAAAAGGAAATACAAGTTATCGCTAGAAATTCGGAAAAGTATATTTCGTTTTCGATCGGAAATATGCGATTTATAGACTCGTTTAATTTTATGGCGTCTTCGTTGGATAGATTATCTAAAGCTTGTCCGAGAGAGTCGTTTAAACTACTCAGAGAACATTTTAATCGTCAAAACATCGACTCGTTGTTAAAAAAAGGAGTTTATCCATATGAATACATGGACTCGTTTGACAGATTTCAAGAAACAAGCCTACCCCCCATCGAACAATTTTACAGCAGTCTAAAAGACGAAAATATATCGCGAGAGGACTACGACAGAGCTAAACTGACGTGGAACGAGTTTAAAGTTAAAAACATGGGGGAATATCACGATTTGTACGTCACTACCGATACGTTATTACTGGCTTGCGTATTTGAAAACTTTAGGCAAACGTGTATTACAAACTACGCGTTAGATCCTGCTAATTACTACACAGCACCAGGATTGTCGTGGGATGCCTTGTTAAAACACTCGGAAGTTAAACTCGAACTACTGCAAGACGTAGACAAACATTTATTTTTGAAAAGGCAAAAAGAGGTGGTATCTCGAGCGTGGGTGGTATGAGATACCACAAAGCCAACAACAAATACCTACCCAACCATAATCCAAACGAGCCGTCGAGTTACATCACCTACCTCGATGCAAACAATCTGTACGGCTGGGCCATGAGTCAATACCTGCCGTACAAAGACTTTAAATGGGCGTCTACAAAAACGTTTACCGAGTCGAAGATATTATCTCTCAGGAAAACGTCAAACACCGGTTACTGCTTTGAAGTAGACCTCGATTACCCAGACAATCTCCACGACCTGCACAACGATTACCCCCTAGCGCCAGAAAACATCGTCATACCAAAAGAATGGATGTCTGATTATCAAAACGAGTTATTAGATACCGAACCTAATAGCAACGTGCAAAAATTAACGTGTACCCTTAATCCTAAACAAAAATATGTTTTGCACTACGTCACGTTGCAGTTGTATCTCAAACTCGGCTTGAAACTTAAAAAGGTGCATCGAGTGCTGCAATTTAAACAAGCGCCTTGGATGGCATCTTACATCGACAAAAACACGCAACTTCGAACAAAAGCGACCTCTGATTTTGAGAAAGACTTTTTTAAACTGATGAACAACAGCGTGTTTGGTAAGACGATGGAAAACGTCAGAAACCGAATCGACGGTTACCTACTCAGAGACAGTAACGATGACGATCGAGATAAATACCAAAAAATTATACAGAAACCGAGCTACAAAACGACGACGTCATTTTCAGAATGCAAATTGTCATTTGTCGAAAAGTACAAGACTAAAACCGTGTTAAACAAACCGATCTACTGCGGAGTGAGTATCTTAGATCTCTCAAAGACGCTGATGTACGATTTTTATTACAACCATTTGAAAGACAAGTACAAAGATAAAATCAGGTTGATGTACACAGATACAGACAGTTTGGTACTCGTAGTGCACACGGACGACGTATACAAAGATATGCAGCAAAACGGACAACAATACGACCTTTCAAATTATCCGACGGATCATCCTTTGTACGATCCAACCAATAAGAAAGTGATCGGTAAATTTAAAGACGAGTTTGGAGGTAAAATAATCAAAGAAGTCGTTTGTATAAGACCTAAAATGTACTCGATTTTAACCGCTGACATCAACTTGAAAAAGCCAAGGAGTCACAAAATCGGTCACCTCTAAGAAATTAAAACACCGACACTATTACGACTGCATCTTAAACAAGAAATCTCATTACGAAACCATGACTCACATTAGATCGGAAAATCACATCCTTTACACCGTATCTCAAAATAAACTATCGTTGAGTCCGTTGGACACAAAGAGGTACATTTTACCGGATGGAATACACACGCTCGCTTATGGTCACCGTAATCTAGATATTAATTAGGCGGTAATTGCGTGTCCTCGGGTACGACTTGAAGCTCTTGTCTCACAAAACTCCTTTTTGGGCCGTCTTGCAGGTAATAAAGAGTAGGACCCGTCGTGACTTTTTTACCTTCAATCATTTTAAATTGACTCGTTCTTTTTTCCACGTTGAAGATGTCTACGCTCCAAATGGGATCCGTGGCTCTTCTAGCAGTACCACCCTCTTGCTCGCCCGGGTAATATAAATATCTAACCATAGCGTCTTGCGGTAATTGTTGCTCTTTTGTTTTAACGGGGTTAGCCGGCGATTGCCGGACCTGTTTTAGTTTAACCGCCTCTGACGGTGCTTTAGCTATTAATCTCGTCGTTTCATCGTTTATAGCTTTGATCACGCTGGGTAATCGCTCGACCCATTGCGTGTTTCTACTCTCGGGATTTAACATTTCTTGAGCGTACTGATGACCAAACAGTCTCTCGGCTAGCGTTCGATTAAATCTTTCTACGATACCCTGCGATCGGTGGTTTCCGGGTTCGCCGACGATAATCTCGACGTTTTTTGAGGCCATCCATTTTTTAAATGCTCCTTTAAATTCGGTACCGGCATCTACTCTCAACGTTTTAGGGTAATTCAAAGGCGACCTCGCGTAAATCTTGACGATAGCATCCCGCGTGGAATCTGCCGTTTTAGAAACCAAAGGTTCTGCTTCGTGGTATCGACTCGCAACATCGACAACCGTCAAAGCGTATTTATAAGTCTTGCGTTTTACTTTATCCCAGGGTAGGTATAGCACATCCATTTGGTGAAAGTCGTTTGGTGTTTCAAACTCTTGCGATGTACTCGTAGGCCTGGGTACATACGCAGGACCCGGTAGATAAATTTGCCATATCGCTTGTTTTTTAAGCCAATCTCTGATTACCTTTTTATCGATTTTTGTTTTATCGTGTAAATGGTCGACGGCACTTTCACCTCTCCAATAACCGCTCGGGCTATAATACAGTTTAGAGAATGTTTGCATATTATTTAATATAAAAGACGTTTATAATAATATGGCTAGCGTTGCTATGATGTTAGGAGGCGCGATCGTCAACGCCTTAGCTTTTACGGGTTCAAACTTTTTCTTTTCAAATCTGAAACAGAGTGACGAGGAGCGTAAGAGACACGATTTAGCGATAGAACAACTCTCAGCCGCCAAAGATAAGTGGCAACGAGAACGAACGAAATATCTAGATTTTTTAAACGAACGTATCAGAAAACAAAATGCTTCTAAAGAAACATTTTCTAACGTAGACCGAGCGTTGCGTTACTATAACGAGGTGAGTGGACAATCTACCGAACTACCCGTAGGACTGCAACACGAACCCAAACTCGAAGATTTTTACGAGCCTAGCGACCAACAAATAGAAAAAGAACTGGCGTTTATCGCAGGAGGAACGCTATTGGTGGGCTTCTTGGCTTACAAATACCTTTAAATTTAAAACTCGTATAAATAAAATGAATGCGTATGGAAAAAAGCTCAATCCCAGCAGACTATTAAAAATACCCAGATCTATCAAGGGTGAGAGAAAAGAGGTGGTCATTACCCACAATCCTAGTAGTATATCGGCGGGGCAAACGCTGAGGGTCAAGTTTCCTCAATTGGGTGTAGACGACGTGATCGTACCCGGCACTTGTAAACTAGCTTTTAGTTTAGAACTCTACAGTGGAAGTGACAACAATAGAACCATTTTTGGTAATTTGGCCAGAAATTTAGTCAGCGAAATCAGCGTCAGGCTTCAAGGTCACGAAATTATAAGTTATCGTCACGCCGACGTGTATCACAATTTTAAAGACAATTGGCTCAACAGCTCGACGACTCGAAACATGGCGTACTCGGGCATAGAAAAAGAAAATGTGTCTAAACTAAGAACTGGAGCTCAAGATGCTAACGCGGGCGCCAACAGCGGTAAAGATCAAGCTATCGCGGATGCCTATGGTAACAGATATTGCATTCCCCTAGACATTGACATACTGACTTCGCATCACCCTTTTTACCCCAGCGGTTTAAAACAACCTCTGACGTACGAGATAAAGTTTAACGATCACGATAAAGTAGTCAACAGTTCAGATACGGCGGCGATGTATTCTATCTCAGACTTATCTCTCGAATACGAAGTGGTGACCAACAGAGACCTAGCTATCACCATCAGGAATAAACACAAGGGGTTAATGCAATATCTGTTTGATAAAATCCACTCGCTAGAAGTTAGATCCGTCAACAAATCAGACACGCTTTGGAACGTCAGCGTCAATCAACCCATCAGGAGTCTCAAGGGTATTTTGTTTTTGTTTAAAGATCCCGCTGAGAAAAATCCGCAGCGGTTTTATAATCCAAAACTAACCAAAACATCGGTGACCGTAGAAGGTAAACCCAATCAACTCTACAGTCAAGGCATGTCTCAGTATCAACACTGGAACGAAATTATCAAGTTCTTTGGAGACAGCGATACCGAAAGCGGGCGCGGAGTAGCTAAAGACTTACATATGACGGGTTGTGACCTCGGAGACTATCTAAAAAACAAGTACGGTCTGTGGCTCGATTTTAGAAGTAACGACGACAATTCCGCTCACGGATCTGGTAGAAAAATCGGAGACGGAGGAGGCATCAACATTCAATTTACCAGAGAAGCCGAAAGTGAAGGTGACCTCACGATGTACGTATTTTTAGTCATGGATGCTCAATTGAACTTGGAAGACGGAAATTTTAAATCTCTGTTAAGTTAAAATGACACAACCGCATTGCGCTTTAATCGTCGGCAAAACAAATTCGGGCAAAACCAAATGGATTTTGGATCTGTTAGAGTCAGATTATAAAAACACATTTGAGGCGATAGTCATCATTTGCCCTACCATATTTAAAAACAAAACCTACATCGAAAGAAAGTGGATTCAAGCAGATCCCGAGGTATACCTCTGCGATCCGGAATTGTACAAGATGACGCTCAACGAAGCGATCGATTTTTACAGTAAAATATTCGAAGGTGTTGCCACGTTGTTTATCGTGGACGATTGCTCTTCGGATCAAGAGATTAAATATCGTAAAAAGACGTGCGCTTTAAGCAAGATGGCATTTAGCGGAAGACACGTAAATCACAGCTGTTGGTTACTGACCCAAAAGTACAACAGCGTTTTAAAAGATTATAGAGAAAACACGGCTTGGTTGGCATTATTTTACTGCAAAGATAAAACATCGTTTGATCAAGCGTTAGACGAAAACGACGTCGTACCCATTGAACAACGAGATTATATAAAACGACGTTTGAGAGATGTGAAATATAGTAAATTGGTCGTATACACCGAACCTCCAGTTAGTTACGAGCTACTTGAGTAGCTAGGTGAGTAACAATTAATAGCTAGTTGAGTAACAATTAATAGCTAGGTGCTCAAGTTAAATAAGCTAGGTGCTCAAGTTAAATAAGCTAGGTGAGCAGCAACCTATTCAACAAACTACAATTTGTTAATCAACAAACGTCAACAAAATACATTTTGCTGTAAGTAAATGATAGCAATATTCGAGTATATGCAGTTTTTGGCTATTATCATCATATCGCTTAATTTATCGTTTTACACATACGAATACCTTCGCTTTTGTAACAAAGTTGCAACAGCTACAACAAAATTAAATTCGTTTCTAATTAAATGGAGGACCTAAAACTTACTTTAACGAACGAACAAGATCACAACGCAGAACATAAAGATCGTTTGTGCGGTGTCGTAGCAGCCGGAAACTCTAGAAAGTACTTGGGAAAGGAATACACCGTTAAACATATCGAAGCTCTTGACAGTAAAGAACTCGAAAAGCTGTATCATCTGTACGAAACTAAATTTGGAAATGAAATTGTTAAAACCGTTGGTAAATACACTTTAAGTCTATTTTCGAGAGTGTTAGCTGTGGTTACACCCGTACAAGTTTTAGGATATAACGTCACTATAGATTCTGAAGAAGAACTCACCAACGACTTGAGTTCGGATCCTATTATAAGTGCGAGTATGGCTGGTATGTTGAGCGACGTTTGTTACAAGTACGGAACTTTAATATCACCCCTAGTTGCTACGATTATCACAACAAAACATTTGAAATTTAATAAACCTAATATAATAAATGGAAGATCAGAAAGCAGCGACAGCAACGCCTGCAGCTCAACCAGCAGAGACAGAGACGCCCCAACCGATAAAAACAACGTCGTCACCGACGGTAACGAGAGTGACCAAGACTAAAAATCCTAAACGAATACAGCAGGGTAAAGCTTTAGCTGAGCACAATAGACAGATGAAATTAAAATTGGCAAAAATGAACGTAACATCGGACGAAGCTACGAGCTCACCAGACTACAACTCTTGGGTCATGTGGGGGGCTGTAGCGTCTATAATAGGGGTGGGGCTGCTGGTACTAAAAAGTAAGGCAACTGCGCCGGTGATACAGCCAGTGCCGGTAGTCACGCAACCCACTTCACCCAGCGCCCCCAAAACGCTAGACATGGAATAAACAGCAATTTAAAAATTGTTATATTAAAAACGATGAGTAACTTTGACACCAACGGAATAGCAAATACGATTTATCACGGAGCCGTCATATCGGGTCTTTCGATGGGATACGCCATGGTAGGAGCTAAACTACTCAAAATGAAAGCGCCGGATTTAAACAAACTAAGCGTAGAAGATGCGGCTAAATTGACGGGCATTATAAGTGGAGCTCTGGCCACGCAAAATTGGTTGGTGACCCAGGGTATACTACCAGGCAGTATAATGAAAACGGTATAATTTAAATAGGTTTATTAAATAAATGGCTGAAGGAGGATTTGAAGATCCAGACTACGAAAGAACTTATGATAACAATGATGATGATGTAGAAGAGACCAATCTGGATTGGGACGATACTTTTGATACTCCTGATACACCCACCCCAACTACCGACATAGATGAGGTTTTATATCGAGGAAGGAGCATGGTCACAAGTGATCGCGTCGATGATTTTTACAAAAATTTTAACAGAGGTGACGGACCATTAGCTCCGCGATACGAACATTTTGTCGGCAATAAAGACGGGTTATTTTTCCAAGCAACTGATAAAGCCTTAGTAAGGTTAACGGATAAAAGAAAACCAGACAGATTCTTGACTCTGAGGACTATAGAGGTAAATGTAAATGTAAAAAAGATGGGTTTAAACGGTAGAGATTTTATTAGAAAGGAATTAGGCTTTACGCATTACGAACGTAAGACACTCAGTGACGATCAAAGTCAACAACTGCAATCAATACAACCCGAGAGTATCCCCATGACAGAACTACCCAGAGTCACCGATGAGGTTACCGAAATTATAGACAATTTAGAACAAGACACCGGCGCTCAAACAGAAGGATTGAATTACAGAGAACTCCAGGGTTTAGACAAAACTCTTCAGACGTTGAGAGGTAACCTAGAACTTAATTTAGCGCGTCTCACAGAACTGGACCGAGAGATTGCAGCCACGAGACAAGAACTCGACGAATCTCACAGCGAAGAGGGTCGACGAGAGTTAAACGATAAATTGAGCGACTTGAACGTTGAAAGATCCGCCAGATTAGAAGCCGCAAAAGCCAACGAACGAGGGCTCAAAAGTCAGATCGCTAGAATCAAAGAAACGATTAATAAAATATTAGGCGACGACACGACTCTGGCGGAAAAGATCAGAACTCTGTTTAGAGAACAAGGTGTGACGGTAGTGAGTATTTTAGCCGCTTTGAGTTTAGCCATCAGCACGATAGTGAGTAGCATCGTCGCTAGCGTGAGAGGTGCAGGTGCCCCACCCGCGCCAACACCTGCACCAACACCAACACCAACACCAAAAGGTGGTATCAAAGAGTGGATTTCAAAACAACTCGCTAATTTTGCATCTGCTCTTCAAAAACTGGGAGTGAGCGCGTTGGGTGCTCTGCCGGGTATCATAGGCAGCGTACTCAGTTGGATATTTAACGCGCTGAGTAAGTCCGTATCGTGGTTGGCCGAACACGTGTGGGCTTTGTTTTTGGGTGTGGGAGCCTTGGTGTTTGCGTACCTGCAAAAACGATGGTAGTTATAGTTGTAATCAAGTTTAAACCAAAAAAAATAAGCCTTACCAGCACAAAGTTGGTAAGGCTTTTTTTTTTTGTCTTGTGAGATTAGAGTGTGACTTATCGCGTTGCCTCGTAAGCCAAAATACCCATGCCAACGATAGCTAACATTCCTACCGTCAACGATAATTTTTCGTCTTGGTGAGTTTGTAGTTTCGTGGGCTCTTGGGTTAAAACTGTAGGTGCAGGTGCTGGTGTTGGCGAGGGTGTAGGTGTAGGTGTTGGTGATACAACATTGTTCGTCATAGGCTCTGGGGGTGTTGGTGGCGCGACGTCATCGGTGTCATCAAAAGAGTCGTCCGGTTGAGGTTGTGAGTTTAAATCTGGCACCAAACCAGTGTTCATACTCTGGGTAGCGATTTGAAGATTGTTGTTATAGCCGTCGTGCGTTCCAACCCTCAAGTTCATATCCGATGGAATTAAATACAACCCCGGTTTCACCACAAAATTTAAAGGCGTTCTGGCATACTGCAAAGAGTCTTGAAATTGATCGATACTCGTTTCCATGTCGTCTACTGCATTGATGATATCTTCAACGATGACGTTAAATTGTCTCTGAGCGTCTAATCCCGTGCCTGGTGATAATACGCTCGTTTTTGTTTGAGCCTGCGCACCGAGTAAAGCGTACACGTAAGATCTAATTGATTCGTTGATCTTTATGATTCCCGCGGAGGTAAACGAACTCGTGTTGGGTATAAAATCTAACCAAGCCTTTTGTACCGATTCATTTTGTTCGATGTAAATAACCGTCCAAGGAACGTAAAGGCTTCCACTCTTTTTGGGACTGTCTAGACCGTGGTAGCCGCCGTAAAGAACGTTGGGTTTGTTGGGTAATGCTTTATCATATTCACCAACCGCCACAAACTTGCCTTTATTAAAGATATATGAGGTACCTAAACCGTTAGAGTTTGTGTCTCTCGTCTGTTTAAAAGACTTGTTTTGATCTATGCCAAACAACAAGCAGGTATCGGTAAATGCTCTGTGATTATAACTGTTGTCTAGAGCGTTAAATGCGTCATCTCCCGGTAAAGGAGCGGCAAAGTCGTACAGGATCTTTCTAACCGTAAAATATAAATGAAAGTTAAAGATGGCCCAAACGTAACGGTTGCTCGCGTTTAAAAGATCGAATCCAATACCGCAGCCCGTAGTAGCGCAGTAGATTGCAAAATTTAACTGATTTTGATAAAACGACATGGGGTGTGATTTCCAACGATCTACATCCTCGTCCGTCTCAACGTGAGGCAATTTATAGTCCGAGGTTAAGTCGGAAAACATGGTTAAAAACCCGTTGGTATTATTAACTATGACCTCCAGTTCACTGGGTTTAGTGCTGTTTAAAAACTTTGCTTGGGGTGCAGCTTGATGTTTTAGCTCGTTTGCCTTGGCTACATTTTGATTTACTTGTCTCGTTACCTGATCGGCTATCGATTGTATCTGCTTTTTAACGACTTAAAATCACTCATTATTTTAGTTTCAGTTTTAATATAAAAAGACTTTAAAATAAATGCATTCGTTTCACTTGTTTCAAAATGAGCAGACGTTTAAATTAGAAGACGTCGTAAGTAATTTAAACGGTCAAAAATCTGTACGTGTAAAAGGGTGATCTTTAACTCCGGATATTTTAATATTTCTAGCGCCACGGAGATTGATTGGTATACGCATATAGACGGGAGACCCGCTGAAAGAGAACCTCCTGTTGGAGTGCATGGGTATAGTTTAGACCCTGACGCAATAATAAGAAAAGATAGAGATTTTATCGAATCGTTGATAGGTGATTTGCCCTACGACTATTTAATTAACGACGAAAATACTTTCAATAGAGTTATAAACGATCTTATAGAAGCGTATGGAGAAGAGAGACTAGACTCTGCTTTAGAATTACTCAAAGAAGAAAAACAACAACTTTCTATAAAACAAAGACTTTTAATCGATAAATTGCAAATAAGACCAATTACAGGTGCACAACGCAATACGCTTAAGTTTTTGGCAAACATTTTATATGACAGATGGGGGCACATCGAGGAAGGTAAAAGGATAGCGCTAGAATATATCCAAGGTACAATAAGCAAACCTAGAGCGAGAGAAATTAGGCAAGCTGGGATAACAATACGGGGGAGTCTTATCATATCTGGTGATGATTTAGATTTTATTTCTCCGAGTCATTTAGTGCCGTTACCAGCCGGAGTCACCGGTTCGGTCACCATCCCACCGGGGTGGTACGACGTCGATTGGTTCGATTTCATTTTAAATTCTATACCCGGGGTAAGTTTTAGAATATTTAGAGAATCTAAAAATGTGACGTTGGTGGTAACCGACATCAATCTCAAATTGCGCTTAAACAGAGAAGTCTCTCGATTACTTAATTTACCCAAAGGAAGACTGGTACCCAAAGTGGTGTATACGGGGTCTTACGACGTTAATCCGTTTAAATTTTTGTTTATTCGCTGCCCGCAATTAAGTACGAGTGAAAACTTTTTAGATGGTCGTCCTTCTGACATCTTAAAAATCGTACCCGTGGCTACGCGCGAACCCGAGCCTGATAGAGTCGAAGATTTCAAGAAACTTAAAAACGGTATAATCGACAAACTGACATTTTCAATCACAGGTGAAAGGGGACAGATCATCAACAACAAGGGTGTGAGTATAATGATAGAGTTGGAGATCTTTTAATTTTAAAATGTTTTTATATTAAAACATGAGTATAGATAGTAAGGCGTTATACCCCGATATTTCTGGAGATGTACTCCAATTACGTAGTAACGAAGAAACAAAAGTGTTCAGACTTAAAAAGATTGAAGAGATTCGATCTTTAATCTTGAAAGAGAGAGACCACCGAGAGCGCACTTATAAAAAAATAAAAAGAATGATAGACGCTATTAATTACGTAGAGATAGGAGTCGAAGGACTGGGGGCTATAGCGGGGGCTATAGGTATTCCTGCTCTCTTGGGTGTTATATCAACCCCCGTTGGATTGGTGCTAGAAGGAACGTTTATAGGCGCTTTTGGTGTAGATATTCTGCTTAGAATCGCGTCTAAGCGATTATCCGCCAAGCTGAAAAAGCACGACCAGATTAAAATATTAGCAGACTCCAAACTTAACACGATTGAAGAATACGTGTCTCAAGCCATCAACGACGGAGATATATCGCACGAAGAGTTCTTATTGATTACGAGAGAGCTCGCAAAATTTAACGAGCTTAAGCAAAAAATTAGAACAAAGACCAGCACAAAGCTTCAAAAAATTAAAAACGATAGAGACTTTGAAAAAGAAGTTAAAAAACGGGTAGACGAACGGCTGGCAAAAGAAAAAAAATCTCTTATCGAAAAACTTACAAGTTCAAATTCTCGGTAAATAAACATTACGAAAGCGATCCGCCGAGTTATACCTCTATTTCACCTCTTAGGGCAACACCCTCGGCCCCGCCTTTATTGTAGTGGTCATCGTATCTTTTTAGGGCTTTATTAAATTGATTTTGAGTCACTTTAAATAAATCTTTAACTCGTTCTTTGTTCCATCCAACGACGTGATGATAACAGGCCGCTATTAACGACCGTTTAACGCATCCGTTTCCCCTCAATGTTTTGTAATTAACGAGCTCGTTATATTTATTGATTGTTTCTTGGACATCTTCTGAGTCTTGCTCTGGACAGACAGAAAATATAAGTTTCTCCACAGTTTTTCTTTTGTTTCCTTTTAAAGTTGACCAATTGATACGATCTTCTTGCGCATTTTCTGCCGAAAAATCAAAGTAACGTGAGACTATTTCACCGCACGTTTCACAAACTAAAAAACCATTCTCGATGATTATATGATGATCGCACTTATCCCCAAGTTGCGGCGCCTCAAAGTATTCCATCTATTTAATAAACTTTAAATAAAAATGATTTATTTTTTTAAATAAATAAAATATCACCCTCTCTTGTTTTTTATTGAACAGCACCTTTCTTTATATAATTGAAATCAGATCTCTTAGCGCTTATAAATAGCGCCCTCTGTTTTTATCGATACATTAACCCTTATCATAAAAATTAAATGCCGCCCTCTGTTCATAATCCTCACCACCAATGAATGGCGCCCTCTGTTGATTTCTTTTATTATAATTGCACTTGGACTCGATAAATCGATCATTCATACGTTCTCTTTATTTGATATTCATATATTATAATTTATACAGTAAAAAGCCACTCTGAGTGGCTTTTTGTTGTCATTCAAATTAGCTCATTTAAATAGCTTTTCATACATCTTAATATATACAGTAAAAAGCCACTCTGAGTGGCTTTTTGTTGTCATTCAAATTAGCTCATTTAAATAGCTTTTCATACATCTTAATATATACAGTAAAAAGCCACTCTGAGTGGCTTTTTGTTGTCATTCAAATTAGCTCATTTAAATAGCTTTTCATACATCTTAATATATACAGTAAAAGCCACTCTGAGTGGCTTTTTCGTTGTCATTCAAATTAGCTCATTTAAATAGCTTTTATGACATCTTAATATATACAGTAAAAAGCCACTCTGAGTGGCTTTTTCGTTGTCATTCAAATTAGCTCATTTAAATAGCTTTTCATACATCTTAATATATACAGTAAAAAGCCACTCTGAGTGGCTTTTTCGTTGTCATTCAAATTAACTCATTTAAATAGCTTTTCATACATCTTAATATATACAGTAAAAGCCACTCTGAGTGGCTTTTTCGTTGTCATTCAAATTAGCTCATTTAAATAGCTTTTCATACATCCTAATATATACAGTAAAAGCCACTCTGAGTGGCTTTTTCGTTGTCATTCAAATTAACTCATTTAAATAGCTTTTCATACATCCTAATATATACAGTAAAAGCCACTCCGAGTGGCTTTTTTGTTGTCATTTAAATTAGCTCATTTAAATAGCTTTTCATACATCCTAATATATACAGTAAAAAGCCACTCTGAGTGGCTTTTTCGTTGTCATTTGGTTTGTCATATATCAACAGGTTTTTACTCAAGGTCCACACTGGCCACAGTTGCAAAGCACAGCATGTGTCCATTTTGATCCTACTTCTAAATTACTTGTAAAATAGTTTACAATATGCTTTTTATTTTTTCTGAAGAACGTTAAGGGTAGGCAACAGTGCAATAATTGCGGGTACTTCTTGGCGAGGTCGTAGAAGTCTCTGTGTGTTTTTGCCCAAGTTTTTTTTATCTTACAATTGTTTTTAACCCAAGTGTTGAAGTTTGCTGAAATTACCTTCCCTCTTTTCTTATCCCGCCGAAAGGTTTCAAATGATATTTCCAACCAGTGTCCCATATTAGCTGCATTTCTGAGAGTCCCATTTTCAGACATGTTATAAATTTTATTACATGACTTTACACACCCCTCCAAATCAGATAAACTCCTTTCCATATCAACTACGGTTACGCTAGGGACAACCCTGTCATTACCTCCCTGCTGCCTGTTATAATTTTCCTTAATTTCATGATAAATTTCTTTTGGATCAACAGTCTTTCTAATTACAGGAATGTCGGGCTGATCCACCTCCATCTCGTCAATCTCATCTTCGGCATCAATATACATTTTTAAAATAGGTAATGGAGGTGGATTGACTAAATCAGACGTTTGTGATAAAACCTGTTTAAGTTCATCAAGCCGTCCAGTGTCCAAAAGTGCCTTCGCATTCTTCAACTGCTGAGTCAGCTCTCCTATTTTAGCCATGATCCATTCACCCACAGTGTTGACCATGCTGTTTGCCAATGTGACGGAATCTTGCCCGTATGTGACATCTACAACACTAGATGGGAAGTTCATCTGAAAAAATAGGAGAATAGGTCTTAGTAAGTAAATTTCGTCACACACATAACATAACATAATAATGGCTGCTGGCCACATTGACCCATATTACCACGTAGCACAGCCTCAGATCAAAACTATTTGATTTTTGTAGAGAGAAAAATCAGAGGGCCCAGAAAAACCCTCGTGGCATAGGAGAGAACCAACTCACAACTCTACTCACATGCCTTTCGCGGCTAGGATTCGAACCGTGGTCACCTTGTGAGCGCTTTACGCACAAGCCACCCTATCATATTAGGTACCTGATGTATAAAAAAAATACACGTTATAAGCGTATTATAGTTACCTTTGAAAGTTGGTGTGATGTTTCCCTGGGATGCTGAGCAAAAGTTGGTAGTTTAGCTGTCCCGTGTTTGCAAACGAAGCTATACAGTGTGATATGCACAGTGCTGTGACGTGGCTGTTTTTATCGGCTTGGAGGCTTGATATGATCAGATCCCACTGAACTCCGCCTTATAAAGTCAATCCGACTGGCCGTCCGCTATGAGGGCATCTAGCTTATATAGGAACTAAAATTAGCAACCATTGTTTGCTTCTGACGTATGCCAACGTATACACACCCTACATTCCTTTTATAGGATCTAAAATTAGTCAACCATTGTTTGCTTCTGACGTATGCGTTGGGTCATATACAGGCTGCCCCAACTAATAAAAACAATTCACGGCCCATTGAATTTCAATAGGTGTTTACCCAAACTGTAGAAGTAGAGTGTCAAGGTTGAAGTAGACTTGTATGAGTCGTATTTATACAGATTTATTTATTTAACACAAGATCAAAAATAAAAAATATAAATATAGAGGGCCTGGCCTTATTTCGAGACGGAGATATTGAGAGATATATTTGGGAGGGAGATCATTGGGATGGAGAGGGAGATCATTGGGAAGGGGTCAGAGGGTGGGGGCTGAGACTGAGATATTGGGAGATCATGGAGAGGAGAGGGGCAAGGGAGGGGCCAGGGCAGATATCAAGGGAGAGGGGCGGGGGCAGAGATGAAAGGGGGAGGGATAAAGTCTGGTATCCGCCTCCCCCTTGACCCTGTACTACCCCCAGACCCATGGCAAAGTCTGGAATCCTCCATAACTACCTACTATAACACAAAATGAGGCTTCGGAACATAGTTTATGGGAACAGTTTTACCAAACACCACTGGCACATATGCCATTTTATATTGCTGTTATTTATACAATTCTAGAAACATACGGCTACAGAGAATGTCCATTATGCTGGCATCAGAATGTGACGACATACACGATTGAGTGAATTCCACATTCAAGTTACAATGTACATGTAAATATTGTAGATATTCTTACAGAATATATTTTCTTTGGTTTCCAAACCAGTAATTGTTACTTTATTTATTATCTTCAAGCAAATTTGATTCCGGAAAGAATGTTGCATCCTGACGCCACTTTTTTTTCATCATATATTATCTCAGTGAAAGTCCGTCATTGCAAAACTGTTGAACAAAAACCATGGATTTGGGACTGAGAAACATTCAATTTTGTTAGGAAAAATACTTTCCTGACTCTCCATAGACTTTGAACACAACTGCTAAAGTGGCGTCTGGATGGATACAACATTCTTTCCTTGAATCCTCAATCCTGATTGGTCGATCCATGGCAACAAACCGAGTGCTACAGTATCCCATATACCACAGTCCATACCACACTCTGCACATCCCGCTATTCCAAGATACGCACGCCATTCCTGCTGCATGCATGTGTAATAGGCGAACTGCTGAAAAGTCTGTGCTCGTTCCAACTTTAATACTGTGCATCAAGTTTGCTGGAAGATAAATTCGTTATCCCACTCGCACTTGCTGAACATGAACAATGTAGACAACCTGAAGTGAGTGCATCTGCGTCCCATCACTCGGCCTCGTGGGACACAGACGCACTACATTATTCCGTGTTCCACTCGCGCTCAAGGCATTACTATTAAGACTTTTACTGTCCAGAGTCAGTTCTGCATCTGTCATGTCTATGCCGACTGTACCGAAATGTTTATTCAACAGGCTGATGAACTCAATTGTCAGCTTATAAATATACATTACAAACATTTACAATAGTTTGTAATGTACATTTGTACAATTTATTGATGGCGATTAGGAATATACAAATTCTTTAGTCATGTTTACATACATTGCACATGGTCAATTAGAGAAAATACATGTAAGAAGTGTTCTTACATGACCTAAATTTGTGTACATTGTACCAATGTATGTATTTCTACCAGCAAATGATGAGCTTTTGAAACAAAAATAAAATACATTTCCAGAGGTGAATTTCTTTCTTTTTTTTTCTTTTTTAGGGGTGGGGGTGGTTTAGAACTTCCAATGTTGTTCTTTGATTTTCAAGCTTGCATCCACCCCAGCATGCAGCTTTTGTTTGACTAATATTAATAAATATACAGAAGTCCAACAAATACAACCAAACTGACCTCAAGACTCATTTTATGGGTTCCGGTCGCATTTCAGGTTTGAAATTGTCTTAGATGAATTCTTGCAAAGGAGGACATTCAATCAGACTCTAGCATGTCATAATTTGAAGCTTAGAGACTGATGAAGTACAAACGAAACCACATGTTATTTGTTAATCAAATTAGAAAAAAATAACCTGGTCACTACAAAAAATCAAAACAAATATAAATTCCTCTTTTGGGCAATTCCGTTAATTCGGACATACCCTACCTGTCGGACACTTTTAATGGGCTGCTGTTGGAAAAAATGAATGTGATACATCACTAATAATGTGACATCTACATGTAATGAGTAGAAATCAATTACAGACCAATCTAAGGTATATCTACCACCACCGTAACGACCTTGTACAACACGTGGTCGGATGTACGCAGAGAATTGGATTTTACGGAACTGCCCTTTTTGTAACAATAGAGAATCACACACTTTACGTCTTGTAACACAAAAAAAAGAACTGCAAAGGAAGAAAGTAACTTGGTTACAAAAGAATTTCAGAAACTGCAAATACAGGCACAGTGTGAATCTCAGTGAGAATGCTTAGAGAACGGGAACAGCCAAACACTGTGAAGCCACCCTCATGAAGCAATAGGGCCCATCCACTAAGCACTGCCATGGTTCAAGTCCAACATGCATGCACATGCGTGTGTCGTTGCCCGCGTGTGCACTTTGAGGCTTTTTGGATCGGTCTATACTGGTCATATGTACAAAAATAAGCTAATCAACCTAAGACCATACGCAATTAACCTCATCTTGTTGACAGAGACAGTTCAATGTCCATTAACCCTTACTCCCTAGGTGGTATGCAAAATCATATTGAAATTGGAGGATTCAGGACTGTTATGGCTATTTAATGCACTGGCCAACATGGAAATCTTTTGGCTTCGACTTTAGTGAAATCATGAATGCATACATACTGTACATGTGTACAAAAAACATACATACATTTTTGTACATTTACACTGTTGTACATGTGCTGCACAATACAATGTACAAAGATTTGCACACAGCACGTACATGTACAATGTACGTGTACATGTACATGTACCCCGTACATTTACAGTTGTAAACGGCATTAACTTGATGCTGGCATAAATACAAATCTAGTTTTGGAAGCTATTAAAATTTAGTTCCACAAATTTATTTTGAACATTTTCCAGTCGAAGACAAAGGTACATTTTGTACATGCACCAGTTTCATCTTACATTGTACCAGTAACTGATTTCAGATCTCAAGTGCCGAATTTAAAATTGATTGTTTCATCCACTCGGTCAACGTTTTTAAAATACCCAACGACGCTTAATTTTGTCTTTGCTAATACAGAATAAGAACCAATGTTTCGGCTAAAAACTCCAGCGGGCACCACCTTAAACCAGTATATTGGCTGACTGTACACAAAACAATTACATGTACATGCATAACTGTTACGCCCCAAGTATAGCAACGGACACAACTCTAGTTAGGACAATCCCAACTACGCATGGGCAATTCCACGGTTACTCACGTTACGTTTTGATGTACTTTTGAGTTTCCTTGGGCTGTAATTACCTTACTAAAAAGGTTTAAAAACTGTAGTGTTATCCCCATGGTAGATAGAGTAGACCTAGACCTACCTAAGCACCAAAGATGGCATCCAGAAAAATGTGTTATGTATGATAAACAAGACGAACAAAATCGGTTACTCACGTTACATTTTCGTAACGTGAGTAACCGATTTTGTGCGTCTTGTTTATCATACATAACACATTTTTCTGGATGTCGTCTTTGGTGGTTAGGTAGGTCTAGGTCTACTCTATATACCATGGGGATATCACATTTTCAGGTAAGGTAATTACAGCCCAAGGAAACTCAAAAGTACCTCAAAAATGTAACCTGAGTAACCGTGGAATTTCCCATGTGTAATCGACACCATCCCAACTTTTTATACACACTTGTACCCGGGTAGTTGGGACAATGTTATCATCGGGGTGCAACATACCAGCAAATGTAGATATACCTGCATACATAGTGCATACTATACTAAAACCAAAACCCATATGATTAAATAATAAACCAATTTAATAAACGAATTTATTAAACAAATTCAAGAAACAAATTTACCAAAAATTGCATATATTCAGTCCTTCTGATTTGAGGCGTGCGATCACACCCCCACACCATCACATGCCTAAAAGCTTCACGAGGAGTGTGAATAATTTCACGCCTGAATCCCTCTGTACCGCACACCTCGGCATACATACAGCATACTTCTGTGAGCTCTTGAAATGGATTTACCGTAATATTATTTTTAAAAATATACCAGATTGTTCAGTCCCTGTATGGACCACAGAATCACGCGCCTACAAAAACACATGCCTAGAAAAATCACACGCCTAGAAAAATCACACGCCTAGAAAAATCACACACCTAGATAAATCCAGGTGTGTCTTTTTTCCACATTCCTGTGATTTTCAAATCAGAAGGACTGCATATATGGTAGAACATCATTACAACACCACTATACAAAATATTGGATGAAAAAAAATATTATAAGTATAGGCTCCCAAATGTACAGTACTCGTCATACTGAACATCCACTGAACTAAATAGCCTTCCGGTACCTTTTAAGAAATATAATAATTACAATAGTTTGGGAGGCTAATCATCCTTAATCGCAGCTGGGAAGCTGAATAGCAAAGGACGCAGCTACAACGTGGTCGAGCCGCTGGCATGTAAAGGTGCAGTTGGCAGCCAGCCTCTTCGACCCATCTTTGATTACGGAGCACAGTCTGAGTTCAAAAGTGTTTAATTTTTCCAGAGGGAGGAAAACCAGAGGGCCCGGAGAAAAACCCTCGTGGCACAAAAGAGAACCAACGCTCAGCTCAACTCTACTCACGTCCGCAGCCAGGAATCAAACCAGGGCCACAGTGGTGAGAGGCGAGCACCTTACGCACTAGCCACCCATAAAACATTAGTTTTTTTAATAATATTATTATTATTAAACAGGCTTTCTATTATCTATTCCATAGATTATGGCGCTTAATAGCAACAACCATCAACGATAAAGGGAAGAAGCCAAATACTTATAAAGTGAATAGGTGTGTTTTGAGCTGCTTTTTGAATGACAAAACAGCGTCCAGTGGTTTGAAACGTATAGTGATAGTTATAGTGGTGTTTACTGCATCAAGTATTTAAACCAAACAATACAGGACATCAATTGCCTACTGAGCAATATAAAAGCAAGCACTACTAACTAACAACCTGGGCCTAATTCCATAACGCTGCTTAGCAGCTGATTTTCTGCTAACAGAGCCTCCATCTATTTCATAGAGACGCCGAATGAAGTGCATACATGTACACGCAAAGGTTTTGCGGTATTCGGAATGGAAGACAGATAAACACGCAACGAGCGTGACCGGAAATATCTGTCTGTGACCCACTCGCAGCGAGCGATGCCTGAAATATCAGGGTGTGCTACCCGCAGATGATGGACTAAACCGGTCTGGCATCGAGGTTTGTGAAAAACAATCCCGTGCCTGGGTCCGGTCAATGTCAAAATAATCTGGGCAGGAACTGGTTAAAGCAGTAAGCACAGCAAAAGCACGCTTAACCCTGAAGTTGCTTATATCAGTGACGTAACAATCAGTGTTGGCACATACTCGCCATGTGTGTGTACTTAAGCAGCAGCATGATTTTCTGCTACAGTAAGCACAACTTTTCTGCTAGCTGTTAAGCAGCGCTATGAAATTGGTCCCAAGCTATCAGAGGGTGAAATTAAAGTCGAACATCGGACATTTTTTAAACGGTTTATCATTATGTTTGTCTGACCAAAAATGAAAAAGCTCAGTCAAATTCATGCCCCTAACTAAATTCTATACTTTTGTCCGAGCAGTCTTTTGCTTATGATTTCACCCTCTGCATTATCTGATTGCATTACTACAATTAGCTACTTCTCATTTACCCGACCCCCCATTCGCCGGCTGCTCTGGACTCGGTGCCTTCTCTGGGGGCTTGGGCCGACCGTACAGAAAGATGGCCGATATGACCAGTCCCGCACCGAGACAGAACTGAAGGTTAACCTGAAAATGGAACAAGTAGACTGCGGCCACTGTGGAGATTATGATACTGACCGAGGTGGCAAAGCCCTTGAGGATGTTGTCCGCATACTTGACCACCACGGCTATGGTCAGACCGCCGAAGGCCTGTAAACCGATGACTGCCCACACGTAGGGGGTGTAAGCATAGAACATGCCCTTCTCTGAGATGCCCTGTCCGTCCTTCATTATCATCCCAACCAAGCCGATCAAGGTGCCAAAGAGACCCAGCTGGATGTTGCGCACCCAGATGGAGGTCTTGGAGCCCTTCAGGATCTTCTCAAAGTAGACCCCGGCAAAGCCCGAGAAGCAGCAGGCGATGATGACGGCCAGCAGGCCGTGGATGTAGTTCTGATCGGTGTGGGATACCTCGGCAGCTCTCTTGGCAGGGTCCGAGGGTTGGATCTGGATAATGGCCACGCCCGCAAAGAGGAGAATCAGAGCCACCCACTGGGATGCTGACAGGCTCCTGCGCAGCATGACTACCATGCACAGAGCTGTGGTCAGGATCTTAAGCTGATAGGTCACCTATGTACATGTAGGTCAAGGAGACAATTAGATATCACAAAGAGGGTTATGGTACTAATAATGATAACAGGATTATTTTGTAATCAATTTAACACCTCTAATAAGAATCACTGATAAACATATGCACATCTCATAACCGCACATGACTTCAATTAGAAACCATTTAACTTTCTCAAAGTTTGACCAGTCACTGACAGAAATTCAATCCATTTCCCATTCGATAACTTTTCACACAGGCAAGTCACCAACGGTCAGATCATATTTCATGTACAATGGAGGAACCCTGACTAGTTAAATTCAATCAACAGACAAAAGCAAGTAAGGCCCCATCTCGATAATAAATGGGCGTCGGTACCCCGTTCTTTCTGAAGGATCCTGCAGACTTTTTTAACAAAAGAGCCCTTGACAACCCGTCCTGGCACGGGCCAGAACGCTTTATTTAAATAACAAAAGGTGTGAATATGCACGATCTTCTGCAGACCCGCCGGGCCAGGCTCAGTGCCAGAGAGATCATTTAAATATGAATGGCCGGTCAGTCTGCAGAATACTGACCTGCAAAACCGCAACTACTTAGCCATGTTGTGAGCCTCGCCTCGTGAGCACATGAAGGAATGTGATGTGACTAGTATTAAACTTGTGCGGTAATGTACATGTATACGGGTTCAACAGTTCAAAGTCAAATTTACGTCTTAACATTTGCTCACCCTGCAAACTAAATTAAATATGCGCCAAAAATTGACGTTGGCTTTCGCGCTAGTGACCCGGGCCTTATTCACGATTTTTTTTTCACCGGCATTTACGAATTCTCTTACCAGAACCTAAACAACAAGAGGAGTTAAAAAGTAAAATCATTTGTCACGATATAAAAAAAAAAACACTTTTGGTTTAGTCACCTGCGCGACGGCCCCTTTTAATAAAAGCGCTAAAAAAGCGACCCCACAAAATTGTATTGGTTTGGATGGAAACAAAATATTACGATACCGACTTCAAAACAAAAAAAATGGTCAAATGCAAAATCCAGAAATGAAGGGGACTTAGTATAAGCCTTTTCAGCAAGTAATTTTTTCTGGTATTATCCGAAAGAAAACATGGTGGTTTAATGCCAGTTTTCGTCCAATACGTACGTGTTCGATCCGACGGTTTCGATTGTAATAATAGAGAGGCACAAGTACAAGTAACCACGGAGAAATAACTCCATGGTACAACAGAGGCGAAACGAGCAAATTGTGGCTGACAACGGTCGCGTTGGAACTACACTGATGGTCTAATTTTTATACGCGGATGGCATTTTTTTGTGGAGCGGGATCGGCTGTTGTCAGACTTGTTTGACACGTAGTAATGTGCACGTATTATCCCTGTTGCTGTGTTGTGCAGTGTGGAGCGGGATCTGAACTATACTTTGACCGTGTCAAACGCGTAGCGAGCGGTGGGCTGTGTGGCATTGTGTCTGGCCGCATCGCGGTGTTTTCTCCGCGCGTCCGGACAGAATAAAGGTCCAGGGAATAAAATCGCAACTTTGTTGTTATGATTGGTAAAAACCTGACTTAAAAATCAACTTACCGGTATTGTTAATTAAATGAGGATTCTTTGGACATCAAACATTCTGTTATGTATTGAAAATTTGCTTGGCCTAATATATATAATATACATGTGTATTAACATTTCCTTGTCGATTTCTGAGTAGGTACTCAAGAAGCCACCATTAAACTGGTAAGAACAGATGGTTTTTCAATCTCCTCTAGTCAAAGCAAAGCTTTATCAAGTTACAACTGGAGTCAATCCTGCTTCATGTGGGAAGGGAGCACTCAACTGTTAAAAGCAGTCAATCAATTGATTTCGACTTTGTTGAATTTGCCTGCCAAAGGCGGAGGGTTAAAAGAGAGGTACCACAATCAAGTGACACAGTACACGTCCGGTACGTGTACATGTACATCTTCCATGTACAAAGTACACACAGTCGTGTTTTACTAAACTCTAGAGAACAGTGAATTGTGTTTCCCTTTGTCCCTGTAATATAACACTAAGACTAAGCACATAACTGTACGATCAAGGACCGTTTTCAACAGAAGACGCAATGCCCAAGTTCAGGACACAAAGGATCTTTTGTTCACCCTTTGTCTGTCGGACCTCTGGGTGTATGTACCGGAAGTACATGTATCGGTACATGTACACATATTTGTAACTTGTCATGAAAATGCATGCGACTCAAAAAGTAAAGAATCAATTCGCTGTGCAGACGATTGTGGTGCCACTCAGTATTGCATTTAATTGACGATGAGTCTATTTTGTTAAAAATTATGGACAGCAAGTTACTTTGAAAGTACCGGCACATGTATCACCAACAAATGGTGGATATTTTTAGGCTCCTTCGTCCAACCCTGTGTAAACAAGTTTACTGAGGTTCTGAACATATTAATTTTACTACAAGTCCGCACACCGTGAAATAGAATTAGCAGACATACCTGAAACGTTGCCGTACTAAGGTTGGAGACCCCTATGAACATCAGGTTGTTCTGCACCGTGTAGATGAAAGCAGGGATGGCCACCTTGAGAGTGTCGATGGGCTGGAGCACAATGGTGTTCCACAGGAGCTTGCCCAGCTCCACAAAGTTGCCCTTGTGTTGGTAGAGTAAAATGAAGACGCATGTGGTCATCTTGACAAACTCCGTCACGCAGACCGCCGTGGTGGAGAAGTACATGGCGCCGGGCTGGTTGCGCGTGTAGCGCATGGTGAGGATGAGGGAGGCATTCTGAAGAACCAGCAGGACCAGGCTGACATACTTCAGATTAAGGTGGGTGGCCGCGCCTGAGGAAAAAAAAAAAACAATTTGCATAAGTCCAGTACATGCACCGGTAGTTCCTAAACTGCCCCAAATGCAGCCAGGCTGTTATTGTTACACCCACGCACTTTGTGGCTTTTGGATTCAACAAGGAGTGAATACTTGTATGCAATGTAATACAAATTGACTATAAGCAATTATGGGATAAGGGCAGACCTCTCCATACTGGTACATGTACTTCACACATGCAAAACTGCAAAGTGAATGTTGGCACATCACGTGACATCCGCAATGATACCGTACATGTACATGTATAGGCTGGACGCTGCATGGGGTTTGAGTTTTTTGCCTAAAATACATTTGTAGGGTGCACAGTTGCATAACAATGCAAATTTGCAATTCACATTTACTTTCACACCAAGTACATGTACAGGTATGTCAAACCGGCCTGTTGAAGATGGAATAACCCCACGATATTTTCTTTCTTTTTTATAGACAAAATGGGACTGTGCAGGGAATTTTAATAGGAAAAGCTGATGTACCAGTACTGCATGCCTTGCACTGGGACCAGTTTGGGCTAAAACCTCTGTATCAATCCCACGTATCCGTAAAGAAACACTCTTTGCACTTGTGCATGTCGAGAAGTACCGGTAGACCTGTTGGTGTTGGTTTGGCAATTGGCAAATTGTATGGATTCGTACAAAATCTCAGGGATTAATAAGCAGTGACTGAAAATAATTGAATGTACAAATCAAATCTAATATATACATTTTGTACCACATGCAGATCTATGAATTCATAGTGCACGAAACGTTCGTGGGAACACCATGTGGGAGTAATTCCTCAAATTAAGAGAATGGTTCTGAGAAGAACCAGAGGTATAAACTCAACGTTCCGGTCAGTATGCTCTGACCATCATCATGGGCACTCTCCTGAAGACAGTCAGAGCATACTGACCAGAACGTCGAGTTTAAACCTCTGGTTCTTTTCAGAACCATTCTCTTAATAGTTTGAAGAATTACTCCCACATGCTGTTTCCGCAAACCTTTCATTCATTAGTATCTCCACCATGCAAAGCCTCAAATTTACTTATGAACGCAATCAGCCTATCGTCTGTTGTGATTAATTAGCAAAACCTCCAAAATGCAGTAAATGCAGGACTGCACTTTCTGATAAAAAGTGTTGTGATAAAAAGGGAGAAAGTACATGATGTGTGCACGGTCGGTCCACATCACACAGTTTAACACATGTACTTCCCTTTTCAAAGATAAGAATGGCCCATTACTTTTACAATCAGAATCGTGTTTGATGACCTTATAAGAACAGAAAGGTGTCTGAACTAGACGTATCCATACCTTTACGTAATACAATGACATCTGGAAATGTACCGCAGTCACTGAACCACTGTGAATACATGTAGGAAACTTTGCTACACACAACAGAGTGCTAAGCGTTCAGACCTAGCATCTGCCAAAAGTGCACGGTTCAATGGGCTTTAAGGCCAATAAAGCTTTAGTGTGCATGAAAAAAAATATATTATCAGTATTCACTAGACTGCAAAGAAGCATTAAAAAAAAAATGAATACAAAATACCAGTACGTGCAGATTGTTGTGAACAAAAAACGTTGTCCAGTGAATTCACACATGTAACATACTTAAAACTTAAAGAAGAAGGGTTTTATTCTCATGCTTTTTTTAGTGTGGCACCCAAACAAATAATTTGGTAGCATTACAAAAGTTGTGAAATTTCCAATGAGACATTGAATGAAACCAAATCAATTCACACTAAGTTAGCTGTATTTTTTTCTATTCGGCTTATGAATTAGGGGGACTCCTTATTCAGCTTAGACTTGACTCAAGTCAGACTTAAGTCGATATCCGATACTTCAGTTCGTCGCACAAACTATCCCAGGATGCAACACGCAGCATACATGTGCGGTACCGGTACCTTCACTGCACAATTCTGATCTATCCATGCTATCCATAAAACTAAAAAGGGTTCATTGTAACAATGTGTGTGTATAACATCACACGTATAACCAGTAACATCAGGTAACTTTTAGCCCATGAGTTTTATATAAAAAAAAGGGAACTTTTGGGGGGGGGGAGGGGCGGTGCCACACTCCCAAAGCACAGACATGCATGTATCTACTGTGTACATACTTGTACAGTAATTAGTTAATTAGTTAATCACATTATGTAACATATTTCATGCAGTGAGAATGTGGGATTAGTTCCATGGTACGGTATGTTTGTTTGTGTATGTACAGTTTGTATGTACCGGTACATATGTACATTGTACATTAAAAGTTTGTACATGTACATGTACATGTACATGTATGCACATGTACAGTGTGTACATGTGGGCAATCGAACAATATGAGGTCAGTCATGTCAGTGAGTCAAAACGGCTATGAGAACTTGCAGCTCAGACAGAAAACCATGTCTGGCAACACAGAGTGGTTGGTCCTCTCAAAATTAGTGATAGCCCTGATCATATCGGTACATTATCTAATGGGCACCAAGCATTATAGAATGTATGCTCTCCAATGGTGAGAATGTGAACATTTTAAAAGGACAGTGAGCTGGCACTTCCAGGTTGAACATTAGTCATGGGCAAAAACAGTAGAGCCTATAGTTGACTTTTGACTCTTGCATAAAAGTCCTGAGAACAAGTTGCTGGATGGTCGTGTTAACTGTACATGTATGTCGGCGCCCCCAATATCTACCGGTAGCACGGCGCAGTGTGTCATGTTTATTATCATAGGCTGGGTTCGACATGAAAACAAAATTAACGGGGTTCGACGAACACGCATATTGGGGCAGAGGATGCACATTGCGTTGAAGTGTCATGTACCACACCCGTGTCGTGGGATGGTGTGCGGTGTATCTGCCCATGTCGCAGCGCGGTGCGCGGCGGGCAGCGAATAAAACCCAGCCAATTACCAACTTGGTTTTAAATCCAACTTTGGTTAGGAAGTGCCTCTATCGACTTCGTGCACAAGTAGCTCCCCCCCCCCTCCCCCGAATAGTAAAAATAACAAAGAGTAACATCCAGTACTGAAAGACAATGAGAGTCACTTGGGGTCATGTTAGCATGTACTCAGGTGCAGTCATTTCACATGTGGATGTTCGGAGTCTGTGAACATCACTGTCGAAAAAGGTCATGTGATGCATTCTTCAAGAGCATTAACCCTAACCGCCTGGAATCCTTTCAAATCCTCTATGCCAAAGTGGAGGAATTTAGAGGACTGAGGTTACATGGCAAAAGTGCGTTACTGATTACGTAGGATGCATTTTGTCAAGGTCTTGGGCCGGACCTTGTATTGTTTTTGCTCAGCCATGCATGAATATAGGCCTAGCTTATGCTTGATATCCTCCGTACTGCTCCAGGATGTCACTGGCCAGCACTCATGCCGCAGGATTTTGCAGGATTCAGGCAGTGGTCACCCCTCCACGGACCATATTCAAGAGATAATGGAGGAATTTGCAGGATTGAGGCTGCTATTTTCCATGCGGCCAATTGGAGGATTTGCAGGATTGAGGCTACAATTCCTAGCAAATATCAACGCAGCACCACCTTACAGTTACAAACACACAGTTCCAGCACAGAGTTCATACCGGTACATGTAGCATAACTCATTGTGTGCCTGGCAGACATGGCAGACATGGCAGACATGGCAGAAGGGCATGCAAGTACCAGGTACATGTACGTCCTTTATGCCAAAAGCGTAATCACCAACAGGGGTGAGAGTGACCACTGATAAAAATAGCTGAAAACAGCTGGAAAAGGTGTAAAAAAAGCTGAACTTTGGAAATCTCTAATATACTTTTTTACACAGTAAGTGAGGAAAAGAGCTGAAAAAGAGCTGAAATCCAATACAAAAAAAAGTTGAAATCAGCTTTAAAGCTGAGATTTCACACCCCTGCACCAAAATGTTCCTAGAAAGGGCATGTGCAGAAAACTACCATGCCTTCATTTTAAGTTTAAGCATTGGAAATTAGCAGAAGTTTAAGCATCGGAAATTAGCACAAGTTGTTCCAAAAATTATGATTCAAACGTGTGACAAATTTAAAACTTGTATGATTTATAATACGCGTGGGAGAACATGGATTCAGAATACACATGGGAACAGTGAAGCCTTCCAATGCAATTTTCTTGAAAAGTGATTTTCGTGTCTGGAATGCTAGTCACATGCCCTTCTGCCGGGCAGCGGACGAACTACATGTAGTCCTCTAGGGAACAGATCTACCAGCGAGTGCCAAAACTGTTTCTGCAGGATTGAGCCTATAACACAATATTACATGCACTACGTGTACCATACCGTTAATACTGAAAAGATGGGAGGCATGCGCCATTACAGACAAAAAGCTGATGTTGCAGACTACCAGCAGCTGACGAAGAGAATAAATTCCTGTTCACTAGATTCCCACTTTGGTAAGCAATAATGCACATTTTATGAAATTTCTTTAAACCAACTACATGTATTTAAAAATTAATTATACATTGTATGTCAACACAGTGTGTGAGATGGCTACAGTTGACAGTAAGAACCCTTATTGCAATTAGTCACTTCGATTATCGTGTGCCGTAGGTTTATCTTCGTGTGCAAAATATGTTTGCACTTTACAGAAACATCTGTTGGATTGCCGTCAGCTGAAGCAATATTAAACTGAGGGCTTGCAACTAAACTTGGCATTTAAAAGTTGGCAAGAGCATTACGCACAAGCACATAGTGAAGTACATAGGGCCTACATGTATGTAGCTTTTAATTTTGCAAAATTGTTGTATTTATTCCATATGTATACATTATGGGCAGTGCAAATAACACTGAAATGAATACAGCCATACAACTTACGTACATTGTACAACACTGTCACACATTTAAACAAAAAACAAAAAACAAGTGCTATAAACGAGTTTAGCGTTACATGTACCTCCATAACTACATGTACGGTACATGTGAAGTTAGTGAACATGGTGAAGAGCAATAGAGCATGCAGATTGAGTTACTCTGTACTACAACATGCAGCAACTAATAAAACTAACATTTTCAAACACCATAAGCTGGTACATGTACATGTACATGTACTACAACAAAGCCTTGAATATGAGGAAATATGGGGAAATTAAAATGTAGTAATGTTAAAATATAGTAACAGAACAGAATTTTTTTTGGGGGGGGGAGGGGGGAACAGGAAAAGGGATGAATACCAGTAGGAACAAAAATTGTGCACGAGAAGTAATGCATATATGTACAGTGTACAATATATTGCTAATTTTTTTCCATAGCATGCTTACTTGTGCCACCAAGTATTAATTAGCTTTGACTTGACCACTTTTTACAGCTTTAATTTTACAGCTGATGGCTTCCGGCATATTGTCCTCTACAGCTGACTCTTTGTCCTTCACGGTCCGTGTGCAGTGTCACACAAACGTTAGGCCTAATGAACTCAGACGCATAAAAATAAATTTATGGTAAAGAGTACTTGCAAATTGCATAGCCAAGAATAGAAAAAGGAGGAACCAGACGAAGCAAGCCTAGTGAAGCTGGCCCCACTCCCCAGAGTGCAAACAATTTAGTCAATCAATTTAGAACTGCTATTCTTTTCATGCATGTGGCATGTAATTAACCTTAGCCTACCGGTATGTCATTGCTTCAATTTCCACTCCCAACTTCACAAAATGAAAATATTACCTCACTTTCAATTTAATACAGTGTACACATGTACAATGGCCGACTTGTGTATGAACATGATGAGACATAGGCTGGCCCTTCTGGCACAAGCAAAAACTGCCATTAATGGAAGCTTTTCTAAACGTCAATCTCCTACGTACGTATAAATCTAATTTCCCCGTTATTTACTTTAACTTAAGATACCGGTATCGGTACCAGGATTTCAAGATATTCTCTTAACAACCTTACAAGCTCATCACTTTTTACTCAGAGTGGAAAACACTTTTGTTTTCTATTTCTTAACAACATGAACAAGAATAGCAAATTTTCTGTACAAAAATTCACCTTCTTTTGTGGTGCTATCCTGAACCTGTTGACGTACTGACATTGCTCCAGCTAAGTCTTCAAAGAAACCAAAAAAACACAGAAATACATCTTACATCACAATAGTAACTAGCAATGCTACAAAATTCCCAGGCAAAGCATTCAGCCGCAAAAAAATGATAGCCATTTGAGGATAAACAATGATGGATGATGAGCCAATGTTATGTGTACCGGTAGCATATGAGAAAAGCAGGGGTGTAACGATCGTTCAATTAATCATCATAATTACTGTAAATTTTTATTAAAAAGCATTTGATCATTCACTCTACAACCATAAAAACTACATAAACATGTACGTGTAACCACGTACTACAAGTGTATTCCATTGATTGCAGCACCTATGCATGTACAATGTATACTACATGTATACATCCAGTGTTTAATTGTAAACACGTGTACAAGGTACACATGCTCCTTCCACAGTCTTAACCACTTCGCGCCGGGTTTATTTTTGCCAAAAATTTCGAAATTTTCAAAAGATACTGATACACAGCCAAATGCCACAAATAATTCACAAGAGTCATTTCAACAGTACCGGTACATTGTATTTGTACGATATTTCTTGCCAAAACCTCATATAGTTCAATACTTCGGGGTGTGCAATGGCGCGTAAATTGTACAACAATGGGCCGTGCACAACAGAGGCGAGTCAAGGCAATCTTGTCGTCTTAACCCGTCAGCCGTGCCTGTGCACAAAAACAGCCAGTGCATGTTATCATGGCCTCCGGTGTGAACTGGCTAAATCAGCCAGCCAACTCAAGCTACATGTATCTACATGAAATAGGTATACGTACACGTACATACATATTGACCTGTAACTGTTGAAGTGGTAAATGTACGTACATGTACATATCTGCAAAACTGTACAGTGTACAACTACAAGCTCTTGGAAAGCAATGAGCCCAATCCCCATTCCACTCCTCGTGGCAAATAAATACTTTACAAACATGGAACATCTAAAATGCTCAGTAAAAAGTAAACATGTTGTTCTTTTGCTAAGCCATGCCATTTGCAGTTTGCAACTGCAACTGCAATACATACCGGTACATGTATTTCAGCATAAATCAAGTGATATTATTTTTTATCCTTTATCGTTACACCCCTCACTTGGCAGCAGTCAATACGTTCAGTCTGAATTCCGATTTTGTTGTTAGTTGAAATGACCAGGCACAGCCATGACAGCGCTAAATGATGAAAACATGCAAGGGTTCAGCACCAAAGGAAACACTGAAATTAAAGCTGTGCGTACACAAAGTGTATGTACCATAAGGATGCCGTATCCCGAGGAAGTCCAATGAGTTCATGTTCTTCAACAAACGTGTACGTGTAGCATCATACAGTGTAAGAGCACTAAGAAGAAGGAACCAAGAATCCAAAAATAAAGGCCAGTTCATACCCAGCGCCAAAACAAACACGACTGCAAATTGGTAACGTCACGGCAGGTTGTTCACGCTGAAAACTCCTCAACAGTTGAATACATATTTCAACTCTTGCAAATTTTGCAGCAATGGTTTGTGACGTCAAATTCGCTTGCCATTGCATTCGCATTAAGTATGAACTGGCCTTAACATGAATGGAGAAATGAATGGGAAAATGAACGACATCACCAAGTACTCATGAATGTACATGAAAGGCCACCCTTAGGCTGACCTTGCGACGACACAGAACACTCAGCAATTGACTTTTCAGGATCGCGCTGTGCCTGACATCTGAGCTACGACCATCGGGAACATACGGTATCAGTCGCCGGTTGTTTGCGACTCGAGTTTAACTGCGACGATCGGCATCAGTTGCACTGCGACAGAATCAGTCACAGTCGACCTGTGTGATATGAAGTTGTGACGTCGTGCGCGCATCCGGATCAGCTTATTTCATTGTGTAGCCAATCAGCATGCAGCAAAAATGCTTGAATGAAGAGACGTGGCTGGAACATCATTACATTTTTAAAGGGCATGTGTGGTCTAGCCGTAGAGCACAGGATTCATGATCATGAGGTTGTGGGTTTGAGCCCCGCTGTGGCCATGCGTGTTGTGCCCTTGAGTAAGGCGCTTTACCTCAATTACTCCTCTCAACCAAGGTGTTAAATGTGTACCAGCATTATTTAATGCTGGGAAGGTAACAGACTCACTGTGGAGGAGGACGAGTAGTGGAGCCCGTTATTGCACAACTTATCAAGGCTGATACAAGACGCTCACCACCTCATGTTTGAAGAAAATGAATTTTTATTTTACTTGTAACATAATTTTAGAGTTGCCAAACAATTCCGAAGAAAGTCACACAAAATAATTTTCCAAAATGGCGGGCTGATGTGAACCAACGACTGTTTCACGAACAAATTCCCACACAAAACAGCCGTAGTAAATGCTGTTATTATCCTCGTCTAAGATGTTTAAATTTTTTAAAACGTTGCGCAGCTAAATGGTCACTTCGTGTATAAAAGTTCACTCTCGGCAATGGGCAAACCTAAGAGCTCAAGTGAGTGCAAATGTACATTTTGTACCACAGTGGCAAAGAACTGAATAGCACAATTCAATATGAATGGAGATGCATCTGATAAAATAACCAATGGTGATATTATAAAAGTAACAAATGGCATGCAAGCAATACAATTTGAAAACAATTTAAATAACTTAATGGGCGGCCATTTTGAGAAAAAAAAACATGAATAAAAAGGGCCTCCTTTTCCAACAAGGAAGGACGATAAACATTTTTTTATAAAAAAAACCAGAAATTAAATATTAAACCCCACTCATTTATATCTGATCTGTGATGAATAATACAATAATACCTGATTCATCTGAAAGCGAATGTATTATAATACAAGATGTTTGCAAATGGCAAAATGGGATAACAGAAACTCCCTCATGTCTTTTATTAAACTACTGGACTAAGTCTGCCAAAATCCATCAATCACACTGCTTCCAATGCATGCTTTGCTTTACGCTACCAGGCCCGAGTCCATCATACCCCATCAATATTTAGGCAAACCAGGCCTGCAGGACCAAGTCCCCCCAAATCCACCAAAATGGGGGGATGGGAGGAGAGGTTGATGGAGTTGGGGAGGTTAGGGTCAAGCCAAGCCTTATCAATTTTTGTACTATTAATAAAAAGTACTAACTTTGGTTTTACTAGTAGATTGGTAGATACATGTATACAACTATGGCTGAAAATATTTTTTCCATGCAGGTTTTTGGGGAAACAAGCGATTTCTGTCTTGCACACACAAATTAATGAAAAGGCAGTAAACTAAAGCCACATGTTATTTATGCAAATTACATGGTACAACACATGCAGTGTGTGTTTTTGTAGACTTAGCACTCACAGCTGTGTCCGCAGCTGTCGACATGTTGACTGTAACTGTACATTGCATTCAACTTAATCAAATATTCAATAAATACCTTTCACACTCATAATGAAAAATACAATATGATAATTATTTATGCATGATACCGGTACATGTTCTTGAAAATTATTCACATACATTTTTTTTCCTGAAACCCATGGCATTTTACATGTTTAATGTTAAAATTAACCCTAACTTTCCCAAATCCACCAAAATCCTCTTTGCAAAATGGGAGGATTTTGCAGGATTGAGGCTAAACATGCTAAATGGCAAAAATGTCTCTGCAACAGTGATTGCTGGAGGATTTTGCAGGATCGAGGCAGTGGTCACCCTTCCAATGACCACATTCAAGAAATAACGGAGGATTTTGCAGGATTGAGGCTGTATGCAATTTATTTTTACATAAAGGCAGTTGGCGGATTTGGCAGGATTGACATCGCATCCAAGCAAAAATGCGGAAGGGAGTTAGGGTTAACCCTAACCGCCCCAACTCCATCCAAATCCATCCCCCATTTTGGGGGACTTGGTCCTGCAGGCCTGGTTTGACTCGATGTAAATACTGATGGAGTATGATGGACTTGGGCCTGGAGGCCTAAAGCAAAGCATGCATTGGAAGTAGTGTGATTAATGGAAAAATCAAGAATTGAAAAATCTGCTGGATCATTCGCTCAACTGAAGCGTATGATCTAGCAGATTTTTCGATTCTTGATTTTTTCCATCAATTTCTCGATTTTCATCTGGTCAACCTGACTGACACATGCACATGCGCACAAACAACTAAACACAGCCGTGACAGCGAGATTGGATGGTTCTTCTCAAGAAGCCACCAAAATCATCAATATTTTTCATATTTTAGTCACTGTTGTTCTATTTCAAGTGATTCATTAGCTTCGTGTATGAAACTGCTGCATGTATTCATGTACTATTAGGTACAAAATGTATGTTTAATCTCATCTGGGTTTGGGGAAAACAATAGGGGAAAAGGACCATTTTACTGGGGGCCAAAATGTGACTGCATCCGGCATTTTCTCCCACTTGATACAAAGTAGATTGACCTCCAGTTCTAATGTTGAATTCCTGATGAGCATTGGAGCTGGGATTACTTCAGCTAATATGTGGTGTGCGTTCAAACTTTGTTATTTTTGTTACAACTTTCTTTTAAATTAAAGACTAACTCACTAGTCTGACTACCTTAACTTGTCTGTTAATTACATTTTACTTTTAGTTATCAATTCAAGAAAATGAATTTCCAAATGTCATGAATCATGAATGTGGTCCCCCGATCTCATGAATATTCATTTTACCAAGCGAGTTATGCATACGCTGCAAATAAATGCAGGCACTTTTCCGAACCCTGCGCACTGACCAGCTGACTCCCCTGACTACACCGCGGCTAGTCGGGCTAGCTACACAACCGACAACAAGTGAACAACTTACTGCCGCGTAGCCCCACTAGTGTGGCCGTCGGTATGCTGCGCTGAACCTCTGGCCACACACCGTGGTACCGCGGGCTACTGAGGACGAAGTTTTCATAAAATCTGCTGTCCGTTTCTTACATTCTCAGTTTCTTACTTTCTTATGGTTGTATTCTATGATGTCTCACCTATCACTTCTGGGATGCTTAGGTCTAATGATGTTCCATTTTCCGAGATATTCTTCAATCTTTCTGGAGCCCATATCAATATGCACTCGTGAAACGTCTGGTGGTGATGGCAGCCATTTTGAATGTGACAAGAGATGACCTCAAGCTGTGACGTCGCGTTCATGCAAATTGCTTGTCGAGCGAGGGCGCGAGTTGCAAATGCGACGGCTGTTTCCTGTGCCGTAGATCCTGAATAGAGATCAGTGCACGTGGCCCCTGACGATAAATGCATGGTACAGGAAACAGCCGTCGCATTTGCGACTCGCGCCCTCGCGCGCTCGACAAGCAATTTGCATAAACGCGACGTCACAGCTTGAGGTCATCTCTTGTCACATTCAAAATGGCTGCCATCACCACCAGACGTTTCACGAGTGCATATTGATATGGGGATTCTCCAGAAAGATTGAAGAATATCTCGGAAAATTGAACATCATTAGACCTAAGCATCCCAGAAGTGATAGGTGAGACATTAGCTCTACTGAGTGGAGCGCTGAATTACGGGTACCCCTCCATACTAGCGCTCCACCGATTCACCATACTTTGGTAGCACCATCACAGTAGCATAGTCAAAAACCCACGCGAGGACAAAAAGACCCCAAAAAACCGGTAAAGAGATTACAAATGAGAGAGACAGTTATCCTGGGTTGATCTATACATTCTTGACATCCCATGAGACCCCTTATATTGTTCCCAAACAGCGAACATTTTGGAAAAAACAGGAAAATAGTCTGAAAACTTACAGTTCAATGTGTTTGCATGGAGGTTCAGTTCTTGAATTAGCTTGTCGCTGAGGGCGTCTGACGTGACGTCACCGTCGTTGCTCGATCGCGAAGAAAAACAAGTCGCGCTTTATCAGCGACTGTTTCGTGTAATAATACGTGCTCCGATCCGCGCCGCGCCGTACGACAGTATGGGCTTTGAACACACCCAAGGAGCACGTATTATTACACAAAACAGTCGCTGATAAAGCGCGACTTGTTTTTCTTCGCGATCGAGCAACGACAGTGACGTCACGTCAGACGCCCTCAGCGACAAGCTAATTCAAGAACTGAACCTCCATGCAAACACATTGAACTGTAAGTTTTCAGACTATTTTCCTGTTTTTTCCCCAAAATGTTCGCTGTTTGGGAACACTATAAGGGGTCTCATGGGATGTCAAGAATGTATAGATCAATCCAGGATAACTGTCTCTCTCATTTGTAATCTCTTTACCGTTTTTTTTGGGGTCTTTTTGTCCTCGCGTGGGTTTTTGACTATGCTACTGTGATGGTGCTACCAAAGTATGGTGAATCGGTGGAGCGCTAGTATGGAGGGGTACCCGTAATTCAGCGCTCCACTCAGTAGAGCTAGGTGAGACATCATAGAATACAGCCATAAGAAAGTAAGAAACTGAGAATGTAAGAAACGGACCGCACATTTTATGAAAACTTCGTCCTCAGTAGCCCGCGGTACCACAGCTAGTGGGGCTAACTGCCGCGCCGCGCAGCATTGCCATGGCCGCGGGCATACAACAACATGCACAAAATTTATACAGAGATTGAATCATGATTGCACTACATTACACCTGTTTGATTTGCTGCCCTACTAATCTAACAAGTAGGCTTCAACCACTGCCACCTGCTGTATTAAACATTCCCACCTGCTTTAGACGAGACAGTAGGTGATACGTTTCCATTTCCGATGTTTACGACTGCTTCTCGACCACTTTCCCTTGAAGCTGCCATGTTGGAATTATTGATTGACATCCTCGAATAGTATTTGTTATTTCAGCTCTACTAATTTTACGAAAAAATTAACCGTTTGTAAACCATTCAATGTATGTATAATAAGAAACATTGCGGGTATTTATATTTTCTTTAAATCATACGTATGAGTATTAAAAGTATGGAGGAAAAATTGTATAACAACTTATTTTAGTGAAATGACGTTTGACCGTAAACTTGTGAAAGTCGTTTTCCGCTCCAGTACGCGCGCCGCGTTCGTGTACTGCATACACGCACTGCCAAGTGCCAACAGCTTCTAGTTCTAGCCGGTGTCACATGAAAATCCGACTCCTATGAAAATCGGACCCCTTTTCCCTTTTATTGGTTAATCCCTCTCACGTGACCGGTCACTTTCCTAATTATCATACTTACGCATGCGCAGTATTATCAATGAGTCCGATTTTCATAGAAACCTAAATTCACGCTACACCTGTCCCGGGCGCCAATTATTTATTACCGACCCATACAACATTCCACACCCCTTCCCCGGGCTGGCCCACCCAAAACTTGGAGATTGTCACTTTGGAAGTGACAAAATCCCCACCCCTTGGGCAAAATTTAAGTGACAATCCCCGACATGGCAAACGGGAGTGGAGCGCACCAGTGATGTAGTGCCTTGATGCTGGGCCTTGGCCTTAAGGCTGCCTTAAGGCTGGATTTTAGGGCCTTGGCCTTGGCCTCGAGGCTTGAGGGCAAAAGCCTTGGCCTTGGCCTTGGCCTTGAGGGTTCAGGGCCTTGCAATTTTGAGTCAAGGCTCTTCAAGGCCCATAGATTTTTGCATTTTCCAGATAAATACATGTATGTTCGAAATTTTGCTGTTACCATTTTAATCGTATTACCATGGAGGAGGGAAGCACCCTATAGATTTGTGTGTTGGGCACACTTCCACTTTTGTAACATCACATTTTGTTACCATTGTAGTAGATTTGCTGCAAAAATATTCCGTACACTTGTGGGGCTAATGCGATGATCACTTTAATTGCATATAACTATGGAATAGATCTGATTGGTTGTATATGTTTCCCTGATAAGTGCTAAAGATTTGCATGTATCTGTTTTAGATAATGCTGATATTTCTGACCATGTTGGGCCAGCAAATAAAAATTTCCCAAATCAGTTTCTTGAATCCCCCTTTTGTTACACTTGGGAGAATTGTGTGTCAATATAGAAGTAAATCATTATTTTGTTTAGTTAATCCATATTGAAGACCTGAACTTATACTTTAATAGATACAGTGCAGTCATAAAACGGTGCAGAACTATGCGAGCATGTTGATTGCAATTAAAGAAATGTTGTTCTTCGTAGCGAACAATTTGTGATAAGGGCAGATCCAGGGGGCTAAAAGGGGCCATGCCCCCCCCCCCCAAAAAAAAACCCGAAACCATTTTTTTTATGTGACGTCGTAATAAAGGCAGGCAATGCGTACACCACCATCTTTTCCTCAAAAAAACATCGGTTAAAATGGTCAGAAATTGCCTCAAATCGCACCACAGAGCATCTCGAATCCAAAATGTTTTCGGGGCCCTCAAGCGGGCCCAGAATCCCAAGCCGTAATTTTTCGACCCACTTTTTTTGGGGGGGACCAAAATTTCTTTGCCCCCCCCCCTCCCCCGCAAATTGTGTTCTGGATCTGCCCTTGCGTGATGATGTGTCACTCATGTGACTATAATTAGTTCTATATTAGTGGTCATTTCATAAAACAGGGCCTTGGCCTTGGCCTTGGCCTTGAGGGTTAAGCCTTGGCCTTGGCCTCAAGGCTTGAGGGTCAAAGCCTTGGCCTTGGCCTTGGCCTTGAGGGTCAAAGCCTTGGCCTTGGCCTTGGCCTTGAGGGTCAAAGCCTTTGCTCCAACACTGGAGCGCACTAGTAACTACGCCAATGGTCATATTACTAACAATGTTAATTAAATTTGAGTGACCTTGGTGCATGGAAAACGTGACCAAACCAGGCGCGGTTCTAGAACCAATATTTGGGGGCTAGCACGGTGGATCCAGATTTTTTTCAGGGAGGCGTGCTGAAATGTAGACCGGTTATTTTTTCCAGACACTTAGGCCTCCGAAAATCAATAGGGGGAAGGCTCATGCCATATTTTCAATGGGGAGCGCCAATAAAATCCTAAAATCATTCACACTACACTAATGCACCCTTGTCACGGCTATTTCTTCTTTAGGGGGAGACCGTTCGCATGTACATCACAATCCTTCTTTTTGCTAAATTATAAATCCAATTTTTTTTTTACGGAATTTATTTGGGGGGGGGCTAGACAAAATTTGGGGGGCTACAACCCCCCCCCCCCCCCCCCGTAGAACCGCGCCTGGACCAAACCCCGACATCGGACCTGGGACAGGGGGAGGGAGGGGTGGAGAAACATTTGACATTATTTTATTAACATGAATTAATTTCCAGGATTTGTCGAAGTGAGTTCGCTTTAGCTCAGTTGGATAGGACCTCAGGCCAACGGCGGCGTGTAAACATTTCGAGTTCACGGGTCTAGATGAGATCCGTAATTTTAAGTAAGCTTTGAGGCTTTGCATGGTGGAGATACTAAATAATGAAAGGTTTGCGGAAACATCATGACGATGTGCGAATAATTTCTCAACTAAGAGAACTTGGGTTCTGCATGAAAAGAACCAGAGGTATAAACTCGACGTTCCGGTCAGTATGCTCTGACCGTCTTCAGGAGAGGGTCAGAGCAGGCTGAAGACGGTCAGAGCATACTGACCGGAACGTCGAGTTTATACCTCTGGTTCTTTTCAGAACCATTCTCTTAGTTGAGAAATTATTCGCACATGGTGTTTCCGCAAACCTTTCATTATCCGTAATTTTGTAGCGCGAGGATTTTTTTCTGAGGCTTTGGACGATTTCTTTTAAAGAGAAATAAAGTCCGAATTTCATTACGTTCGAATTCATTTCTTTTTGTCTAATTATATATTTTTTCTAATTTTTTATGAAAAGTAAAGTCCAAACGTCATAGCGTACACGCGTACACCCGTACCGTACTACCCCATGCGGATATCGTTTGGGGGGGAAAATCGCACCCGGCCCACCCTAACAAGTTTCAAATTACTGATTTTTTTTTCATTTCGTAGTAAAAAGCAAACTTTTAAGTAAAAAGGTAAAAGGTTTTGATCCTTAATTTTTTTTTAATGTATGCACCATGAGATTATGAAACTGGGGACTGGGAGAAGTTTATGTTGAACCCGCACGTGGATTACATCACGCATATCGCATGCACATGCAGCAGCATCGCGCGCGCGGCACTGCATCAAGCAGCTAGCTATCCATGCCATCCATGGTCCTACGCTAAAAAAAAAATGCCGGTATACTCGTACTCCAGCGAAATAGCGCCATAGCAGAAACATTAAGTGCACTTTCGGCTTATCATTATTTGATTGAAAATTTGTGGAGCTACTTGGGCGATGATGTCACATTGTACGCAAGAAGGTAAGAAGACTGAAATATCGAATTCGACAGTCATGACATCGACACGACGGTTTAGTAGCTCCATGGTCTGACCTGCTGACCATGTCTGATGTCGAAGTAATATAATACCTCCAAAGCTCCATACAAATTATGTACATACCATGTATGTTGCGGTGTGTGAACAGTGCATGCAATGCATTGAAGCAAGTGATGCAGAATGTATTTCGCTAGTGAGTACAGTAGAACAGTCGCATTTATTTGATTATTTTTGTACTATGATGAGAGTCCAAAGCTTAAGGGCAGTGGCGTATCCGGGGGGCGCAGAGGAGCCACTCTGCCCCCGGCGGATTTTTGTCACAACATTTTTTTGTTCAGCAATTATTTCAATAAATGGTTATAGAGTTCTTACATCAATCCCACAAAACAAAACCCGCTCAAAACCCATTACAACAATGCGTCGTGTAAATGGGTATATAAATTTACAGTAGCTTATGCATAATAATGGTCAGTTTTGAAGAGCGCCCCCATTTGGAAGATGGGTACCAAATGGCTTTTCCAAATAATTGAGGTTTTTTTTTACTTTACATCTATAGACCAGCACCTTTGAATGGATTCCAGAGATAGGCCTAGACTAGTGCGCGTAATTATTATTATTATTAACACAGCCCCCCCCCCCCCCTTTTCATATCAAAGTTGTTCCCATTCTTTTTGGTGGTGTGATTCTGACAAGTGTTTTGTATTATTTATCAGGAAAAGACCGGATCATCTTTGTGACCAAAGAGGATCACGATGAGCCCATTCAGACAACAAATGTAAAAGATCTGGTCAACGAAGATGATGACGATGAAGGAGAAGGTAAAGAAGTTAGCCAGCGTCTGGATTACTGGCTATGGCTAGACGTAACACTGTGTCTATGAAAAGCGGCTTCAGCCACTTTCATAGGCACATGTGTTCCATAAGTAATTTGGATCTGGTCTTTAAAGGGAATATACAACATTTGCAAACATCAAAAAACAAAACTACCAAATTATTATGCAATACCTTTCTGGACTGTTAGTGAATGATAGATAAAGCATCCCGCAAACTTGTGGCACCTGGTGGTACATGTATGCTGTCATTTCAAGAAAAGTGCCGTTTTGTATGAATTTCCAATGCTGGTCGGTCGACCAGCGTTGGAAAAAACAGGCTTATTTCAAAATACAGATCCCAATTTACCATATTTAGTTAGACCTTACAATTCCCCGGCATCTATAAATTGCTCAGTTTTATCCTGATGGTTCTCGCAAGAATAACACCAAAAAGTACATTTTGTAACACCCTTAGTTCTTCTGATACAGTATCCCAGTCTTCCTCACGTTTCCTGTTGTTTGTTTGGCCCATTTCTCCCGTACACTAACACCTCACGCAGAATGCAGTGCTCTCGTCATGTACATGTGACTTTCTAAAGCTGACTCCCATATCGTAACTCATTAGGCCAATGATGCACTAGCTAAACCTAGGCTCCATGTCCTAGTGAGAAATGTTAAGTCTGATAGGTCAATTCAAAGCGCCCTCTACTGGCCATGATGAGATGTTATTATATGACCTGATGTGGTCACCTATCATTTATGATTCGAATCTTCAACTGAAAGAGTTCAACACCCGGAACTCTAACAGTGCATGGTGCAGTGATGGGCCTGAATACAAATATATGTCATTGACATTCATTAATTAACAAATATTCCTGATTAGTTGAAACAATGAAACCTGTAACTTTCATCACATTGATAAAAAAAAATCTTTGGAAATTCAAAAGTCATTCATAATTTACACACACACACACACAAATCTGAAGTACCAAGTCCAATTTTATTTTTATGTAATAAAAACTTTGAGTATCGAATTGGTTTTGCTCCTCAGGCTGAAATTTCAGGAGAATGTAACTTCGAATAATGTCAAATTATTAGATCAAGTATAATGTCTGCAGTTCTGTGGAGGATGCTAAAAATTATGCATAAAACATAAACTGTTTACAATTAAACTTTGGTGTTACAGGAGGGGTGCTATGATAATGATTGTCTATCACAAAAGTTGTGTTTCTGATATTCAAGTTTTAACTTCGCGATATCATATCAGGTCTCATCCTTGCCAACGGGGACATCAACTGGAGCTGCCCCTGCCTGGGGGGCATGGCCAGCGGACCCTGCGGGGTGGAATTTCGAGAGGCGTTCTCCTGCTTCCACTTCAGCGAGGCAGAGGCCAAGGGATCAGACTGCATAGACAAGTTTCGCACCATGCAGGAGTGCATGGTGCAGTACCCGGAGCTATACCCCGTCGGAGAGCAGAAGGAGAAGGAAATGGTACAAGAGGCAGAGGAGGCGGCCCAAGAAGTGGGAGGAGACGCACTCCATCACATCAGTGAACGCCAAGAAGCAGCTACACCATTAGATTCAGACACTGTTGACAGTGGAATGAGCACTGTTGTGAACAATGAAGATGCTGTGGACAAGGCATCTTCAGGAGCTTCAGCAGACATTATTACCGATGATGTTACTTCGAAGAAGGGGAGCAAGTCTTGATGCTTGTTTATCTAAATCTATAGACATTTATATGATAACTTTTAGTGTTACCTTAAGTTTTATAATCGTTATTTCCTGTGATGATTTTATACTTGACATGATACTACAATGTTTTAATACTCTTTTGCATTTTGAATTGTGGCCCTTCTCTGTGGATTGCCGTTAGGTATAAAGTCACCAAAAAAGACCAATTTATCGTAATTATAACTTTTCAAAACGAATAACTTTCCTATTCAAAAAGGATGCATAAATATGATTACTACATGTAGGTACCCAATCACATTTGTATGAATGTTACTGGTTTTATATGGGTTCGTTAGTTGATTTTGAAATTAGTTTATAAAAGCATACATGTTTTTCCTCATCCAAGTGTAACGTCTTTTCTCTCAGTTTGCAGTTTCCGTCTCATATTTAGAGCCAATCGCTTTATAAGTAGCAGATCCCCATTCATTTCTGCCCTGTATATTTGTTTATAAAAACCAAATAAATTTGTGCTTGTTAATGAAACAAGACAAGGCAAGACTAGTAAATCTAGTCCCAGAGCACACTTGTTGATTTAATAATTTCTGAAAGTTTTGTCGAATAATTTCATGAAAGTACTTGAAACAAGCAGCACCAGACTAATGCGTACATGGTGTATGTATTTGCACATCACATACACCGCAGTAAAGCTGCTCCCAAACATGTATACCAGCGCAGTCATGTGACATGCAATCAATGGGATAGGTAACCAGTCAACTCAGAAGTGTCAGTCAGTAAATTTACAAAGAGAACTATAGGCTGGCCACACTGGTACCAGCAAAAATGCATGTACATGTATTTTCAACCCCTGTTAAAAACAAGCGTTACATAATCATGGGTTGTGTATGCATGTACAGTCCAACAACTTTATAACAAGGTCCTTGGGACTTTACAAATTACCTTGTTATAACAGGTACCTGGTATTAACAGTAATGGAAAACAAAGACTTGGGACCTAAAATTTTGCTTGTTATAAGCTGTATGTTCATGTTGTATTAACAGTGCTCTTCTTATCAGTGTTCGACTTAACATGTATGCATGTGCGTGCATTTTATTTCATAGTTGCCAGTACAGTACATTTATGTTAGCAGAATTGTGAACCCAACCATTTTTTTTCTCAAATATTTTCGGGGCCCATTCCATAATGTAGATTGTAGCGTGTCTATAAGGTTTGTGAAAAAAATTCAAACTCCAAAAAGTTTGTGGCGTGATTGAGTTGGCTATTATGTGTGTGACAGATTTAATTCTTTACAATCATTTACTGTAACTGGTGTTGCTTTAGCGATTCTTTTATGTTCGTGTCGCATTTTCAAAGGATCATTAGTTTGAGAGAGTCATGCACCACGATCAGAGCTATACTCTGAATTTCAATAAGTTAAGAATACATGCCTGATGTGCCAATTAACGATTTTCGTAATTTCGTTTTGTTGGGGGAATTGTGGCACATTGCAAAATATACCTCTATAATTATACTCTATCAGAGACAGAGGTCGAAGTCCTCAACTTCGACCACTGTTCATAAGTTATTATAATTCCGAAACAGTCACGTTAGGAAAGTTTGCATTGCCGTCCTCGGGAGCTAAATCATGACCTTGTCTTGCAAAACCGATCTTTGTAGAAAATAACCAACATACATGTATATATGAAATGAAATTTGCCACAATCGGATTTCTATAAGTTTGTGTTTTAATCGCTGCAGAGTATTTATGTTTTTACGGATCGTGCCTATATGCCAGTATTACATGTATTACTTAGCAGGTGGTAGACAAGGACCATTTTAATAGTGCTATAGTATAGGCAATTATACAATTGACGTTGGAACTTGTATATGTACATGAAGGCCCATGGAGGTCAGATATCGACAACCAACGGGCAGCAGGAGGTCTTTTGCAGGACGCGTGACGACGCCGATCTTCGACGACACGTGTATACCACGGATTCTTGCTCTATGGTGTCACCATAGGGAAAGGAGCCTATTACATAGACTAGTATAGTGTATGCGCCCGGCACACTCGATTTACACCAGAGTCCCAAGTGCAAGGTTGCCATATACAATGTAGACATGGGGCTAATGCTGATAGTATTTATTTGTACAATATCACACCTCTATAATTATATATGACATTTGACCTCCTTTGTTGTAATAGCTCCACGGCAGAATATAGTTATAGTTCATATTATTATGCAAAATACCTGCAGTGTCAAGTGGCATGCATGTTATGATGTTGGCAGCATTACTATATGTGGGGTTTTTGTCTTTAAATTAACTTTATTAAATACAATCAGCACAATAGGCCTAATGGGCTAATTGAACAGCTCACCTTTCGTCAAAACAATGAAAATGAATTACATACCTTCGTCCGTTCCCTGGAGGTTGAGATTAGAATTTTCATTTTGGAGAGGTGTCGTCTTCTCGTCAGCCCCTTGCATACGTCTTCGTGCCATGTTTCCACGTGTGCGTGTCAAAAAGTAACCGCTCAAACCAGGCGAAGAAATGCACGCAGTTTGTGTATATTTTGTTGTATACAGCGACACGTGTACAAGACGTGTACATGTACATGTACATGTACACTACGTATAAGCTTATAGTTCGCAAATACCAGCAACTAGAACTGCGTGCATTCGATCGAACTCTGATCTCTCAAACTCAACCGCTCAAAGTAGTCAAGCAAATCAGTGCTGGTACGTATCTTGAGGGCAATAATTCACGGATTGACAGATGAGACATGAAAGAATGGGTATAAAATTATATGACCGGATGATATAAAGAAGTTACCGGTGTGTAAAAAAAAAATTGGTAAATCGACCATTGAACAATTATTATTTCAGGAAATATTTTCAGTTCAAAAGTTAAAAGCCTTAATTTCCAAGGTATTCGGCACAGTTTTAGCGGGAATTTTTACGTACTGGGCCTAATACCGGTGCCGTATAGCATCATTCCCTTTAAAAAAAAACGTAAACTCCGGTGGGAAAACAATGGCGGATCAGGCACCCGGCACGGCCCCCTTGAGTCGGCTTAAGTTAATGTCAGACTCATGATCTTGTGTCCCAACACGCCTTGGAAATTGAAGAAAACAAACAATGAAATTGGTACCGAAGTTATTGATTGAGTGTCCCTCAATCAATGCCCCACCCCTCGATCATGCCCATCCCCTCCCTTATTGTCACGTTGGGAATTCAGACAAACCTAGACTGAGAAGGAACCTTTCCCATTGTTCGATAAACGGAGTGTACATAGACAGCAATCCCTTCAAAACCTCGGCGGGACCCTGTATAGACGGGGTCCGCTCATTAGTCCGACGCCTCGATAGGTCCGACAAAATCTCATCCCCCAACCAAATGGGCCCATAAGTCCGACGCTAGATCCGACGCCCTAAAGGTACCACGCCCCATAGGTCCGACACCTCCTGGGTCCCACGCCTCGCAGGTCCGGCCATTTTATTTCGCGCCATAAGTCCGACGCCTCACGTCATAGTCCGAAGCTTCATGAGTCAGACGCCTCGTTTATTTATTTATTTATTTATTTATTTATTTCATTTTCCGGGATATTACAAACAGTGAATCATAGACAAAACAATTACATGTACAAATAACACTGAGTAGTAAACATAACAGAAAACATAACAGAAAACAAAACCCAAAAAGCTCCTGCAGGATTACCCAAAAGAAACAAGTTTCCGTCGAGGGGCTCTCCAAACTAATTGGATAACAGTGATTAATACATTTATTTAGGATAAAATTCATTAAATAAAATATTTATAAAATTAAGCAGTTATGCAAAATATAATTAAAAATACAATTAAAAATTACAATAAGAGTAAATAAATAAATAAATAAAATAAGTAAGTAAATAAGTAAATAAATAAACAAATATATAAATAAATTAAAAAGAATATCAATGAAATAACATAAAATAAAATAAAATAAAATGAATAAATAGAATAAACTAAAATAAAATAAAAATACATGTAAAATAAAATGAAATAAAATAAAATAAGATTAAATTAAATAAAATAAACAAATAAATGAAATAAAAGCTGGCATACATGCTATGTCCAAATCATTATTATAATAATAATTAATAATAATATGCAGTGAAAGGGTGTTTGTTGAGCCGGAGAAAGTTGATTTGTGAAAACATGAAGTCAGGATAAAAACATCTTGGGAGGAAAGCTCTAGAATGCATGAGAGATGGGGTCTAGACTGAACAGATGATCACGTAAAGAATTGATGAGAGGTTTGGGGGAACGTTCTAGGCAAAGGTCTCGAACATCGGTGGAAATTGAATTTAAAAACCCGACAGCCATTATTATACAACACCTGAATAAATAGCTTAATTAAAGTGTATTGGGTCGCTCGAGTAGTGTCTGACTTGGGTTGGTAACAAGTCATTTTTTGCAATCCCAAGTCAAGTCACAAGTCATTGTTTGCAAGTCCAAGTCAAGTCACAAGTCAAAGCTGGTATTTACAAGTCAAGTCACAAGTCACAAAAATAGCGACTCGAGTCCGACTCGAGTCCAAGTCACATGACTCGAGTCAGCAACTCTGAAAACTGGTAGTCTACTGCTTCGCAGCCGACCGATGATGATGATGCATGATCTAGCTCAGCAAACAAAAAAGGGGATAGTCGCCTTAAATTAAAAAGAGTGTTTGGGCCAGCTGACCCTGGCATATATATGGCAAACCACACTAAAGTAACGCTGAGCCTAAATTTCGCTCATAGTTGCTGTATTGGGTAATATAATCATTGGAAGCAGGGGCGGAGGTTTGCCGGGGGCGGGGGGGGTGTCAGGCCAAGGGCGCATCCAAAAATACCCCCCCCCCCAAAAAAAAACCCATATCTATAGACGTCGCAATAAAGACAGGCACTGCGCCGGTTACACCACCATTTTTCCAAAAAAAAAATAATCAAACTCACAGGTGGTCAGGAATAGCCTCAGATCGCACGTACCACAGAGCATCTAGAATCCAACTAGAAATCTAGAAATTAATTTCATCAAATTTCTTCTTAAAGGCGACCGACTTTTTAAAATGAGTGTTTGGGCTAGAATAAACCCTGGCATATGGCAAACCACACTAAAAGCTGAGCCTAAATTTCGCTCATATAGTTGCTGTATTTGGTGTAATTTAATCATTGGAAGCAGGGGCGGATGTTTGCAGGGGGGAGTCAGGCCAAGGGCGGATCAAAAAATGCCCCCCCCCCCCTCATAAAAAACACGAACCCACCAGTCTTTTCCTCGAAACAAAATTGGTCAAATTTGCTAGTGGTCAGAAATTGCCTCCGGTTGCACTACAGAGCATCTAGAATCCCCCAAAAATTCTTTTTCGATATTAACGTAAGCTGATGATACGACTGAACATCAAAATCGATAAATCATTTTTGCCAGTTTCAAAACTGGGCTTCATGTGCAGATTTGACTTATGTTTTGTTACGAAATGATTTAGAAGCCTTGAGTACCCATGCATCATGGATTTTTAGTAATGGATTTGATAACCACAAACAAAACGTGGACCTAAATTGAACCGAAGTCCAAAAGTCGGGGTAGGGGGCTCTTTAAGAAAGGTAAATACGAAAAGGAGATGAAGCCGAGTTTAGGAAAACTGTAAATGATCGTTAAATTTCGCGCGCAATCGCGCCCTCTCTAGTCTTTATAAACATTTGATTTCACACATATGATATATGCCACATGCAGCATAACATTTTAAACACATCAAATATTTGAAGTAAAGTTGGGTACATGTGGCACCACTTGGTCGCAGGTTTGCAGACTAACCATCATGACTTCGATTAATTGAGAGTTTTGTCTTGGGTAAGACTAAGAGAAAAGAAAGATTAACTTTCTGATTTGATCATTCATTTCAAACAAGTCCAAAAAGATTTTTAATATAATGCAAATAGTGTTGGCTGTTGCACCCATTTCGTGATTAATGTCATTGACCCCAAAACCTACTCCTAGAACTATGAGGCTCCGCGTGAGCGGAGCCTCATAGATCAAGAAGCCCGCAAAATTGCCTGCAGCACAAAACACTAATAAAGTACAAAAACGTCCATCAAAATGCAGGCATTTCACACAGAACCGCTGCACAGTTTGCCCCTATACTCCGTACTTTATCTCTTGACATACTCACGTATCTTGTGCGGAACTAACATAGGTGGATTCTGTCGGTTTTTAGGCCAAAATGATGAAAAATATGCCCTTTCCGCACTGAGCCAACCTGACACTTGAAACGTGCACGCATATGATCGAGCGATGATTTTCGGTTCGCTCGGAGCGCGCCGCGGGGGGTACGGTACATGCACTTGTACGCATGCACATACTATCATTTCGCGGAGCCTCATAGTTCTAGGAGTACCCAAAACCCAAACATTGCCCAACAAAAACATCAGATTTCACCCTCAAAACGGCTTCCAATACTAGATACGCCACCTGAGGTACAAGTAGACATCGATAATTAACATGATGGTTGTACTGAAGTTTACTTGCGTCTTTACGATCTGGATGAAAAGTGAAATTTCCCGTTCAATTCCGAGAGCTCCCCTCGCGATCGTGAACACGTTAAATTTCCGACTCATGTTACAACGCAATGTGGTCTTCATGCCCAGTGTTCATTCAAACTGCTGGTTCACATTCAAGTAATTTCTGCCTTTTTTTACCAATTTTGGATGATGGGGCTCTTTTTTCTTGACTTTGTTGTAATGAAAACCTTTGACATGTTTGACATGTTCCAAATTTTCTACATGTAGGGCCTATCATTATGTAGGCCTACGTCATTTGTCCTATTGATACTCTTTGAGTTTGAGTCTCACATAATTAATTAATCTCGTTGCCCGGCACGGTGAGAGGACTGGAAACTTGTCTAACATGTCTAAAACGGCGTGTATTTGATGGCAACATGAAACAGTTGTCGATTGATCAGGCGAAAAAAGAACCGTCTAATCGTATGCGTGCATGCGGTCTGCATCTTTCTGCAGAGCTAACAACAGGTACAAAAGAATAAGGGAAGAATGTTGCAATCTTAATTATATCACTTCCGCGGTTGTGTAAAAAGTCTATGGAGAGTCAAGAAAATATAAAAGCAGGCCTATTTCCTAATAAAATTGGAAATGTTTCGCAGTCCCAGATACATGTTTTCATCATTTTTGCAATGACTGACCCTCATTGATATGAAATACCGGTATGAAGAAAAAAAGCAGCATCAGGTTGCAACATTCTTTCCCAAATGACACAACTTGCACAATACACATGACAATGTTATGGGTCTAGTTAGCTACAATTTTGTTGGAAACAAATTAAAAAGACAACATTGACAAATTGGAAAGAAGGTTGCATGCTGATGCCATTTTTTTTCATCATATTATAATTTCATCTCAATGAAGGTCAGTCATTGCAAAAATGTTGAGACAAAGAAACATGAATTGAATCTGAGAAACATTTCAAATTTGGTTAAAAAGTAGAAATAACTTTCAAAATGCACTCTTCTCTCTTTAGACTTTGAACAAATACACAACCAGAGAAGTGGCTTCAGGATACTATCTGACTATATTTTTTCCAACAAAGTTTGCAAAAGATGCCTGGGACGGTGTATTTTCTTACATATATTTGTCCATACATCAGACATGCAACTTTTCCTCGGATCAGCTGATTTCCTCTTTTTTTTAATTACCATTTCTGCCATTCAAAATTGAAAAACACTGTACAAAGTCTTCTGAATTTTGGAATTTCCTCTTTTTGGGGGGAATTTACAGTTGCATGCCTGATACATGGACATTTTAAGAGCTGTGACATAAGAATAACTGTGAAAACTGAAGCCTCACCCATATATGTACACAGGCCAGAGGTTTTTTCAAGTCAGATGGCAGGGAACACAGGAGTTGCCTCCAGTAAAGAAATCATGGCCTCACAGAAGCAACTGCACATTCAATGTGAGAAGATATGGACGGAAGTCAATCAGGTAATGATGCTATCTAGCCAGAGAAAATTGCAATTCACTGTGTACTGGTTGAGTTTATTGATATGTTAAATCAAGGTACTTACCTTTTTTTTTTATCATATTGACCATGTGAAATAAATCCCCCTTCATTTGATATTTTCAATTTTCTACCAGCGTTCTTAATTCCAATTTGAGACAAAATTCAAACAAAACCTACTATCTGACTATATGATATTACCATGATAACAGGTGCATGTATATCAAAGCTACACATGTACAGTGTAATGTCCTTGACAGATCTAATTAATGATTCAAAGAAATGATTCAAAACTCCTGGTCTGTAATCTCCTTGACCATTACGAGATGATGTAGAAGAGTTGAAAAAATACATTTTCAGTTTATTCACGGACATTACAATACATAGGCTTGAATTGTTCCACAGTCGTGACAGTGTAGAAGTGCTAGTAAATGTTATGGTTACATGTATCTTTCTCTTTTTGATCGTATTTACATAGATTCATGCAGATTTAGCAAAAGAGAAGCCACTGGGTACCCTAAGTGCGGCTGAAAATCAGGTCAGTGTAGAGGATATCGATGAACAGAAACAGACTATGGAATCATTTGTGCAGAATTCTGTGCAAAGTTTATATTCCCCTGTCATGTGTGTATCATCTCGGTCTTTGTTTGATAAAGCGCAAGTATGTATCACAAATCAATCGCAAATCAACCAGTGTCAAGTCCAGTGCCAATCTATTAAAATTACTCGTACATTGTATGAGTTTTTTAGTATACTCGTAATCGAATGTCAAAATACTCGGACTCGAATCCATGGTACTCGAGAAGCGAAGCACTTGGACTCGACTATTGGATACTGTACTCCTTCGTCAAAGTACTCATACTCAATTATAAGGACTCGGGGAAAAATTTAGTTTTGAATGAAAAACTTGCACTTGGAGACTCGCTAGCTCCATTTTAGTCATACTTACTGAATAGTACGGGGCTGTGGAGAGGATCTATTTCCTTTGTGTTGGTCCTAGCTCAGATTACATGCTTCATCTTTATGTACCATGTACTTGTATTCAGAGGTCCAAGTACTCATACTCAGCTCCACAGAACTTGTACTCGAAGGTCCAAGTAGTTCGACTCGGGTGCCTGTATTCGTTCTCAGGGGTCAAAGTACTAGGATGCGATTGGTACTCCATGGCTTGGTACTCGGCAGTACTTTGTACTCGGGAAAAAAATACTCGAATACAACACTCCTATTCAAATGAACTGTGACCAAAGTAATATTGAGTGATTTGAGCTGCTTTGCGCTGAAATGGCAGCATCGAGCTGTATACTCCCCAGGGAGCTGAGATTGTCTTTGGAATGTTTCATTGGCCCAGTGAGCAGGGTAATAATGATGTAGCGCCTTGAGCACCAATACTGGTGTATACGTGCGCTTTATGAATACACACATTATTGTTATTAATATCATGTTTGTGTCTTGACTGGCTGTTTGACTTGTGATTGAGTTGTGATTTCTTGATCACAGCTCGCTGAATTGCCATGAAGACGCTCACTAAATTACTAAATTACTACTAAATTGCTAAAATGTTTCGCGTTTGTCACACTATTCTCTTTTTCTCTCTGTAGATGCTTGAAGTTTGCAAAGCAAAGGAAAGGCAACTTGCAGGGGAGATACATGTCCTAAAGAACACCCCTCTAGAAGGTAACACCCCAAATATAATAAGATTGCAGCTACTTTTCATTCAAAAACTCACTCTTCAAAACTCCCTTTTGAGCATTTTGTCTGTAAAAAATGGCATAAATGTAAATGTTGAATGTAATAAAGGTTCCACCACACAGCTGTGCCCATACATGTGAGTGGCCAAAGCCGGGGCAAAAACATTATGTGGCCCTTTTGCACTATTTTCTGCTGTATTTCCATGTTTTTATGCTTTCCAATTTGGCAGATAATTTCATGTATTGGGAAAAGGCACACATTGTCTGCTACAGTTTTGCGCACATTCCAGCACTAATTGGTTTGAATGTGATGCAAGCGGTGTTATGCATGCTGGCTGTAATGATTAGGCTGGTGGTGCCTTCAGAATTTAGCTGTTGGACTCATAAACTTCCACTTCTTTTCCAGCATACCCTACTGATGCAAACACACTGAGAGTTTTGCTGCAACAAGAGTTGGAAACGTCCACAGCTCAGCTACAGCAAACACTTGATATTGTGCAGACACAGAGGAAAGAGCTCGAGGAAGAGTTAAACAGGTGAGTGGCTTTCTGTCGTGGAACTAAAGAGAAGTTGGTAGTTTTCAACAAAATGAGTTCTGTCAATTAACCCTAACTCCCTAGGCATTTTGGCTAGGATGCAACCTCAATCCTGCAAAATCGTCCAACTTCCTCGACGTAAAAATTGCATATAGCCTGAATCCTACAAAAATCCTCTGTTATTCCGTGAACGTGGTCCTTGGAGGGGTGACCACTGCCTCAATCTTGCAAAATCCCCCAGCAATCACTGTCAGTATGTGTGACATCCTGGAGTAGTGTGGAGTATTTCAAGTGTAATGTAGGCCTAAATTTATGCCCGGCTGATCATAATCAACATAGGGGCTGGCCCAAAACCTTGATACAGTGCATCCTCCAAAATCAGCCACACGTTTTTGCCATAAAGCCTCCATCCTGCAAAATCCTCTATTATGCAAAGAGGATTTTGGAGGATTTGGAAAGGTTAGGGTTAAAAGCGCTCTATACTGCAGAATTGGAAAGTCTGTGAATAAAGGTTAAAGGGTCGCTCTCTGTGTCCAGCCACCAAAATCAGTTGTAAAGTGGCATGATTACGTGGTGAATGACACTCACACTCCACACAATTACTGACAGAACTTATGTTGAACATTGTATAGTTAAGAGTTGAAGCATTTTTGTGTTCATATTATTGTCATCTACGGTGACAAAAATATAAATTTTTGTGGAAGATATCACGGATTTCTGTGTGGGACCCACATCCCAAAGTTTCTGACTCACCGGCAGAGACATCTCAATCACACTCCACCCCTGTGCTTGCCAGAGTGGGATGGCTGAATCAAATTTGGCCTATGGGCTCTGTGCACAAGTACCCCCTCAGCGGTAAGGAAGGGAGAGTTGGGGGGGGGACCACTGGGAGAGACATTGGAACGCATTGCTGATGTCGCCTGACGCTAACGCAAAGACACTATGGTTTTTATGTACATTCCAGGCATGCAACTTTTCCTCGGATCCGCTGATTTCCTCGTTTTTTACTTCTCATGAATGCCATTACAAATTGAAAAACACTGTACAAAGTTTTGTGTGGTTTGGAGTTTCCTCGTTTTTTATAAATTCCCTGTTGCATGCCTGATATTCAGACTAGAAGAAGTCATGCGTGCTTCGGGCTATACGTGCGAACATGTGTACCTTCACGGGAGCTCTCAAAAGTGGTCTACAAGCGCCCTCTCTTGTTCACAAACGGAGACCGTAGACCAATTCTGTCACCGAAACCTCTGTATACCCACGGAGGCCCCCAGTAATGGCGGTATCATTTTACCAGATACATGTACATTGTATTGTTAGAAAGCTTGTTCAAAAGTTACCATTTTTGTGTGTCTTTTTTCCGTTTCAAGGTATTTAGTATTACAAGTTTGTACGAAAGTGCTTTTATCTTGCAAATAAAAAGTTGAAAAAAGAGGCCAAATGTTTTGTATTTCCAAACAGGGAAAGGAGTTTATTGGAACAACACAAGGATGTCCACCAGAGTCTGGTCCAGAAACTGGAAGCAGCCAAAGAAACAAGTCCAGAGCAGCACAACAGGTCTGTATCGTGGTCCAAACATTATTCTTTGTGTAGGTTTTGGAAAACTGATAAAAACAAGGATGTTTTCTACTTTTTGTTCATTTCTTGAACAATTTCCTATTGAATATGTCCATGTGATTGTCAAACTTTTATTCTCATTCATACATGTAAATACCCTTTTAATCAAAAACCATAAAAAGTTGAAAACAATTTTGTTTTTAACCTTTTACTCCATGTTCAGGCCTCTTCTATCTCCTTATATGGAGATTATATCAGTGATTTCCAAGCATTTGGTTGTGGCCGACGCCCGGAATGCATACTGCGCACTCATGGCGCGGAGCGCAGGGTCTTGAGACTGGTCTTAAACATCGCTGGGCAGTATTTAAATGACTGTGCTAGTAGGAATGGGCAAACTGTCTCAGGTTTTTATGAGTAATAGATAATAAGATATCAACTTTTTTTGTTTTGTTTAGCGACAGAGGTTTGAGGGACTTGACAAGGAGGAGACAGCGTGCTGCTGAGATCCAGCAAGAACTGATGCGTAACCTTGCCCACTTTGCCACCAAACACTTCCCTCTCCCCTCCGCAGCAGATATCAACAAAGCAAGCAAAAGGGTACGTAATTCACTTCTGTTTTTTTTTTTTTTTTTAATCTGCTTGGTCAGTCTTACACCCATTTTAGACCGGTGCTCCAGAGTGGCACCTAACCAAAAAATATTAGGAGGGACTCTAGGTGTTCGCTCGGTCCCCTCCCCCCTCCCCCTTTGCAAACAGGATGCTGGGATATGCTGATGAATGCACGCTCTGATTGGATAGATTTTGCGTGACCTGTGACCTGCAAGTCATCATGGCCACGACCCTGCAAGGTTTCAAATGGCCATTAAGACTGAGTCATCACTCTTTTATTCCCATTCATTAATGTTTTTACCCTTGAAAAATCGTAATTATATAGAAAAATCTGTCAACTGTATCTGTTTTGTAAATTTTCAATTCTCGTCACTTGCACAGGCTCTGTTTCGAATACACGAAGGGTCAAATTGCATATAATGCAATGCTCAAAGTTTGTCCACATGGTCCGCAATGAGAAAGAAATCACATCCGGTACATAGAATGGGTGCATTTCTATGGGAAAGTTTTCAGATAGCATTTGCACACATTGTCTAACTGCGGTCTTGAACAGCTGCAGCCAGATGCTTTATACATAGGTCATAGGCCACTTCCTTCACAAGAGTCTGTGAAGCTCATCAGCTTAACCCAGCGTCCTGTTTATTAGGGCGGGGGTACGAGCGATCTCTAGTTGACCCAAATAGACTTCTGTTTCAGACAGGCAAACTTTATGTTTTGATTTGCATTGTTTCGACCCACAGTCATTCTTAATGACTGCAACAGTTCATATTTTCAATGTCATACTGTACACACCTATCTCACGTGGAACTTTTTATGCACTCAATTGAAACCTTCCAAATAATTTGGTTGGGTGCGATTCTTGTCCACTGGTTTGCAATTGGTGTGAAAGAGCTTTGTTGACTGACAAAACTGCTATTGCCCTTACCAAGTACAAAATAGGTGTATAATTGTTAACTTGTTTATTTAAAGTATTCTATCTTATTGATACATTTGGTAGACTTTCTTTTGGCCCCCCAAAAAATCTCCAGTTTCTGGTATGCGCGCCGGCAAAATGAAAAAGGTTTTTTCTTTCAATGAAAGATGATGTCTCAAAACTGCCAAACTCACTGATTTGACTGGAATCCTGCTGCTGCACAATTTTAACCTGTTTTTAGATGGAGTTACGATCGAGAATAAGCTTTATGTGGCCTCTCTGGACTCCCACATATTTGCACTAAGTTTAGTCGGGCACCATTTGCAGTCATCAGCCGGAAAGAGTAAAATGATATTCCATGTAATTTTCAAGTTGTCATTTGACTCCTTTCAATATTTCTTTTAAACAGAGACGGAGCTCAGCTGAATCAGATGAAGAACAACATCGATACATATCACTCCTGGAGATACTAGAGGTAAAGAGTTCTTGGTCATTTTATCATTCCCATTTCCAGAATATAAGAATGTGTCCAAATAAGGCATGTTTGGCTTACAGAAACTGACAGCGATTTACTTTGTTAAAAAAATGCTAGATTTAAAAAATATGGCCTTATCTTAATTTTCCATGACACATAAATGGTCAACATTCTGGGGTATTGTGCACAAAGGAAGCGGAACCCATACAAATTCTGCAAATTTGGTGATAAATGTTCAAATATTCAACTTTTTGATGAACAGAATTTGTTTTTAGCATACAAAATGTCTTGTGGTGGAGCTGGATTTATACAAGTCTGTTGTGGTTGTGGAGACTACACATACATGTTTATTCAGGCATGCAAGTTTTCCTCGGATCAGCTGATTTCCTCGCTTTTAACTTCACACTCATGCCATTAAAAATTGAAAAACACTGTAAAGTCTTGCAAAGATTGGGGATTCCTCTAGTGTTTGATTACTTCCAATTTCCAAGTTGCATGCCTGTATATTGTAAAAATTGAGATCTAAATTTTAAATAAGGTTTAAAATAAGTACAGCCGTTGAACTTGAAGCCATTTTGCTTCATTTTTGTATGTTGTATGTTTTTCCATCCCCTCGGCAGGTTCTGATGAACAAGTGCACAGATGATGAGCCGGACCCATACATCACCTTGGATGAATCCTTCTGGCCTCCCTACGTAGAGCTGCTCCTGAGGTGCGGCATTGCCTCGCGTCACCCACAGGCCTGTCAACGAATCCGATTGGTGCCCTTCCACCTTTGACCCTTGTGAATATTCATTAATATGAATGTCTTGAGATGGGGCATTGCCTTGTGCCCCCCATAGGCCTGCAAACGAATCTGATTGTTGCCCTTTCACCTCTGAACATCATGAATATTCATAAATATGTGTTGAGATGCGGCATTGCATTGTGCCACCGACAGGCCTGTTGAAGAATTTGATTGGTGCCCTTCCACCTCTTACCCTCATGAATATTCATAAATATGATGTGTTGAGATGCGGCATGGCGTTGCGCCACTTACAGGCCTGCAAACGAATCTGATTGGTGCCCTTTCACCTCTGAACCTCATGAATATGTAGTAATGAATTTGAACTGTATGGGACAGCACATGCCACTCAAGCTGATGTTTGACGTGTACTCTGCACTACATGTGCCCACCGTGTTTCACAGAAAATCACCCACATCAGTGAATCATTGTGCGCCCACCATGCCAGTTATACCAGCAGAGTTTTAAGCGACATCTGTGACCACAGAGACTGCAACATTTTTGCTGCTGGTTACAGTGAATAGTGGCTTTTAACTCGGAGACCTAAACCATTTTTTTCCCAGGAGTCTTCTTTGAAACTCCGTAGCCCAACTTGAAATCAGTTGTACATTCTTCAACTTTCAAGGGTTTTCAAGCCTGCAAAAAAGGCAAAGTGGCTAGACTCGTTTTCCCTCAATCCTGCATAATACTTAAAACCTCCAGGTGGTTTCGGAAAGATCTGCCAGGGATCAGGATTATCATTAGCCATGTCCGCAGCTTTGTCGTGTTTGTTGCACAGAGGAAAATGTCACTGTGACTGAGTGGAGACAATGGGTCCTTCCTGCCTGTCAGTCAAACAATGACCATTGACCAATGTGATCACTACTTTTTGGTCAGGTGACAACATTAAACACTGAGAAGCCCACAGAAACTATCGGTGGGCGGGGCCTATGGCCAACTTTGGAACTGTTCATCGTGCATTTTGTGCACATTTATGATCACCTTTGCCTCATAGTGGAAATGTCACCAGCGTTGATAATCGTTTGTTGTGTTCTCACTACATGAACATGACTGCTAGCTTTAATGAAGGTTTTTCGCAGTAAATATTCTAACTTTGCTGTAAATATTGTATTTACTAAAATGTTTTGTTGCTTGCATTTTGCATCACATTGTAGCAACATGCAATGGAAGTTGTGGTACAACTGTTACCTGTAAACTATTCAAATTTTCTTAGACTTTTTATCAATTTTGATTTATGAATGTTCCTACATGAGAAAATTATTTCCTGATAATAAATACAATAAATGATATGAAATCTAGAATGCAGACATGTAGAGGCAATATATTTTATTACCCGGTAAATCTTGAAAATCACACTGGTAAACCATAGTTCAAGCATTCTCAATGAAAATCAAAGTGGATTTTCCCTCACTTCACACAACAGATTAATACAATAAACATTCGTGGGCTTAAAAAAAATTTTTTTACACCTGTGGTTTTTCTTTTACAGTAAATCAACTACATTTGCCAAAAGGAACATGCAAATTACTCGCTCTACAGGGTATGATCGTGTGACGTCAAAGAATCACGTGATCATCTGGTTTTCCTGTGATCAGCCTCCATTACAGTAGGCAAGCTTTAAGGGCTTATTTTCACATTAAATATCTGCAAATAGTTTATCAAATGACATAATGGTTTATGTGTCATGCACAGTTGTCATAATCATGCCGACCCAGCAGTGGGTGTTGGCTCCGCAGTTTTCTCGCCCATCACAGCCTTGAAGGCTGGTATACTACCTACTGCTTCGGGGCACTACATTTATGTGACCGGCTCCACAAAAAAAGGGTATTATGTCGAGTTATATACATGGTTGGAAAGCCCACAATGTAAGCTTTCAGTTGGTATATAATAGAGCTCCATAGCCCCTCCCGTTCTGGAGATATGAGGTACCTGCATATTAATTACTTCCTTGGAGTTCAAATTACACAACTGATAAAACAGGCTTTGAAATAGCTGGCTTTGTTGTAGAACAACAGAACGATGCACACAAAATGGTTGTTTTTCCCCACTTTGATCATCAAAATCAAAATTTCTGTGAATAAAACCTGAAACTGTAGGTATTAAAGATGACATTCATGACAAAAAATGAAGAAATTTTCACCCTCTCAATGTTGAGCGGGCCATTACACAATAATGCTCAGCGCGACTTAATGCCCTTTTTTTGTGGAGCCGGTCACATATGATCTTTGCCTACTACACTGGCTTTCCAGTACCCAATTGTATGCTGGTCACAGGCATGCAACTGGAAATTTAGGGGGAAAAAAACATTCCAAATTCCAAACCACACAAGGTTTTGTACAGTAATTTTAAAGTTGCAATGGCATTTATGAGAAGCAAAAAAACAAACAAGGAAATCAGCAGATCCGAGGAAAAGTTGCATGCTTGTGGTCACATGGATTACTAAAAGAGAAAATAACTTCTCAATCATTAAAAAAAGGGTTCCATTCCTCCCAAACTCGGTTAAATTTTGTTACTATATTGCTGAGGTGCTGTTGCTGAAAATAATATTTGTAAAGTGTGAATGCAAATAAATTGACTACTAAAGGCAAAGTTTGCTGTCTGACCTTGATATTGTACTTTGTGAGAGATTTCAACTGAATATAGCACACTTTATCTATTCTCACACCTTAATGTGACGACATCCGATCTCAAACTCTGTAATATTAAGGAATATGGGAAAAACAAGTTTCTGATCTTTAATTTCCAACACATGAGCCTGAGGTACTGTGGAGTATTAAAATCATTCTTCAATTTCAAAACTATTGGCAAAAAACAAACTACATGTGCTATCTGTCTTTGGCCTCCTCTTGCTCTTTCTCTTTTTGTCTTGCTTCGTCTCGTAACCGTCCCAATTCACCTCTTGCAGGAGGAACATCAGGTATTGACTGCAGAAAACAAAAACAAAATGAAAATACTTACAATGTATCGACCTCCAGCGTTAACTATCATTGCTTAGTCAGGACAAGCAAGTCCAGCAAAGTGAACATACAAAGCAAGATGTTTTCTAAGCCAGTTGGGTATTTCAACTGCGCATGCGCACAATGATATGGGTCACAGGTCATTTGGGATATAACGGTAATCGAACACTCATCAAAGGCGCATGAACACGCAAAGAGACGGTCGGCACAATGCTCACCTGTTAATTAAGAGCAGAATGGGCATTCGTGTAATATCACGGTTACAAGATGCTTGATGATATCGGCCATTTCATCCCAAATGACCTTTGACCAGGACCACTTAATCGACATACCAAAGTGGCCTATTCTGAGTGCAGGACTTCAAAGGAAACTGTCGTGAACTTGATATTGCACATACAGGAAGATATTAAAAAGTAACAATCCAAGTACAAATGTAGTACATTTGGATTTACCATGTCTGGCTTGTAGTAAGCATGCACAGCCTGTGCCCCAGCCATCATGGAGAGCATTCCTGCAGCCAGGAACTTCAAATACGGAAGCCAGTCAGCTCCAGCCGGCATTTTACTGACCAACTGTGAGTTGCAATCTTCAAACAAAATCTCAACTTGTCTGAATGTTCATCAAGTTTGGCTTCTCTTCACGGAGTTTTCACTTTGATATTGTGAGTTTTGTTGTTGGAAATATGCTACAGGTAACATAAACAAAGTTTTTTGTTCGTATGAAGCGACGGCCTTTTTCCAATCTCGTCACTCGCAGCAGGTCTGTCAAGGACATAGAGTTCCACACACCAGATGTACTCAGACGGATCACACTTGTTGACTTTCCTCCACTGGTTTGGCTAGTTTCTCGGCATATAATTGTTCAGCTTGCTTCCTGCGGTAAACGTCATCTGCAAATAATTGAGAAAAGCAGTATGACATTGTTCAGACTGAACTGTACACTTCACAAATGTACAGAATCTGAACGACTTTTATCATACTAAGTCGACAAGTTGTTCTGCACGCAGCGATGTCTTATTTAAATTCAATTCAATTTTTAATTCAAAGGCAACATTTATTCAAAAGTATCTTTGTACAGTGGCATTCATGAGAGTGAAAAGCGAAACAGTTTGTGGATCCGGGGAAAAGTAGCATGCCTGTACTATGACACGGGTTCTTGGAGCACACTCACGGCAAAGTAGTGTTAGGAAGTTTATTGACAGTCACGGCAAAAAATACACTCCCCCGCCCCCGCCCTAAAATTGTTTTTTCCTTTTAATTTTTATTTAAATTTTTTGCTTAAAATAGTTAAATAAAAATCATTTAGCGAATTTGGGTTGCAAATGAGCATGAGTAAAGTACTTTGATCAATTATGGATCCAATACAACAAAGCTATTTCACTTTAAATCTTAAATAAGAATAACACTTTAGCAGCACGATACAATTTTGTATGGCAATTGGCAATGGCAATCGAGATAAAAAAAAAAATTAGTCTGGTACCCCGCAGTCAGCTATCTATTCACGTCTATTCACATTAGCGCAGCAGGAACCGCGCAGGACTTACAGAAAGTTTCTCGGCCCGGTGCAATGCGTGCGTTGATCATAACCCATTCAAGCGACGCCCCGACAACGAAGAACACTGGCAAGAATCGATAGATTCCGAACCTTCTCTTTCCTGGCCACTTGTTGAGAAAGTTTCGAAGTCTCTTGCTGTAAAACATCGGGGAGTTTCGGTGAGTAACTTTTTGCGAACGCACACAGTGGATTTCATTTTTGAATTGCGCCCTCTGTCGGTGTGAGATGTCCAGTGTTGAAAATGTGTCAACTGGTTGTGCAATTAAATGAACTTTGTCAACACAAAACTGAAAGTAGGCCTAGGTTACAATGGTCAGTAAAGTATAAATTTGTACTTGTAGTTGTAAATTGTGATTGAACGTTTTGAGGTTGGTTCTTGAAGTCTTCATATTTTCTGTTGAATTTTGTGGGTAAGCATACTACAGCTGTAATCGTGTAGACAACTCGTGTAGACAACTCCCACTTCATGCTTTGTAAATTGTAGTTGTAGTTTTGTTCTGTTCAATTTCAAAACTTGACTTTTGCATACATGAATTTTGCAAATACATCAGTCATCATTACATGACTGTCAAATTTGCCAAAAAACTTTTGCAGCCCCTTACCATACAGACAGTATTTTTTTTTACTGAGATTAACTCTAGTTTTTGTAATTTTGATAAGAACTTAAAGAAGGGCAAGATTACCATATGCGAAGTTCACTAATTTTCCTCTGTATTGACTAACAAGCCCCCAGATAGCAATTTCATGTCATCAAAGTCAATTTGAGCAGTGAGAAAATACAAGCATTTTCTTAGAAAACACTTAAAATATTTCAGTCCACTCTCATAGGGTTTGTACACAGGGTGTTCAGTGAACTTCGTATATGGAAATCTTTCCTAAAGAAGGCCTACTTTGGAAGAAAATGTGATTTTCTTACTTGTTTTTAGCACATGAGATGATGTGGGCGTCCACAGCAGTTCAAGCCCTTTCATAATTTTACCGTATAATTTTCCTCATAAATAGTCCCAGTAACCAGTGGTAACTAGGACTCTACGAATCGCCTTTTTGGGACATGGTTAGGAGATAGTAGAGTCCGAGGACGAGGTTCATTGCCATATCACGACTTCCATGAGATTAATTCCACTCATTTTCATCATACCCCAAACAAAAGCCAGGAAACAGTCTAGCGTGGAGCCATGCCTATGCCAGGACACATTCTCATTCAGCCTATTGCAGCTACGTGATGTCACGCACTGAACCTGCATGTATGAATTATAGCAAGCTTGCGCATGTGTGCATTCAGACAGGGCTCTGGAGTGCTCTGAAACGTGCAAAACTAAATCAGGCCCACTTTACTCACAGTTTAGCCAGCAAATTTCTCCAAAAATTTAGGTGCCAGTCTAGTTTCTTGTTTTGCATGTTTTCAATACCTTAAGTTTTGGGACTCTCATACACAGTATTGAGAGTTCCAAATTTTCGGACTAGTGTGCATTGTGTCACTGCTTGTTCCCAATGCCCACTCATTCTCGGCTTTGCCGAATTAAAAACGAACTAACTAACAGAAATTTCAAAAAATGCTTTGTTAGACGTATCTTTGGAAATGACCTTCTTTTATTGTTTTCTTTAAAATGACAGCATGCCAAAAAGAATAATTTCACAGGGAGTTTAGTGCCATTACTATCTATTCATAAATACCTCAGACAGTTTAGCTATTCCTATTGGTCGAGAGCCCGTCACGTGGCCGGTTATAAACGGATGATAAAGACATGGCTAGCTGGTCTTAAACACTTTTCCAGTGTCACAATAAAATGTGGACTCCTAAAAATCCAGTGCCTCTTACCGTTTCATTGGTTGAACGTTCACAATCCTCCCGTAGGCATGCGCAACACTAACAGCGAGTCAGAATTTTGTAGTTGTAAATTCAAAACGCAACGCCCCAGGTGCGTTCTGCGCGACATCGCGCAGAACATGCTACGCGCGCGTCAATCTCCATAAAAGGGTTGTTTACATCTTACTCGCCAGCTGAACACTCCATTATTTTGCTAGAGGGATGTTTCAAAAAGCATGAAGTGAACTTGTTGAACAAAATCGGGATTTTTTGAACGAATTATTTGATATTTTTGACCGAAAAGGTATTTATGAATGGGAATAAATATGTGCTCGATCGGTATTTATCACTCTGTTTAAGACCGCTTAGAGTCTGGGTGCTGATAATTACCCTCGCCTCCAGCCATGCCGGCTTGGGTAATTATCAGCACCCAGACTCTAAGTGGTCTTAAACAGAGTAACAAAAACCTCTCGAGCACACATTTACTCCCTTATTAAGTATCTTTAAACCAAGTATGATTTTCAACTATAACTTTTGTCAGTTACTTTTTGGATTGCTGTAAATGATTTACTCTACCTTTAAAATCTCCTCCAGTTCTCGTACTAGAAACAGTCGGAACAAAGCAAACATCTTTTGAGGATGGCTGGGGTAAGGACCTACCAGCAAGAGCTGGAATACCTTCACCAGCTATCGCCAAATGTCTGGCAGATCAAGAAAGGCTTTGTCCCCAACATGAAGGTAGGTATCCGTCGTGTTTTGAAATACGGTAAATTTTAGAGAGGCAAATCCAGCAACTATGTAGATGCTGGAAGGCATCCAACAATTCAGAAAACTTTAGGGTGGACCCAAGCAATTGTGTCTCTAGAAATTGCCAGAAAATAAGGGACTTTTATTTCAAACTCTCGAATGAATCTGGTTTATAACATAAAGGATCGTTTTGATAGCTGATAAGGAAGACACTAAGATAAAGAAGTGTGGACAACGCAGTGTGTCACATAAAAACACTCGATCTGTGCATCCTCCTTGATATACGTAACATCTGTGAAATTTGAGGGGAAAAAAACTTGAGCTGGACATAACAAATGCGTCCAACTTTAGGTTTATGCACAGTATAAATGGTATCCTGAGTTCATGTACACGTAAAATGGTAGGCGCCCTCTGAGTGCCCGTTTGTGAAGTCAAATGACGCGTAATGGCATATATCAAGGAGGATGTAGATTGAGGGTTTCTATGCGACTGTGGCACATGGCGTTATTAATGCCATGTTTACAGGTTTAGAAGAATTGATACTGTCAAAAATGCTCAAATAATGACAAGAAGATCCAAGTTTGGATTTGCAAAATTAATCCTCCTAGTGGACACTGGACACACAACAAAAATGATTCCATGGTGAAATACGGTCATCACTAAGTGGATTTGTCTGTGGAGACAGGGCTAAAATTCAACAAAAGTCTGTGTTTTGTCTTGAAATAAAAATATAGCATGTAAAACTATAGTTTTATTCCTTTACTCAGGATTTCCTGATGTTTCCTGGTGTTGGTGTGTATTAACATCAGGAGGTCATTCCACCTGAAACCCAAGAAAAAAGGCCTAAGGCTTTCATTCTGAACATCAATTCCAGTATTAATCAAAGTTTCTTTACCATGTGTGACAAAAGTGCCACAATGGAAAGAATGCCCGGTGTGGGATGACACTTCAAGAACATGCATTTTCAAATTTGAAACATTTTGCTGTGGGCTATAAAATTACCACGATGGAAAGAATTCCCTTTATACGATACATGTTGGAGAAAAGTTTAAGAACATGCTGTAGCTTAAGACCACAATAATTTTAAGTACCTATGCTTAGTATTCAAAACATTAAATGCATTCACCAGGATAGTAGTATGTACTTTTGGTCTATTTAGTACAAACCTTGCCCCACTTTTTGTGTGCGTATAGGTGGAGGGACGTTTCTATGTCAACAAACAGTTGGAGAAGTTGATGTTCGAAGAGCTCAGGAATGCATCTGGGAGAGGTAGTGAGACTTCAGATATTGATTTCACTTCGTGCTATGCATTTAAGTAAATAAATGATCCTATATTAAATAGATACAAACATTGTTAGTCTTTGGTTAACTGGTACCCATCTTAATTAGGCTCATTGAAGTTGCATGAAACCACCATTACTGTATAAAATGAAGTCTGTTTCAGGTTCGGACCAGTAAATAGACTTCCATAGACCCAATGATAATTACGCACACTTCCAAACAATACTAAAAATACTCAAAACTCACAAAGGTGTTTGAGACGCACATCAAAGTAAAGCTTATTTCTTCTTCTTTCATTTTCTGTTCAATTTTATTGCGGTTGACCAGTGACTTTTGGGAGAAAATTCCATCCAAAGATGATCACCCCTAAAAGAGGTCCTGAAGCCCATCGCCATTTTGAAAAAGGATGCCTACGCTCCAAGGCAAAAAAAGAGCAATTTTAGGGCCTAATTTCATCCTGATTTCACAGGAATATGAGCTGGCAGTCCTCTGCATGGCTTCAACCCTTCTTTTGTACAAACCCTCCAGTTCATGGCCCTCAAAATGCAAAGTCGTGATTTGGCCGGTGTAGGCAATTTTGGGCCTATACTTACTGGCCTGCACCCTTTAAAGCTATAGTCCATCATTTGTAGTGCATTTTGTTCGTTTGAAGCAACAAAAGTGTTCAAAATCTAATGAAGGATTCTGAACAACTTACTTGATGTAGTTTCAGCTCAGCTTCAGCTTCATATTCCGAGAAAAACAGCATTTTAGGATCTCAATTTAAAATCAAAAGTTGCTAAACCATGTTTCGAATTGTTTTGCTTTACGCGATGTCGCGCACTGATCCGACGAATTATAGCAACCGCGCGCCTGTGCGTCGTTCCGATGCTTGTGCGCGCTGTGCCGAATAACTAAACGAACAACTAATTTAAATTTTCCTACGGTGCTTTTTAAGAAGCACCGGTGCTTCTTAAGAGCTACGGTGCTTCTTAAGAGCTTGCCAGAAAGGATAATTTCACAGGGAGTTTAGTCCCCTTACTATCTTTCAACCAGTATGTTTTTCAACAATAATTACACCAGTTACTTTTTTGGATAGCTGCAAATGATGGACTTGGGCTTTAATACAACTTTTCCTGGCTGTCTCAATAAACATGTTGCATTAGCATCTAACTGTACATCATAGTGGCTAGACAGCTTAGCACCTCCTTGCTCTAATTAAGGGACACACAATCAGTTATCTTGTTTGCCAAGGATTGTTCACTGTAATCAGATTAGGCATTGTACCCTTTACACTGCGGTGCCTACCATGTCTAAAAAGTTCATTCATGTGGTAATATGGGTGGTATTCATTGTGTGTCTGTTACATGTAACCCTCTAGCACGACACCAGTCACTTGCGACCAATTTTTGAAAACTAGGATTTTTTAGCTCATTCGAAAAGGACACTGAATAATTTTCTCCAATGACGTATAGAATATGGGAATCGGAATAATGCCGCTGTTCCGTTGTAGTGTGAATTTTTAGGACTATGAAATACTGACTCACTGGTAGTGTTGCGCATGTCTGTGTTCAGAGGATTGTAAACATTCAACCAATAAAACATGTAAAATGGTAAAAGGCACTGGATTTCATAGGAGTCCAAAGTTCATATGACACTGGAAAGTCCAACCAGTCTTTTATCAGCCGTTTAAAACCGGTCACATGACGGGCTCTCGACCAACTGGAATGGGAACTGTGTTAGGTTTTTATGAATCATCTTTTAAGTCAATTTCCGTATTTATGAACTCGGTTTATCACTGCACTTTTCTGTCCTTGCAGCCATGGGCGGCTTTTTACCCGGCGTGAAGCAGATTGCTAATGTAGCAGCCTTACCAGGAATTGTGGGTCACTCCATCGGTCTTCCCGATCTTCACTCTGGCTATGGATTCGCAATAGGTAACGCATGTTATTTTGTTAAATTTTTCCTTTATACACAAAGGCAAATGGGCAGGAACTTGTTTCAGCTCCTCTACAGTGGCTTTAGCCTACCAAGATTTAAGTGTGGCACTTTTGGACAACTTTCGAGTGCCCATGTAGGAGGGGACACTTGCACTTTCTGGTTCATGAATATTTTATTTGCCACACACTGGTCGCATACTTTGGACCGTTTAATACAAAAAAAGGGAGGAATTCACTACAGAACTGGGTTCCATCAAACATGGATAGTAGTAGGCAGGGCATACCGTTCACACTTACGCCCGTATCTACACAAATTCACTGTAGATTCTGGATATTCTGCCTGAGTAGAGCCTCTCAACCCTAGTACCCAACCAAAATTAATTTGTTACCTGCCATATCTAATGAGGAATAACCCCCACTTTTGACTTTTCAAGTTACGTACATGTACATCATGTTGAAGCGCATATCATTAGCTTTCCAATGATACCAAATTTACTTCTGTAGCTTAATTTATTCCAAAGATATGCCGCAGGAACTTCAACAGTGTCCCACCGAACTTCGCCAACCTCATTTAGAGAAAAACGGCTTTGAAGAAAAAAATACGCACTGCGCCGCCAACGGCAGTGAAAAAACATTGTTCAGTTTACAACTCATTGGATATTTTTCCCCAACAAAAGGGCATAGTGTGAATCTTAAATACTTTGGCTACTCAAAACTTGAAGAAAACAATATTGATTTTGACATAATTTTTTTAATGTGTATCCAACTTCAGGTGTTGATTACTCAAAACATGGTTTTGGGAGACATTCCTCATTTTGCCACAGTAGGTCACATGTTACCCTGAAGAGCATCGAATCCTTGTGGGAGCGGTGTTGGATTCATGCTAGTGTGAAAAGGATTCCCGTAAAAGGATTCCCGAAATCTCCAACATGTAGATTTTGGAAAGTGTGATGGGCACTTTTGATGTTCAGCTTATATCATAATGTTCAAATGCTTCCCATTTGATTAGTTTTCCTTGTTTAATACCAGGCAACATGGCAGCCTTTGACATGGCTGACCCAGAGGCTGTTGTATCACCGGGGGGCGTGGGCTTCGACATCAACTGTGGAGTGAGGGTCCTGCGCACCAATCTGGATGAGAAGGATGTCCTGCCGGTAAAGGAACAGCTGGCCCAGGCCATGTTTGATCACATACCAGTGGGAGTAGGCTCCAAGGGTGTAATTCCTATGGGTGCTAGGTAAGCATATTTTTAACTTTGTTTTAATATCCGCTCCGTTCTCATGTACCCCCTCACCGGCAAAGGAAGTACAGTTGAGGATGATCGACAGACGCCATCTTGCCTGTTGCCACGAAGCGCGGCCACTGCGTGAACATAGTACAAATCCCCTGGTGTACGTGCGTCACACACAAGGAACGGTGCGTGTCAACCAGCAAAATGTCCCACCCATGGGACGTCGTTGCTAAGTAAAAGGGCGCCCTCTTTCTGTGGCGCATGGAGCCCATTACGCAGCTTATACATCTTTACCATTTCATATTGTGGAATAGCAGCTATTCATTTTTAATTTATTTGCCATATTTTCCGTCTTGTCATGTTTTTCGTCAATTTAATGGTATCCCAGCTCAAGGTATACTTATTTGTTGACATGCCTTCACTGCACCAATTACCTTTGGGTTCTTATATTAAGCAGTTTGGAAAAATAAATGTAGTTTTACTGAATTAAAAAGCTTTTAATTAAAAATATAAAGTGCATAGTGAATTTCCTCAAGACTGGTTAAAAAAAGTAAGGGAAAAAAGAGTTGAGATAGCTTAATTGAGGCTTCTATTTTCCTAAATAAAAAGGTCCTTATCAGCTAACACTTGTACTGAATAAAATTGTAATCATGGGAGCTACAATGCAGTTTTTGTTTTGATGAAATAACACTGCATTTCATATCATTCTGTGTTTAAAGTTTTGCATTTTGATCCCATGTTTCCCCAAAAGCATGTATGGTTGTTGGGTAAAAAAGACGAAGTTTGTGTACATGTATTTTATTTGTTGATTCATATTCTTTCATCTTAAGAAACATTCACTTCCTCTCACAGAGATCTGGAAGAGGCTCTAGAGATGGGTATGGATTGGTCTCTACGAGAAGGTATGATCACCAGTCACAGGTTAAACAAGGATTAGACAAGTGTTAGTTAGGATGTGACTGCGTTTTTTTTTGTAAACCTTTTAAGCGTTGAGCCATTTAAAAGACTGAAGCCTGTCTGTTATGCCTGCAGACGGGCAAGATTGACATGATAAATCAACAATGATTGACGTAATAGATAGCGGGTAGTCACTGAAAAAGTACAAAGTTAGTATTTTTAAGCAACTCTATAATCATCCCCCCTTGATGCCTATGTAAAAATGTTGACAAAAAGACTTATTTGGGACCATTTTGGACTTTATTGAGGGCAGTACTAGCAGGAACAGATTGATCAGTTTTATGAAATGAGAAATCCTAACTTGTAATACAAGTGATTCACTATTGAGCAAACCATCACCAAGCAGTTATCATAAAGATTCCAATTTTTCAAACTTCACATTCAAGTTCTTTCATATGCGTACCATCCTGTAGTTAGTCACCTGTCTGTTATTGTTTACTAGCAGCATCACACAAACACAAATGCAGTTGGAATCCATCATTCTTCCCATAAAAAAAATAACTGCTTTCCACAAAAAAAGATAACAACTGCCACAATAAAAAGATGATAAGTGTTTTAGGAATCCAATTTTGCACCCATATGTGATGCAATCAAGCTAAATGAGTCGTTTATCTGGACTTTTTATTTGGAGATACAGGCCAAAATAACATCACTTCATCACATCACTTTATGACATATCTTGGTGTTCCGACTTCCATAATTTTAAAATAAAGATGGTATCAGCATGCGGTTTTCACAGCAGTAATGCTGAGATTGTGCTCTTTTCAAATCCATAAAAAAAAGAAAAATTGACCAGGTTCGACAAACGACTCATGTAGCTTGATTGCATCACATATATTGACTTTTCTCCACATAAAGTGTTATAAGAATGCTCCCATGGTAAACTCTCAGTAGCACTCTTTTTTGTTGATTGCACAAATCATGTCTCCTTAAGGTTATGCCTGGGCTGAAGACAAGGAACACTGTGAGGAGTACGGCCGCATGCTGCAGGCCGACCCCAGTAAGGTCAGCTCCAGGGCCAAAAAGAGAGGGCTCCCCCAGCTGGGCACGCTTGGCGCCGGTAACCACTACGCAGAGATACAGGTGGTGGAGGAGATCTACAACGAGCACGCTTCCAAGAAGATGGGCATAGATCACAAGGGACAGGTAAGAGAAGTTGTTTAGGGGTTCATAATGTACACATATTGACTAGCAGTGAGGTAAATAGTCCATTACTAATAATAATAATAAGGTAGGTCTTAAAGCGCTTCACAACTATTACCTCTGTTCATTAGGCCATGAGACCACCTTTTTTTTTTCTGCAACCAAGATCAGTTCAATATGGTCTGTACCCTGACAGGTACCCATTTATACTCTGAGTGGAGAGAGGCAATTGTAGTTAAGTGTCTTGCCCATGAACACGAGCACCATGTTCCCTGTCAGGGTTTGAACCAATGTACCATAACACATGGTTCGTATCTGTAACCACTGGTCCATGGCGCTTCACATAGATGGGACTATGAGTGACCCCAAGAGGTTCCCCTTTGGCATTGGGTTAAAAAGGCCAAAGTGAGGCATATAAGTGTACTTATCAATTTTAAGAGGGTGGGAACCAGTCTGTCTTGTTTGAAATGAATTATTGTTGGGCAGCAAATGGTTTGTAAGGAAAAGTGGGCTGATTTTATTTAATCAATTCTCAAGTGAATTATTTCTGCATTGCTAGAAGAGTAGCAATTTAAAATTCTTTATTTTTTTTGGGGGGGGGGGGGAAACACTTGAGAAATAGGACGGACGATACAGGTACATGTACAACAATGTTTCTTAAATTTTGCATTTTGGCTGTTTTATGCTTTTGGTTTCTTTTTGCATTGCAATGCTTAGCAATTCTTTGTGTGTTTTCAAGCAAACCTGTGTAAAAAAAAAATGACTAGTTCCCTGTCTCATCTTCTGTACAGATCTGTGTGATGATCCACAGCGGTAGCCGGGGCCTTGGTCACCAGGTGGCCACTGATGCCCTGGTTGCCATGGAGAAGGCCATGAAGAGGGATAAGATTGACGTCAACGACCGGCAGCTGGCCTGCGCCCGGATACATTCACAAGAGGGCCAGGATTACCTGAAGTCCATGGCCGCAGCGGCCAACTACGCCTGGGTCAACAGAACCAGTATGACCTTCCTGACCAGGCAGGTCAGTATGTAAATTATGCTGTATGCTAGGTTCACACATTCCCGAATTACTGCGACGAATACCGTGATCTATCCCGAATAAATATTCTTGATGGCATCAGGAGAAATAGCCCTGATTCACCGTTTGTAAGAAACTCTTAAGAATGAAACAAAAATAATCAAGAACTAGGTATGAATTGGAAGCCGAGTCAGACCGAACCAAGCCAAAGGATTGCGATTTAGTGCAGAATAACACTGAATTGTAGCGATTTTGTCAAGAATAACATACGAATAACTCCAGAATCATCCAGAATGACCCAGAATCCTGCCAATTTTGTAATAAATAAGAACAAAGACCGAATAAGCCGAATGTAATGCGAACATTCCCGAACAACCCCGAACTAAGCTAGTTTGCCAAGCAGCGTAGATCTCCACAACATTCGGGACTATATTCTGGATCAATTTGTACTAAATTGTGCTCGATTCTTGGTAATTTTTAATAAATTCTTAGGAAAATCTGGATAATTCAGCATTATTCGTGATTCATTCTTGCTAAGTTCTTAGAATATTCTTGTTCTTTACAAAATCTTAGTGTTTTTGTAAGTTATTCTTAATAATATTCGTACATTTCTTGATACATTCATAATGATTCGGCATGATTCTGGACTATTACCACCAAGAATAACTCTATGAAACTTGTAAGAATGCTGTAAGAATATCCAGAATTAGTTACGAATACAACAAGAATTGAAATTGGTTCCCGAATCACCCCGACAATTTTGAACATGTACAAAATTGTCGGGACGCTTCCCGATCTTTAACGATCTTTCACTGAATTAACAAAATCATCTTGCAGCAGCCAAGAACCATTCCCCGCCGATTTGGCTTAAAAATCGGGAATGTGTGAACCTAGCATAAGCCGATTTCAATCAAAACAAGCCAGAATCATCCTGAACGAGGCCGAATCCAGGCGATCCTGGTATATAAACCGATCCAGACAAACGCTCATTGTCAGTCAGTTCCAGTTCTCAATAAATTCTTCTGGATAATTCAGCATTATTCGTGATTCGTTCTTATTGTTATAAGTGGTCTCATGTGAGACCTGCAGCTGATTTCACATTGGCGCAACTCTGCTTGCGCCTCAATGATTTTCAAAATGGCGAGCTGAGGTGATCCAACATCTGTTTCCCGAAAGAACAAATTTACACACAAACAATCGTCATAAGTGCTGTTTTTATCCTCGCCAAGTTTTGTGAAATTGATCGTAAGTTTACTGCTCAGCTGCGCAACAAATTTGTTGCGTAAGTCTTACGCAGGGCGCAAGCTACGCACTTGTTTGTGAAATCAGCTGCAGTTGTAGTGAGCTAAAATCTTATTTGCAATTTAATTAAGTCTGTATGTGGATTTCACATTATGTTTTGTTGGATATTGCAATGTGTTATTGACATTTCTTTAGATGGATTTGATTACTTTTTTATCCTGATGATCTTATTCCTATTTATAGGCTTTTGCCAAGCAGTTTAAAGAGACGCCAGATGATCTGGATATGCAGGTTATCTACGACGTGTCACACAACATTGCCAAAGTTGAAGAACACATATCCTTTGGTCTTAATGTCAAATGCCTAGAGTGTTTGTCAATTCATCAAAGAAAGAGATAAGAACAGTTCTGCTACTTGATTGAAAAAAGGGAAATATTATAAGCCATGGAATGCACTGCACATTTCGCTTCAAAACCTTCCGTTTTTGACCATTATGCCTGCTTTAACCCCGACTCCCTACTGTCTTTTACTAAGTGCTGTACCAAGTTCGCCAAAATCCATCAATCACACTGCTTCCAATTCATGCTTTGCTTTTCTGCCTCCAGGCCCAAGTCCATCACACTCCATCAATATTTAGTCAAACCAGGCCTGCAGGACCAAGTCCCCCAAAATCCACCAAAATGAGGGGATGGATTTTGATGGAGTTGGGGAGGTTAGGGTTAATGAAGTGTCCACTCTGGAGTGAAATTCTTATTCTTCATTTTTTGAGTGAGACCGCTCAGTTTAAAGTTGTCTCTACGTTTTCTTTTGAAATTCAGTCAGTTAATAATGAACTATTTTCCAAGGTTTGTTCTTTAAAAAAAATAATGCCATGGGTGCGTGTGAGGAATTCTTGGTTTTCTTACCTGGAATAATAATAATAGCAGTCTTTCCTTAACTGAGTTGCGTACATCTTGGATGGCAAGCAGAGGACACTATTGGTCCATCGGAAGGGATCAACCAGGGCTTTCCCTCCTCATCATCCTCTCATACCTGTAGATTACCAGGTTAGTTATACATGTGTGTTCCTCAACCTCGTCCCCATGGTGTTGAGCAGTACACTCCCAGTAGCTGCTCTCTCACCCTGGTACTTGCTCATTTGCATGTTCAAAAGTTGTACGCCTTAACTAGGGCTGTGCGTAGGAACCGGGTACTCGAGTACACTGCTGATGTCAGGAACTGGTTCCAGATTATAGAACCAAGTACCCGTAATCAACTTTACATATTAATTCTCAGACTCATTATTTTCAGACTATAATAAAGAAAGGTTTGGAATGTCACTAGTAAAGAATTTTCAAAATAAAAACTAGGCTACAAGGAAAACTAAACAGATTCACGTTGATGACGCTCACGAAAAATGCAAATTAATTTGAATTAAAGCTACATGTACACATTTGTATGATCTTGCTGTTTTGACCCGCCAATGTGGTGTTCTTGTGCGGACCTTTATGAACAATCTGAACAGCAAATTCTGAGATTAAAAGTTTGGGTTTAGATTTCTATAATGTGTACCCGGCTACCCGCTTTTGTTTTTTTTCAATCGAATACCCGATTCCCGTACTACCCCTAAGTGCACACCCCAAGTATTAACAGTCTGGTACCTATCCATACTTTAAGTAAGCGTTTGTTTTTGCATGTGGTGTCCAGGGTACAGACAGAATCCATTGTTCGTGGCGAGAGATTGTAAAAAGCACACTTTTCTTTAATTTTTTTACGGCACACGTGCGCGATTCAATATGGCACGTAAATTGACCCTCCCATTTACGCTTTGATAGTGGTCACAAATGGCCAACTGTCCGTGCATGGAGTCTGTACCAGTCCCCATCCTACAGCATGTGGTTGTCTAGTCAACTCATTGTTATTCCGTGACTTAATAGTTTAATATGCAACAAATGTATGTCTCCTGTAGATGACTGGACAACCAGTTCTGATTGGAGGAACCATGGGAACATGTAGTTACATTCTGACTGGAACACAGCAAGGAATGACCGAGACATTCGGAACCACATGCCATGGAGCGGTAAGACATTTGAGCTTTGAACCTCGCATCTATCATGTTATCATGTTTGTATGTCATGCTTCGATCCGTGCACATTAAAATTGGTCATAGGAATTAATGTTATATGCCATTCATCAATACAGTTTACCATTTCCTACATTCAGTGGCGTAGCCAGAAATTTTTCAGTGCAGGGGGGGTGGGGGGCTGGAACATTTCATCGGGGGGCGTCATGTAGATCAATATTTTTTTTAGAAACTCAAAATCTCATTGGGGGAGACTGGGGGCTACAGGGTTTCATGGGGGCTGTTCCCCCCCCACCCCCTCCCCACCCCCGTGGCTACGCCACTGCCTACATTGATCGAGAGCCTGTAACATGGCTGGTTTTAAACAGTTGATTACGACATGACTGGCTGGTCTTAAACACTTTCCCAGTGTCACATGAAATTGGGACTCCCATGAAATCCAGTGCCAGCACCGTTTTATTGGTTGAACCTTCACACAATCCTCACGTAGGCATGCGCAATACTACCAGTGAGTCAGTAGTTTATTGTCCTACATTCAAACTACACCAGTACATCTGCGTTCTGCGCGACATCACGCAGTACGCGCTGCGCGCGTCAATCTCCATATAAGGAGTTTTTACCAGAGGGCCTTACCATTGTATAGCTAGACGGGTGTTTTGTTGAACGAAATCGTTTCTAATAGTCGACTTTTTTTTTACTTTTGTGGATCAAAAAATGAGTGTTTTTTTGACAGAAAAGGTATTTATGAATATGTGCTTGGTTAGTATTAAACACTATGTTAAAGACTGTTTGGAGCATGGATGCTGATTATTACCCTCACCTTCGGCTCGGGTAATTATCAGCATCTAGACTCCAACCGGTCTTTAACATAGTGTTTAATACCTCCCAATCACACATTTAGTCCCTTATTTACATCCAAGAGTTGACATCATTTGATGGTTTTAAACCAATTTGAAAGCACGAACTGTGAAAAGAAAGTGCTGTCATTTTACTTTTGTAAATTGACCACATGGTGCTGTCAGTAATGAGTCTGGAGCCCATGCAGTTTAGGGCTTTCTATTTCTCTCCTTCTGCATACATTTCATCTGTATAAATGGTTTCAACATTTCAAACTATTATAAATTGTACTCACTGTGTGACGAATCCACAAAGCTGTACAGCGCTGGATCAGCTTTGGGCAGTATAGGGAGTAACAGGGTTTGGGGTAATACAGAGTTACCGGTCAATAAAACAGTACTTGTAAGTATTTCTTTTGTTAGATAGCTTGGCACTTAATAAGTAACCTCAACTGAGCTCATCATACAGCATCACAAGAGCAAATGTGGCAATAACACGTGACGTAATCTCTTCTGTTACTGTTTACCATAATCAGGGTCGCGCCTGGTCCAGGTCCAAGTCTCGTCGTAACCTGGACTACCACACTGTACTGAGTAAGCTCCAAAGTCAAGGCATCTCCATCAGAGTGGCTTCCCCTAAACTCGTCATGGAGGAGGTAAAATCCTAGCTTAAATGTAGCAGTAAGCAGAATATTATCTGCTAAACAGGGCCCCATTTCATTGCTCTGCCTATCCTCAGAATTCCATGGTTAGGCCACACACACAAAATATTTGGTCTCTGGTCAGACCAAAGTTCCGGAATTGATGCGGCGACGCGGTTTTTTTTTTGTTTTTTTTTCCTTTTGTTTTTTCTTTCAAGCTTGGATTGTACAGACAATGTGGGTACTATTTTGCTGTTGTTGTGTCCTCATGTACATTGGGGTCCTCCATAATTTGCCTTGGTGCCCTCCATCAGTTGCAATTTCTCCTTCCTTGGTGCAAAAATTTGAGGAGGTGCAGCTGCTGTAGCTACCGCGGACAATTTGAAGGAAAAAAAAGGTTGACGCGCATGATTAAAATCAACGCGCGCGCTGACCAGAGACCGACTAATTTTTTTTTTTGGCCTTACGATCACCACTCTGTGCTAACAATGCTAGGAAAACTTCCCATGCCAAAGCTGTAATCACAGAATCCATAGTTTTGGGATGTACGCATGCGCGCATAAGCCAAAATTCCTTGATACGTCATTGAATTTCCTAATCATAAGCACAGAGTTTTCTGCTACAGTAAGCAGAGCCATAAAGTTGGGCACAGATGTGAGCAAGGGAGATAGGGTGAGCAAGGGGTGCTACTTTTTACATGGAATCTGTGCTCACTGAAGTTCTCAGTACTCTTTGTCAGCAGTACTATAACTTTAACTTCACTCTGGAGTTAGTCGTAAATGGACATCTTGGTCATTAGGGTGATTTCTCAGTGCGCCGTGTTTTTTTTAAGATTGAAAGATCACTGCTGTGCTAATGGCTGGGAAGCTGGCTTGCAGAAAACAGAATTTCGGGGGTGGGGTGTACTCCATAAAAATGCAAAATTTAAAGAATTGGCCCTTCTCTACAGGGTGAGTAAAAAAAAAAAGACACCCAAATGTTGGGACCATTTTCTTAGTAAAGTTCTACATGTAGCACTTTCAAAATCTAGGATATGAAAGCCCAATTCATAGCACTTTCAAAATCTAGGATATGAAAGCCCAATTCATACGCTTTCTTTTAGTACAAGAATCATTCAAATCACCCATGTACTTTTCAAGTTACGAAATGTTAAACACAACCACCGTTTTAAAGTTCTGTCCAAGGATCACAAAAAGGTATGTGTGATTTCAGCAAAACGAAAACAATTGACACACATCCCTATGTGATTCGTTTTCGTTTTGCTGAAAGAACGCACACATTTTTGGTGATCCGTGGATAAAACTTTAAAACGGCAGTTGTGTTTAAAATTCCGTAACTTGAAAACTACATGGGTGATTTGAATTATTCTCATACTAAAAGAAAACGTATGAATTGGGCTTTCATATCCTAGATTTTGAAAGTGCTACATGTAGAACTTTACTAAGAAAATGGTCCCGACAGTTGGGTGTCCTGTTGTTTTTTTTACTCACCCTGTACTTCTAATTCTTTCATGCCTGGAAATCATCTGTCTAATTGTAGAGATTCCTCGGGAACGGGGTGGGGTTGGGTGTTGAGGTAGTGACTAGTTTGGGTTGTAACTGACTGGTGAAGAGCTCTGGGTCTGGCTAAATGGGTGATTGGGAGGGCAACACGGGCACGCAGGTCCTAGTGAACTGGTGACGCTTTGAGAATACATGTAGTTAGCTTCCTTGCCTCAATTTATTCCTGCCAACCTGCCAGTCCAGCTGCCAATTCTCACTGTGTGAGAATTCGGCAGTGAGGTCAAAATACAAAGAATACAAATTACAAAAAGCACACACATGTCAATGTTATACGGGTATAAAATTACAATAAACGTGTACATGTTGATCTATTGCCCCAAATTAAATAAACAATCTTCGCATGAAATAAGAATTACCTCAGGCAATGCTGAACATAAAGGAGCAGGCTCACATTTACACATGCTGGCCAGGCACACTCATACACACTGTCAACCACTTTCATACACACCAGTCCTCAATGAACAGAAAGAGCCATTATTTGTGTGTTATTGTTCCCTAAATGTAAACCTTAGATGATCATAGTACATGTACTGGAATCCGACAATGCGCAATATGACCCATGTTAAATTATACATGAACAAAAATACGTACGTAACGTTATACACAATTACATGGGAATATCACGTGTGCGCGCACCACGCTGTCACATTTTGCACGTGAACGCGTGTATGCCTATACTACACGCACAATGTTTGCTAAACTTTCCACAACGAGCTCACACTTTGGAGCCCCAAACCTACATTTATATCTTATCAAAACTTTACTTTAATGCCTCCAGTATTATCTATGAACCCTAGCGGACAAATCCTAATGCAATATTGGGTAGCGTGCAGTTTGCAAACAAATGATATTTCAACTCAAAAACGAGCTTCAAAAGTTGACAACGTACCTGTGTGAGAATTCGGCAGTGAGGTGCCGGTCAAAGGTTACGCAAGGCACAGGTCACGTACATAATAAGGGGCGTGGCTTAAATACATGTAAACACTACGTGCATATCATACGCACACTCTACATAATAGATGTTAATAAGTCACTTTTGCTCAATCACTGGCCAGTAGTAGATACCTTACGAGAAAAACAAAACGAAAAATGAATAAAAACTGCTGTAAACTGCACACTGACTGGATTGACCTGAAACACACAAATCAAAAAAGTTGACGTTTTAAGACTAGCAGTGATTTTTTGCCAGTGAGAAAGACACTGCTGGTGTCCTAATATCAGACCTTTGAACTTTTGTTACTTACAAACAAAATGTGATACCAGAATAATACCTAAAGGATTGGAGTGGTAGTGCAGATTGCAAATTTGCCTCTGATTTGGAGAAACCTCCATCTGATCTTATTTGTGTGTGTATATTTAAAAACAAAAACAAAACATCATGTAAACCCTCTCTCCAACCACTGAATAATCAAGGCAAAACGTCAAATAAGACAAATATCAAAACATTGATTAAAATGCAACCCAGTCAGATCGAACTGCAATCCATAGGCATTTTCATTTAACGATATTTTTATTTTTCATTTCAGGCACCGGAGTCCTACAAGAACGTGACAGACGTAGTGGATACGTGTCACACGGCCAATATAAGCAAAAAGGCCATTAAGCTGCGACCGATTGCAGTCATCAAGGGCTAGACAAGACACACTGACTGAAATTAATAACTCACCCCCCCCCTCCCCGCCCCATACCCCACCCACCGCCCCGCCACTCCCACCCTTACCCCTCCGCTCCCACCCTTACCCCTCAATTCCCACCCTTACCCCCCATCCCACCCACTGCCCCTCCAGCCAATCCCTAGGGACCGATGTTTAATGACCACGCCCATTCGCTGTGCACAGAAACATTTTGCTGAGCAATAACAGACTAAAGTTGACCTGTTGTAATTAGCTTGTGACTGCTTACAGGGGATTTGTTTGTTTGTTTGACACTGATAAATTTGCTCTTTTTGTGAAAGATAGGCTCCGAAATGTGTACAGCGTGAAGAAAAAAAACGGAAACCGTAATTTCGGGACTATGTTTCATTGAAGTTCTGCATGTAGCACTTTCAAAATCTAGGATATTAAAGCCCAATTCGTAAGCTTTCTTTTAGCACAAGAATCATTCAAATCACTCATGTACTTTTCCAGTTACGGTATTTTAAACGCAACCAGCGTTTTAAGGTTCTGTCCACGGATCACAAAAAAAGGTGTGCATTCTTTCAGCAAAAGGAAAACAATTCACACACATCCCTATGTGATTTCCTTTCCTTTTGCTGAAAGAACACTGAACTTTTTTTGTGATCCGTGGACAGAACCTTTAAACGGTGGTTGTGTTTAAAATTCCGTAACTTGAAAAGTACATGAGTGATTTGAATAATTCTTGAACCAAAAGAAAGCTTATGAATTGGGCTTTCATATCTTAGATTTTGAAAATGCTACATGCAGAACTTCCCTAAAACAATGGTCCCAACATTTGGGTTTCATGTTTTTTTGACTGACCCTGTAATGAATGAGTGTGTTGGAAGACAATAAAAAAATAAATATTTTTTACAAAACTGGCCATGATTAAGTCCAAAGGTGATCTTAATACTCGAAAAAGTCAAGATGTCAGTGGTGCACCCAGGACTTGGGTTGGGGGGGGGGGGGCTCACAATTGGTTTTTTTTCCCAATTTTTTAGAAATTTGATTTTTTTCCAAAAAAATGTTGCCACAATTTTTGGTCACAGAAAATAATAACTTTTTTTTGGGGGGGGGGGGGGGACGACTATTTTGACCTTGGTGGCGCCATTTACGACCCTATTATACTACTTGAAAATAGGCCTCATATACATATATCCACAGTCAAAATCGAGGGAGTTAAAAAATTGACAACCTCTTGGGGGGCCAGATGCCCCCCCCCCCCCCACTTGGGCCACTGCAAGATGTTACCTCTGTTTACTTTCTTTATAACTAAATGACAAAGATGTTCATAGAACAGTTATGTGCCTCAACAAAACTATAAAAGTATTACTTGGCAAGATAGAAAAATTGGAGAAAAAAAAGACAATAAGCTATCAGTTTTTACTTCGAATTTCTCTAAATACGGTACATTATTTAAATTATTTAACTAGAAGAAAATGTGTTTTTCTTTTTTTGCACAAATTCATAATTAATCAGTAATAAATCATTTCACGGTCATAATTATGTTTTTCAATCTAATTCTTCAGGCTTGGTGAAAGACAATCCAATTTTATTATTCTGAATAATGTTTTTCCCCTTATATATATACAAAATATATACAAAGTATATATACACAATTTTGAGCTTTGTTTGGTAGTAGAAGACAACTAAAAAAAAAGTATATCAGAAAAAATGTGACAGAGTATAAATAAGTTACATTTCTTCTCATTAATATTCTATTCTGTTCCTTTATTCAGTGTTTTTTGGAAGTGATCCGGCTGGATATACTCAAAGCTTTTAGATTACAATTGATGCATTATGTGGTTGTACTTAGTGCAGACACTGGCGTTTGTCAAATTTAAGAAGAAAAAAAGAACTTGTAAAACCCTTAATCACTCAGAATCAATATGTAAATGAACAAGTAAAAAGAATGTTACTGTCATTTAATAAGAACTTGTGGAAAGAGTTCCATACGTACCTCGACATCACTTGGCACCCTGTGCACATACCCAATGAGACTGGTCTGAACAATTCAAACTGTTTTCTGAGTAAATGCTTCAATTTTTTTTTCTGCTAAATTAGACTTTTAACGACATGTTATTGCTTCTGATGGCTCATTGGTCACTGCAGGGGAAAATTAGTGATGTCCACGTATGGAATTTTTCCTGAAGTTGTTTTTCCGTTTAGCTTTTCTTTGATAAATAGAAGTTTATCACCTGTGCACTTACAAATAATGCCAGGTTAAAAAATAAACCAGTTTTTCTTTGTTCTTTTTGTACTTTTTTTGTAATCATAGGACTATTTGCAATATGTTTTATCTATTTATTTCCAGCAAAATTGTTGCTATGTACACAAGTTCACAATCTAGTAGAAAGGGAGCAGCTTCTTTGGACAAAAAAAAGTTAGGCAAAAGAGGCGAGAATGTAAGAATCCATCTGCCATCTTGGGGGGAAAAGGGTCCTCGTTTTTCCCCCAAAAAAGCCAAGACAAGAAAAAAGGTTGTTTTTTTTCAGGACTGCCAACTTGCCCAGTACCAAAATTGGTTATCAATTTTCCCCAGGATTTTAGTTCTGTTGGTATATCATTGATGTGGTTTGACAATGTGTTTAATACAGATTACGGAGCAATAATTGATTTTAAAAAATCGATCTGCAACTAATCAACGATTCATTTTTTTTTTTTTGTGTCATTAAATTTTGGAAACAAATATAACAAATCATTGCTGTCTTTTTCATCATTTTCAAAAGTTTCACAGTTTTTAAGTCTTTGATATGTGATGGCTTTTTTCATTTTGCAAAACCTTTGTAGTTTGTCAAGTTGCAACTTTTTCTTTTCCTTTTGTTTTTATATAAATTTGCAACCACTGCACAGCAGCAATTTCTCCGGCGGCCAGATCCGAAAATGCCCGGAGGGAGTGAAAGCGGTCACAAAAAGGGGCGGGGTCATAGGGCGGGGGAATCCCTGTTGAATTTCGAACAGCGCCCTCAACAGATAAGTAGGCATTCACACATCGATTGCACACTGCGTCAAGCGTGATCAAACTTGAAAACGCTGGCCGCTGTCTTTGAAAAGAATCCTTTTCTTTATACCTACAATTATCAGCAATGAGTTCTGGACTAGCACCGAGCAAGACGACATGTTATGTATCCAACCTGCCATTTTCATTGACAAATAATGATCTACATAAAGTAAGTCGTACAGTCAGTCGGTGATGATGATGCGAGGGTGTTGTGTGTTGCTTTGCCTGAACCAGTAGCGATATTCATTCTTTCAGTTTCATTCATTCTTTATTTTTCCACATAGGCTACTTGCTGTCTAGGCCGGCAATATACACGAAAAGAAAAGTACATGTGAATGGGCTTCCCCTAGTCCAAGAAGCAACTGCTTGTCGAGTAGGGACCCATAATCTTATTAACATAAAGTTGATAAACACAGTAACGAGCATGACGAGTTAGGACTAGCTTGAGTGGTATCAGGTCAACTCGGACCCAAACCAAGTCGGACCCATGCCAAGTCGGACCCATGCCAACTCGGACCCACGCCAACTCGGACCCACTACCAACTCGGACCCACTACCAACTCGGACCCACTACCAAGTCGGACCCGCGACCAACTCGGACCGACTACCAACTCGGACCCACTACCAACTCGGACCCAACAATGACTCAATCATTAGTTTCAGAGATTATATTTATAAGTGATCTTAATGTTAGTGCTAATAGTGAAGATATTCTGTAATTATATTGGGCAGAATGGGGCTTTTAGTTTTGTTGTTTTCTTTTAGGTAGTGTATATTTTGCCGGAGGTAACGCCGGCAAACTAACGTTTACTAAAGGTTTGCCGGCGGCAATCCATATCAACAGAGGGCGCTGTACTCTTTAAGATAGGGCTGAATTATAACATGTATTAAATTCCCACCAAAGTTGTGTAGCACAGTTGGTGCAGTGGTTAAGCAATAGCTCTAGTGAGTGGGAAGTCCCGAGTTCGAATCCTGACCCCCGCCACAATTTTAAGGTTTTTTTTTCCCATCCCCAAATAAATAAGAATATTCTTCTTTTATTATTTTAATATGTCTCAAACATTTTATTGCAGAGTATTACTTTTTCTTTTTCAGATTTGTGGCTCTGGAGGATTTTTTTTAAAGGGAAATAAAGTCCAAAATTATAAAATGGTCTGATTCCCATCTTGTTAATACAAAAATACAACGATAATATTGGCATGGAGCCAGACTAAAATTTGTCACCGGAAAATGTTTAAGTACAAAAAAACAGTAACTGCGCATGTTCAGTGCATATCCGGCAAACTAACGTTTACTGAAGGTTTGCCGTCTCCGGCAAAATATCCACTGCCTTTCTTTTATTGCCGCTGTGTGGAGCGCTATTTTATGATGCGTACAGTAAATACTTTTGCTAAATGCTTATCGTTTTGAATGTCATGAAACTAAACGTGCTTAGCTTTTTGAAACCGTGACCTGTGAAGCTAAACCAAGAGAATAGCGTATAGTATAGGTTAGGCATATCATAGGCCCCCTATGTCATTTGTACAACTTGATATATACATGTACGTGCTTTTTCAAAATCTCGATTTTCTTTTACAAACGAAATTCAAAGGATTATAATTTTCAGTAAAAAATAAATTACTTGTTTGTTTTTGCAGGCCTTTGTGTCGTGTAACAAGTGGTTTTAAGTGGCACATTTTGTTTCAGTGAGGAAGTTATTAATTTGAAATAACTATTTAGGCCTTTCATTTCATGTAATTGTTTGAGTTTTTTTAATTCACATGCTGGCTTTGAATTTTGTGGGATTTTTTTTTATGAATCTGTTTAATTTTTAATAATTTTTTGATTTAACCTTTTTTCCCCCGTGGAACATCATAGTGGAACATACAGGCAGCTACCTGTAAGGCCTTGAAGGATAATCTTCCCAGAGCTCCAATACTCCTTTTTGATGATTGACAGTGCATCTATTTGTAGGGGATTAAACTTGATCATTTTTTAATTCACATGCTGGCTTTCAATTTTGTGGTGTTTTTTTTACGAATCCGATTAACTTTTTATACTTTTTTGATTTAACTTTTTTGTTTAATACGGAACCTTCGTTTTTCTTGCAGTGTATGCAATGGTGTTTATGTGGGGTTTTTTTTAAATAGAGATTAGAAAAGATTTCGTTTTTATATCTTATTTATTTTATTTATTGGCTTATAATGTTTACTAATATTTATTGAGTTAATAATGTTATGTTTGAAAGTGTTTATGTTTTAATGCCATACTTTCCAATTTAATTTTTCTATGAAGATCTGTTCTTAAGGCGCTACGTTGAAGTTTGGATTAAAAACGAAATAAATTGCTGTTAAATTTAGCAAGATAGTGTTAACGATGTCAATTAATATGTTTTAATGAAAATAAATAATTGGTTAAACTTTTAAAGCGCAATATGTTTTAATGGAAACAAATACAAATAATAAATAATTAATTACACTTTTAAAGTGCATTTCAAAATAGCATTTCAATGCGCTTTACAACGACAAAAATGTTATACTGCTGCAATACAGATATGAGATAATTTACCTTAAAATTACAATGAAAATTTATACTAAACAGCATCACTGTAATAACGGATGAGAAGTGGACAAACTTTATGAAATGAATGATTGAAAACGATGGGTCCGAGTTGGTCATACACGGGTCCGAGTTGGTAGTGGGTCCGAGTTGGTTGTGGGTCCGAGTTGGTAGTGGGTCCGAGTTGGTAGTGGGTCCGAGTTGGTAGTGGGTCCGCGTTGGCATGGGTCCGAGTTGGTAGTGGGTCCGAGTTGGCATGGGTCCGAGTTGGCTTGGGTCCGAGTTGGTTTGGGTCCGAGTTGGATCGAAACCGCTTGAGTAACTCCAGCTGACATGTTCCATATTCATTCACATGTGAATATGGAACATGTCAGCTGGAGTTACTCAAGCTAAGGTAGGACACTAAAGTTAAGACGGTACGACTTTTTGGTGGATTTGTCCCCTTTTTTCATGTGTTTTTGTTTCAATTTAAAAAAAAGGGAAGCAGCTGACAAAATGGAAGCAGGTGGGAACGCTAAACATGGTTGTTGGGTTTTTTTTATTTGGCCTAGGCCTAACGTAAGAAAAGCCGAAATCCAATCGAGAATATTTGATAGATTGATTATCATCATTAATATAAAGAAAATGTGGAAAAAATACACACCACGAAACCAAAAGTCTCAAATTTCCAACAAAGTCCCAATTTTCAAAAAAAATTCTGCAGCATATTGCTCAAAGGTTTTAAAACAAATATCAGCACTGAGATTTTGCCCATTAAATGGGCAGTTTCTTTTGAGGTTCTTCATTAGTGAGACAGCGAATTTCATCGAACGCTGAGCACAGAGCGTCGCCCCTTGGCATTTCATGATGTATATTTTCAGTCATAAGCACAAGCTGCCAACGTCTTTTATTTCATTATACAACAAACTTTAAAACACAAAGTAAAAGCACAAGGGGAAGATATATTTTGACGATAATCTGACGCATTTTCGATATTTTTGATATCGTATCTCAACATCAAATCTGTTTGATATTTCAATATGATTAAAAAATTGCTATCAGCGATATCAATTCATAATAATATTGCACAATCAAGTAATATCGACGGTGCTTATTGGAGGGATTTTAAAACTTACACTACTATAGACCTTTTGCGTAGCAGCCATCTTAGAAGGTTATAATGTATGCCTTTGTTTGGCTGGGATATACAATTAAGACTAAGTGAATCCGTGTGCATTCATTGTCACTGAATTAAAATTAACTAAAAACTGTCCAGTCTAAGATGGCCACTGCGCATTTAGGTCTAGAATGAGGTTACTTTTTTCACAGTCTCAGTGATTGTTATGTTAGTCATTTTATGCCATGATACATGTATGTTGAAATTAACAAGAATTTGGGACTGAGAAACTTCAATTTTGACAACCAGTGAAATGTGTATCGGTTTTTCCAATTCAGTGTTGAGTTTCAAATAATTGTTTTTTTATTTCTCAACTTTTTAATGAGCATCGAAGAACGGGTTTCTCAAGAAGCTCTACAAAAGGCATGGATATTTCTTGTCACTTTGGTTCGCTCCTGGGATTGCATGCCTAAATTTATTTGGCAATGATTGTAATCAATGTTTGCTTTCTGGCCCCATTAATGACAACTTTCTCTTTTCTCCTCTTTACAGATCTTTGAAAAGTATGGTAAAGTTGTTAAGTAAGTATTGTTGAGGGCAACATCACTCAGGCTTTTTGTGCAGACATCATGTTGTGCATCTCTTCTTAGCCACCATTACAAGGTGACCCCCTAAAAAGGCAACCCTGAAACATGTGCCTTTAAAGCTGAGAGCTTTTTCTTTCAAATACTACAAAAAACCATGAAATATCACTTTGGGTTGCTGAGAAAATGCCAATTATGTAAAAGTAGTCATGTTTCATCCTGTACACAAAACATTACCACAGTAAGGAAAAAGCTCTCAGCTTTAATCTGATACCCACAACATAAAAATTCACTGATCCTTTTTTTTTTAAAGGCAAATGTTTTAGAGTTGCATTTTTGGGGGGTCTGGAAGGAAAGAACAAAATGGCCGTCACAGAACTATTCTATTCAAACCAGTCATGGCATGCATCAGCAGTCACTGGCAAGAAAAGTCCTAAACTTCCTTGGTGATAATTTCTTTATTAATGCAAATCTGTTTGTTTGTTTGTTTGTTTGTTTGTTTTGGGGTTTTTTTTAACATATAAATGTGGGTCTGTAAGTGAAACAGTGGAAAGTGCTTGATAAATTCAACCAATGTTTATCTCCGTGTAGGGTAACCATTGCCAAGGATAAAGAGACACGGAGAAGTAAGGGTGTGGCGTTCGTCCTGTTTCTTCAGAGAGATTCCTGCTACAAGGCTATCAAGGGGCTTAACGGGAGGGAGGTAAGTAAAGGAATTCCTGTATCAGTCCATCCTTTCTCAGCAAATCCCAGCTCAGGCCAAGTGAACCAAACCCAGCACAAACCAGCCCAGCCAAGCCAAATCCTTCTCTAACCAATCCTTCTGTAACCCATCTCTATGCAATCCAACCCAGCCCAACCCAACGCAACCCAATCCAACCCAACCCAACAACAACAAATCATACCAAAACAAAGCCAGCCCAGCCCATCCAATAAGCGCAGCGCATTCCAACACAAACCAATCCAACTTACTCAACCCAACCCAGCTACATGTAAAATTAACCTTACCCAACACAAATGAACCCCCAAAAATGAAATTGAACCCAATCAAAACACATCTACCCAACTAGTCTGAGCAAGCTAAGTCGTTCCATGCAATCCAGCCCAACCCAAGCCAGCCTATCCAAACCCACATGAATCCAAACAAACACAATTAAACCCATTCAAACCAACTCTTCCCACCTCTAAGCAAGCTAAGCCACTCCACCCAATCCAGCTCTACCCAGCCCAGCCTATCCCAACCCAAATGAACCCAAACAAACCCAATTAAATCTAATCAAACCAACTCTACCCAACTATAAGCCAGATAAGCCGCTCCACCCAACACAGCCCAACCAAATTCAACCCATCCCAAAGCCAACCCAACCCAAATGCCAAGTCTTTCCACTCAACCCAGCCCAACCCAACCCAACCCAACCCAACCGAGCTTAACCCAAATGAACCCAATCATACCAACTCTACCCAACTCTAAGCCAAGCTATGAGCCATCCCACCCAGCCCAACCCGACCTAACACAATCAAACCCAATTAAACCCAATCAAACCAACTATACCCACTCTAAACAAGCTAAGCCGCTCCACCCAATCCAGCCCAACCCAGCCCAACCAATGGCCCCATTCAAGTTTTCATAATATATATACGGTATGTGTTTAGACGTAACAAGTACCTTTTATTATTTTAGTTGTTTGGGAGGAAGTGGAAGGTTTCCATAGCAACAGACAATGGCAGAGCGGCAGAATTCATCAAGAAGAAGAATTATCCAGACAAGACCAGATGCTATGAATGTGGCGTGAGTAATCCTCTTTAAATATGTTAATAGATATGTATAATACAAACTACAATTAGTGCTTTTTCCAATCCATGACATTTGTATTTTTCACTTGAGGGGCATTTTCTAGTTTAGCCCGAGTTCAGCTTTACTGACTGATTCATTGACTGACTGACTGACTGACTGATTGATTGATTATACTGTCTGAGACTTTTGGGTTTACCTCAACTAGGCAAGCCTTGGCTTGTTTGTTTGGGTTGGTTGGGTTTCTTTTACCTGGGCCCAATTTCATAGAGCTGCTTAAGCACAAAATTTGCTTAAGCACGAAAAAACATTGCTTAGTAAAATTAGGTTACCGGCCCAAACTGCATGTGATGTACATTGCTTGTGACTGGTATTTAGCTGTTGTTTACTTAGGCCAAAAAAAGAATAGTTCTGCTTCCGGTTACCCGACCGACCCTATTTTTAGGCTGCGACCCTAAACATTTTATTGGCAATTCCAAAAAAAAAGAAAAAAAAAAAAAGATTGAATAAATAAAAATAAAAACTTTATGTCTTGTCTGTCTTCACAAAATACCTCTCAACAACCCTTTTGCATCAAGAAATGCTTGTATTTATTGTTTTCTTACTTACATTCACTATTTTTTCAAAAGAAACCTCCGTTATTTTTACAAATTCGCTGCGCGATTCAACTACTTCGCTGTCTATAATCACGTGCGTAATAAGCGCAATGCGGCGACGACTGGTTCCCGCCGCGCCGCGCAGGGGCCAATTATGAAAATGCGGTAACTAGTCTGTGCACGGCTATGCGATCGATAGCGCTAGCAGCTAGCATGGCTTTGCAGCAGGCGCAGGCACGTGCTCTGTCAACTGGTCGGACTCGACATCGTAAAAATGCTGAGAAAGACATCGTAAAAATGCCAAGAAAACACCAATGGAGAAAGAACATTTTTGCAAGTTAATTCACAGATTTGATCTAGCTTGTCTGTGTATGTATTTTCCGTTTTCACGAGTTCATTTTGAGATCGCACTACTCGTATTTGGAGTGATACAATGCAGCGTGTTTCCTGAAATTTTCGACCCGTTGGCCGCGGGCCGGGTACATGTACAGTGCATCACACACTTCGGAGTTTTGGCCAGCTCCCATTCTTGACTAGCGTTGTGCCTATGGTGCGAACGACCTGAATTTTCCACAATTTTTTTTGCGAATTATCGAACGTAAATATATTGACAATAATTAAGGTAGGTTTTACTCACTTTTTGTGGCCATTTTGTGAATAGCTTTTGTAGTGCAATGGAAATAGTTCAGGCTAAAACTTCGCATATAATTGAATACCCCATTCAATCTGCATAAAAAAATTGGCAAAAAAAAAACATTTCCGACCGACCGACCCTATTTTTGAAAGGCATGTAATCGGAAGCAGAACTATTTTTTTTTTGGCCTTAGCATAACAATTGCATGGAGTTTTGGCAGGTATAAAAGCAAGACGTTTTTGTGCTTAAGCAAATTTTGTGCTTAAGCAGCTCTATGAAATTGGCCCTAGTGTTTAAAGGGCCCTGCAATGTAATATTTTTAATGCAATCCTTGAAAATACACCTTTGTGTCCCGTTTAACCCTATTTTCAATTTTTGTTTTGCCTTTTTCAAGGGAATTTCGGTGCTTTTTGGGTTTTATGTAAGCCTTAGTTTTATGCAAGTGCAAATGTCCATATTCATGAGTAAAAGTGTTACGTCATTTCAGGTGAAACCTCAATTTGACACCTGTTTCAGCACCAAAAGTTGCCAGAATTTTGGATAATTTACTGTTGTAATTTTTCTTTTCTTTAGTGATTCATTGTTGTGGCAGTAAGCCAATGAGCTAACTTTTCTCACCAATGTTTTCAATAAGAATATTTTGGGTTCACGATATAGACAGAAAACCCCTAAACTTAACAGTGTCTTCCTCGTAGACATATAATCGCATCGACCGCCAGTCGGTTTAAAACCTTGATTTGAAAAAGTCTTTTGCAAAACACTTGTTGACATCACGCGTATCCGCTTGAGCGCGTTCAATGCAGATACGCGCTTAGGACAGTGCATACATTTACCTACAGAACATAAATTTTTGAGTTAAAAAGGCTGTTTTACTCACAATCCGATTGAAAAAAGTTGTGGACATTATTGTTTTTCAATCTACCTAAATCATATTAAGTACACAAGGCAATTGTTTTACAATCGGAAAATAACTTCATACTCATAGAATAGTTTTGGTGTGTGTAAAATCCCTATACCGAGAGGTGAATTTGCCCGTAGTTTGGATTTTAGTCGGGCGCCGTGAAATCACGGAGTGCGCGTGTAGTTTCGAATAGGACCTGGCGGTCTATGTGTTTATATGTCTGTGGTCCTCCTTTACTGACATCACAGCAATAGTGCCCTCAGTTGTCTGGAAAAACATGGAAAATGTTAAAAGTAAAAAAAAGTGCACTTTTCAATAAAATTGACCAAAAAGGGACATCAAGTGGTTTTCATACATTTTAGAAGGAGTAGGCAGTTGCACAAACTATGTTCCTTCAAAAGATTCACTTCATGGACCCTTTAAGTGTAATCTCTCTCTTTGTCACCTTAGAGGGGTAAGTAAGATTTGAGGCTTTGCATGGTGGAGATACTAAATAATGAAGGGTTTGCGGAAACACCATGTGCGAATAGTTTCTCAACTAAGAGAATGGTTCTGAAGAGAACCAGAGGTATAAACTCGACGTTCCGGTCAGTATGCTCTGGCCGTCTTCAGGAGAATGTTAGAGGGGTACTTTTGCATGCATTCCATATGAGCAGTTCATACGTTTTGCCATCATCAAAAGTTGTTGCAGTGCCAGAGAGCCTAGTTGTGCCTAGATTCCACTCTACCGTCTGCATTGTCTGGTAACATATTTGTGTTGTGTGATCATTTGCTCATCTTAGGAGTTTGGTCACCTGAGTTACAACTGCCCCAAGAACTCCCTGGGAGACAGGGAACCGCCCAAGAAGAAAGAGAAGAAAAAACGGAAGCACGTGGAAGATGAGAGGGAGGAGTATAGAGATTCAGAGTAAGGAACAAAAAGCATTGAACCATCAGCACTAGTGTATGAATGGCTAATTCTGAAACAATGACAGCTAGTCCCATTGAATAGGTGCCACAGTTGTATCCTGCTGCAGTGGGCGAACACAGACTCGGAGGCAGTTGGGCCTTGAGATTTGTGACCTGGGGCCCAATTTCATGGCGCTGCTAAGCAAAAAAATTTGCTTAGCACAAAAAAAGTCTGGCATATAAAAGCAGTTTACCAGCCAAAACTCCACATGATTTTCATGCTGTAGCAAACAACTCAATACTAATCAAGAGCAATATACATCACATGGAGTTTTGGCTGGTAACCTGCTTTTACAAGCCAGATTTGTTTTGTGCTTAGCAAATTTGTGTGCTTGGCAGCGTCCTGAATTTGGGCCGTGATGGATCTTGCTACACTAAGCAGGCTCATCATTTTGACAAGTGTTGCATGACTGTTGCTGCGTTCAGCTAGTTTGAGTGTCACCTGTTGTCCAACGGAGCCCTCCGTCTCCGGTCCAACGTCTGATAAATCTAAGCATGGAAATTTATGCGACCCCGCACGCCAGCCAATCGGAGTAGACTTTACAAAGTTGTGATGTCATTTTGATCAGAAATGTGGACTAAGCTGTTAATTGATTGGTCAATTTGGATGCAATTGCCAGATGAATGTTAACCTTTAACAGAAAAAAATTTAACAAAGGATTTTCCTCTTTTTTGCCCAGGGATGAGTCAGGTGGTGAAGATCCTGCACTGGAGAGCCTAGGAGCAGCTATCAGTTTCCAGGTAACAATATGACCCTGTATCAAATAAAAGTACGACCAACAGTTAACGAAGCTGCTCCCATTTCCTTTGCAAACCAAGCCTCCTTAAGTTCTCGCATCACATTTGTAGATGTTACAAGCAGTGGTGTAACTAAGGGGGAAGGCATGTGGCCCCCCCCCCTCCCCCAATTTTAAATCTTGAATTGGAAAAATATGAAAACATGATACGAAATGATATGTTTCACTTGCCTTTGGTGTCCCCTTGAAAAATTGATGCAGCCCCAAGTGCCACCCTCTACCCCTTCAGAAATTTGACCCTAAATACATCGCTGATTTGATTAAACATTATGTTGATCCTCTCTAAAAGAATAACGGTCGGGTCATACATCACGCAAATGTGAGTGCTACCAGAACTTGACATCATGCAACACTCGAAATACGAGCTACGAAATTTACCCAAGTTAAGATTCACAGCGTGAATACTTGCCTTGATGTCACAAATTCGCATTTGTGTTTGCATGCACGCCCAGTATGAACAACCCTGAATCCCGGATGCACACAAGAAGTAGGGATCAGTTTCATTTTTTATGAATGTTAATAAGCTCTTGGTATGACTGAGAAAAAACTGGTTGGTACAGTTTTAAAGAGGCCGTTCATAGATTATTTTTGAATTGAAAGAAATGTAGGCTTGCCTTGTAGTGAAGTGTACACTACCTATGGGCATCAATCGGTGGGGGGGGGGGGGGCATATCGTTTGTCCCTACCCCCTTTTTTTTCGTCCCCGAATAAAAACTGTAGCCTATATTTTATGCTA